>CAXKVX010000742.1:0-156163 GCA_964058865.1 Eleocharis quinqueflora
CTACTTTGGAAAGTATTTCTGATCAGAGTACTTTATTTATGGGTGGTAACCATTAAATAAAACACCAAAAAGCATCTTATCTACTACGAGAAGTGTTTCAGATCTGATTACTTTATTTATGGGTGGTAAACATTAAAGAAAACACCGCAAAGCATCTTATGCTTCTATGAGAAATATTTCGGATCTGAGTACTTCATTTATGGGTGGTAACCATTAGAGAAGATACCACAAAGCATCTAATCTACTACAACAAGTATTTCAAATCCGATTGCTTCATTTATGGATGATAACCATTCAAAAAAAGACCGCAAATCATTTTATGCTTCTATTAGAAGTGTTTCTGATCAGAGTACTTCATTTTTGGATGGCAAACATTAAAAAAAACACCACAAAGCATCTTATCCTACTATGATTAGTGTTTCAGAACAAATTACTTCGTTTATGGGTGGTAGCGTTTCAAGAAAACCCCACAAAAGCATCATAGCATACTACGAGAAGTGTTTGTTCTTTAAATACTTCAATTAAGGGTGGTAACCTTTCACTAAAACACCACGAAGGAGCATAAATTACCACTCTAGGTGCTTCATGTACGTGTACTTCATTTAAGGGTGGTAACCATTTAAGAAAATAACATAATGCATCTTATCCTATTACGATACGTATTTCAGATCGTTTTATTTCATTTACTGGTAATATTTCAAGAAAACTGCCCAAAGCCTCATAGCGTACTACTACAAGAAGTATTTCTTCTTCGAGTACATCATTCAATAGTGGTAATCATTCACTAAAACCCTACGAAGAAGCATAAAATACCACTCTATATGCTTCATGTCCGAGTACATCATTTAAAGCGGTAAACAATTAAGAAAACACCACAAAACATATAATACTACTACGAGAAGTGTTTCTGATCAATGTACTTCAATTATGGGTGGTAAACATTAGAGAAGATACCACAAAACATATTATGGGTGGTACTGTTTCATGAAAACCCCACAAAGCATCATAGTCTACTACGATAAGTGTTTGTTCTTCAAATACCTCTATTAAGGGTTGGAACCTTTCACTAAAACACCACGAAGGAGCCTAGATTATCACTCTAGGTGCTTCAAGTCAGAGTACTTCATTTAAGGGTGGTAACCATTAAAGAAAACACCACAAAACATCTTATCCTCTTACGAGAAGTATTTCAGATCGGATTGCTTCATTTATGGGTGGTTACATTTCAAGAAAACTCTACAAAGCCTCATAGCCCACTACGAAAAGTGTTTCTTATTCGAATACTTCATTTAATGGTGGTAACCATTAACTAAAACACCACGAAGAAGCATAGAATATCACTCTATGTGCTTCACGTCTGAGTACATTTATGGGCGATAAATAATCAAGAAATTGCCTCAATGCATCTTACCCTATAACGAGAAGTGTTTCTTCTCCGAGTACTTCATTTATGGGTGGAAACCATTTAAGAAAACATCACAAAGCATCTTATCCTACTTTGGGAAGTGTTTCTGATCAGAGTACTCCATTTATAGGTGGTAACCATTAAAGAAAACACCACAAAGCATTTGATCTACAACGAGAAGTGTTTCAGATCCGATTACTTCATTTATGTGTGGTAAGCATTCAAGAAAACACCGCAAAGCATCTTATGCTTCTATGAGAAGTGTTTCGGATCAGAGTACTTCATTTATGGATGATAACCATTCAATAAAACATCGCAAAGCATTTTATGCTTCTATGAGAAGTGTTTCTGATCAGAGTACTGAATTTATGGGTGGCAACAATTAAAGAAAACACCACAAAGCATCATATCTTACTACAAGAAGAGTTTGTTCTCTGAGCACTTCATTTAAGTGTGGTAACCATTCACTAAGTACCACAAAGAAGCATAGTATACCACTCAATATGCTTCATGTCCGAGTACTTAATTTATGAGTGATTCTGATCAGAGTACTTCATTTCTAGGTGGTAACCATTAAAGAAAATACAACAAAGCATTTTATCCTACTACGATAAGTGTTTCGGATCCAAGTACTTCATATATGGTAACCATTAGAGAAGACACCACAAAGCATATATTCTACTACGAGAAGTGTTTCAGATCTGATTACTTCATTTATGGGTGGTAACCATTCCGGAAAACACTGCAAAGCATCTTATGCTTCTTTGAGAAGTGTTTCTGATCAGAGTACTTCATTTATGGGTGGAAACTATTAGAGAAAACACCATAAAGCATCTTATCCTTCTACGATGAGTGTTTTAGAATGAATTACTTCGTTTATGGTCGTAACATTTCAAGAAAACCTCACAAAAGCATCATAGCATACTACGAGAAGTGTTTGTTCTCTGAATACTTTAATTAAGGGTGGTAACATTTCACTAAAACACCACGATGGAGCATAATTTACCACTCTAGGTGCTTCATATACGTGTACTTCATTTAAGGATGGTAACCATTAAAGAAAATAACACAATGCATCTTATCCTATTACGATACGTATTTCAGATCGCATTACTTCAATTACTGGTAATGTTTCAAGAAAACTCCACAAAGCCTCATAGCCTACTACAAGAAGTATTTCTTCTTCGAGTACATACTAATGTGGTAATCATTCACTAAAACATTATGAAGAAGCATAAAATACCACTCTATTTTCTTCATGTCAGAGTACATCATTTAAAGCGGTAAACAATCAAGAAAACACCACAAAGCATCTTATAATACTACGAGATGTGTTTCTGATCAAAGTACTTCAATTATGGGTGGTAACCATTAGAGAAGACACCAGAAAGTATCTTATCCTACTACGATAAATATTTGTTCTTCGAATACTTCTGTTAAGGATGGTAACCTTTCACTTAAACACCACGAAGAATCATAGATTATCACTCTAGGTGCTTAATGTCTGAGTACTTCAATTAAGGGTGGTAACCATTAAAGAAAACACCACAAATCATCTTATCATGTTACGAGAAGTATTTTAGATCGTATTACTTCATTTATGGTTGGTAACGTTTCAAGAAAATACTACAAAGCCTCATATCCCAATATGAGAAGTGTTTCTTCTTCGAGTACTTTATTTAATGGTGGTAACCATTCACTAAAACACCAGGAAAAAGCATTGGATACCACTCTATGTGCTTCATGTCCGAGTACATTTATGGCGATAAACAATCAAGAAAATACCAAAAAGTATTTTCTTATCCGAGTACATCATTTATGGGTGGTAACCATTAAAGAAAAAATAACAAAGTATCTTATCCTACTATGTGAAGTGTTTCTGATTATAGTACTTCATTTATGAGTGGTAACCTTTTAAGAAAACTCCACAAAGCATCATATCATACTACGAGAAGAGTTTGATCTCTGAGCACTTAATTTAAGTGTTGTAACCATTCACTAAATACCACAAAGAAGCATAGAATACCACTCTATGTGATTCATGTTCGAGTACTTCATTTCTGGGTGGTAACCATTAAAGAAAACACAACAAAACATCTTATACTTCTATGAGAAGTGTTGCTTATCAGAGTACTTCATTTATGGGTGGTAACCATTAAAGAAAACACCACAAATCATCTTATCTACTACGAGAAGTGTTTCAAATCCGATTACTTCATTTATGGGTGGTGAATATTCAAGAAAATACCGAGAAGCATCTTATGCTTCTATGAGAAGTGTTTCGGATCAGAGTACTTCATTTATGGGTGGTAACCAATAGAGAAGACACCACAAAAGCATCTAATCTAATACAAGAAGTGTTTCAGATATGATTACTTCATTTATGGATGATAACCATTCAATAAAACATCGCAAAGCATTTTATGATTCTATGAGAAGTGTTTCTGATCAGAGTACTTCATTTATGGGTGGTAACCATTAAAGAAAACACCACAATGCATCATATCTTACTACGAGAAGAGTTTGTTCTCCGAGCACTTCATTTAAGTGTTGTAACCATTCACTAAAATACCCCGAAGAATCATAGAATACCACTTTATGTTTTTCATTTCCGAGTATTTAATTTATGAGTGATTCTGATCAGAGTACTTCATTTATGAGTGGTAACGATTAAAGAAAACACCACAATGCATCATATCTTACTACGAGATGAGTTTGTTCTCCGAGCACTTCATTTAAGTGTTGTAATCATTCACTAAAATACCCTGAAGAATCATATAATACCACTTTATGTGCTTCATTTCCGAGTATTTAATTTATGAGTGATTCTGATCATAGTACTTCATTTCAAGGTGGTAACCATTAAAGAAAACACAACAAATAATTTTATCCTACTACAATAAGTGTTTCAGATCCGAGTACTTCATTTATGGGTGGTAACCATTAGAGAAGAAACCACAAAGCATATATTCTACTACGAGAAGTGTTTCAGATTCGATTACTTCACTTATGAGTGGTAACCATTCAAGAAAATGCCGCAAAGCAACTTATGCTTCTATGAGAAGTGTTTCTGATCAGAGTACTTCATTTATGAGTGGCAACCATTAAAGAAACCCCACAAATCATCTTATACTACTACGATAATTGTTTCAGAACGAATTACTTCGTTTATGGCTGGTAATGTTTCAAGAAAACCTCACAAAAGCATCATAACATACTACGAGAAGTGTTTGTTCTCTGAATACTTTAATTAAGGGTGGTAACATTTCACTAAAACACCACGATGGAGCATAATTTACCACTCTAGGTGCTTCATATACGTGTACTTCATTTAAGAATGGTAACCATTAAAGAAAATAACACAATGCATCTTATCCTATTACGATACGTATTTCAGATCGCATTACTTCAATTACTGGTAATGTTTCAAGAAAACTCCACAAAGCCTCATAGCCTACTACAAGAAGTATTTCTTCTTCGAGTACATACTAATGTGGTAATCATTCACTAAAACACTATGAAGAAGCATAAAATACCACTCTATTTTCTTCATGTCAGAGTACATCATTTAGCGTACTTCATTTATGAGTGGTAACCTTTCAAGAAAACTCCACAAAGTCTAATATCATACTACGAGAAGAGTTTGATCTCCGAGCACTTCATTTAAGTGTTGTAATCATTCACTAAATACCACAAAGATGCATATAATATCACTCTATGTGATTCACATTCGAGTACTTAATTTATGAGTGATTCTGATCAAAGTACTTCATTTTTTGGTGGTAACCATTAAAGAAAACACAACAAAGCATCTTATACTTTAATGAGAAGTATTTCTGATCAGAGTACTTCATTTATGGGTGGTAACCATTAAAGAAAACACCACAAAGCATCTTATCTACTGCGAGAAGTGTTTCAGATCCGATTACTTCATTTATGGGTAGCAAACATTAAAGAAAACACTGCAAAGCATCTTATGCTTCTATTAAAAGTGTTTCTGATCAGAGTACTTCATTTATGGGTGGTAACCATTAGAGAAGACACCACAAAGCATCTAATCTACTATGATAAGTGTTTCAGATTCGATTACTTCACTTATGAGTGGTAACCATTCAAGAAATGCCGCAAAGCATCTTATGCTTCTATGAGAAGTGTTTCTGATCAGAGTACTTCATTTATTGGCAACCATTAAAGAAAACCCCACAAATCATCTTATACTACTACGATAAGTGTTTCAGAACGAATTACTTCGTTTATGGCTGGTAATGTTTCAAGAAAACCTCACAAAAGCATCATAGCATACTACGAGAAGTGTTTGTTCTCTGAATACTTCAATTAAGGGTGGTATCCTTTCACTAAAACACCACGAAGGAGCTTAAATTACCACTCTATGTGCTTCATGTTCGTGTAATTCATTTAAGGGTGGTAACCATTAAAGACAACAACACAATGCATCTTATCCTATTACGATACGTATTTCAGATCGCATTACTGGTAATGTTTCAGGAAAACTCCAAAAAGCCTTATAGCCTACTACGAGAAGTATTTCTTCTTCGTGTACATCATTTAATGGTGGTAACCATTCACTAAAACACCACGAAGAAGCATAGAATACCACTCTATGTGCTTCATATCCGAGTAAACAATCAAGAAAACACCACAAAGAATCTTATCCTACTACGAGAAGTGTTTCTTATCTAAGTACTTCATTTATGAGTGGTAGCCATTATAAAAAACACCACAGAATATCTTATTTTACTAGGAGAAGTGTTTCTCATCAGAGTACTTCATCTATAAGTGTTAGAACCTTTCAAGAAACTCCACAAAGGACCATATACTACTACGAGAAGTGTTTCTAATCAAAGTACATCAATTATGGGTGGTAACCATTAGAGAAGACACCATAAACATCTTATCCTACTATAAGAAGTGTTTTTGAATGAATTACTTCGATTATGGGTGGTACAGTTTCATGAAAACCCCACAAAGCAACATAGCCTACTACGATAAGTATTTGTTCTTCGAATACTTCTGTTAAGGGTGGTAACCTTTCACTAAAACACAACGAAGAGGCATAGATTATCACTCTTGGTGCTTCATGTCTGAGTACTTCAATTAATGGTGTAACCATTAAAAAAAACACTACAAAGCATCTTAACCTGTGACGATAAGTATTTCAGATCGGATTACTTCATTTATGGGTGGTAACGTTTCAAGAAAACACTACAAAGCCTCATATACCATTACGAGAAGTGTTTCTTCTTCGAGTACTTTATTTAATGAGGGTAACCATTCACTAAAACAGCACGAAGAAGCATAGGATACTATTCTATGTGCTTCATGTCCGAGTACATTTATGGACAGTAAATAATCAATGAAATACCACAAAACATCTTATCCTACAATGAGAAGTATTTCTTATCCGAGTACATCATTTATGGGTGGTAACCATTATTGAAAACACAACAAAGAATCTTATCCTACTATGAGAAGTGTTTCTGATCAGGGTATTTCATTTATGAGTGGTAACCTTTCAAAAAAACTACACAAAGCAACATATCTTACTACGAGAAGAGTTTGTTCTCTGTGAACTTCATTTAAGTGTTGTAACCATTCACTAAAACACCCCGAAGAAGCATAGAATACCACTTTATGTGCTTCATGTCCGAGTACTTAATTGATGAGTGATTCTGATCGTAGTACTTCATTTATGGGTGGTAACTATTAAAGAAAACACCACAAAGCATCTTATCTACTACGATAATTGTTTCAGATCCGATTACTTCATTTATGGGTGGTAACCATTCTAGAAAACACCGCAGAACATCTTATGCTTCTATGAGAAGTGTTTCTGATCAGATTACTTCATTTATGGATGGCAACCATTAAAGAAAACATCACAAAGCATCTTATCCTACTATGATAAGTGTTTCAGAACGAATTACTTTGTTTATGGGTGGTAGCCTTTCACTAAAACACCACGAAGGAGCATAGATTACCACTCTAGGCGCTTCATGTCCGTGTACTTATTTAAGGGTGGTAACCATTAAAGAAAACAACATAATGCATCTTATCCTTTTACGATACGTATTTCAGATCGCATTAATTCATTTACTGGTAATGTTTCAAGAAAAGTCCACAAAGCCTCAAAGCCTACTCCGAGAAGTATTTCTTCTTCGAGTACATCATTTAAGGGTGGTAACCTTTCACTAAAACACCACGAAGGAGCATAGATTACCACTCTAGGCGCTTCATGTCCGTGTACTTATTTAAGGGTGGTAACCATTAAAGAAAATAACATAATGCATCTTATCCTTTTACGATACGTATTTCAGATCGCATTAATTCATTTACTGGTAATGTTTCAAGAAAACTCCACAAAGCCTCAAAGCCTACTACGAGAAGTATTTCTTCTTCGAGTACATCATTTAATGGTGGTAACCATTCACTAAAACACAACGAAGAAGCATAGAATATCACTCTATGTGCTTTATGTCCGAGTACATCATTTAAAACGGTAAACAATCAAGAAAACACCACAAAACATCTTATACTACTACGAGAAGTGTTTCTGATCAAAGTACTTCAATTATGGATGGTAACCATTAGAGAAGACCCCACAAAGTATCTTATCCTACTACGAGAAGTGTTTCAGAATGAATTACTTTGATTATGGGTGGTATTGTTTTATGAAAACTCCACAAAGCATCATAGCCTACTACGATAAGTATTTGTTCTTCGAATACTTCTATTAAGGGTGATATCCTTTCACTAAAACACCACGAAGGAGCATAGATTATCACTCTAGTTGCTTCATGTATGAGTACTTCAATTAAGGGTGTAACCATTAAAGAAAACACCACAAAGCATCTTATCATGTTACGATAAGTATTTCAGATCGGATTACTTCATTTATGGGTGGTAACGTTTCAAGAAAATACTACAAAGCGTCATATCCCAGTATGAGAAGTGTTTCTTCTTCGAGTAGTTTATTTAATGGTGGTAATCATTCACTAAAACACCACGAAGAAGCATAGGATACCACTCTATGTGCTTCATGTCCGAGTACATCATTTATGGGTGGTAACCATTCAAGAAAACACAACAAAGCATCTTATCCTACCATGAGAAGTGTTTCTGATCAGAGCACTTCATTTTTTAGTGATAACCTTTCAAGAAAACTCCACAAAGCATTATATCTTACTACGAGAAGAGTTTGATCTCCGAGTACTTCATTTAAGTGTTGTAACCATTCACTAAGTACCACAAAGAAGCATAGTATACCACTCAATATGCTTCATGTCTGAGTACTTAATTTATGAGTGATTCTGATCAGAGTACTTCATTTCTGGGTGGTAATCATTAAAGAAAACACCACAAAGCATCTTATCCATCTACGATAAGTGTTTCAGAACAAATTACTTGGTTTATGGGTTGTAAAGTTGCAAGAAAACCCCACAAAAGCATCATAGCATACTACGAGATGTGTTTGTTCTCCGAATACTCCTTTTAAGGGTTGTAACCTTTCACAAATACACCACGAAGGAGCATAGATTATCACTCTAGGTGCTTCATGTCTGAGTACTTCTTTTAGGTTGGTAACCATTAAAGACAACAGCACAAAGCATCTTATCACTCCTATTACGATAAGTATTTCAAATCGTTTTACATCATTTACTGGTAATGTTTCAAAAAAAACTCCACAAAACCTCATAGCCTACAATGAGAAGTATTTCTTCTTCGAGTGCTTCATTTCATGGCGGTAACCAATCACCAAAACACCACAAAGAAGCATAGAATACCACTTTATGTGCTTCATGTCCGAGTACATTATTTATGGGTGGTAAACAATCATGAAAACACCATAAATCATCTTATCATACTACGAGAAGTGTTTCTTATCTGATTACTTCATTTGTGGGCGGTAACCATTCAAGAAAACACCACAAAGCATCTTATCCTTCTATGAGAAGTGTTTCTGATCAGAGTACTTCATTTATGAGTGGTAATCTTTCAAGAAAACTCCACAAAGCATCATATCTTAATACGAGAAGAGTTTGATCTCCGAGCACTTCATTTAAGTGTTAACCACTCACTAAAACACCACAAAGAAGCTTAGAATTCCAATTTATGTGCTTCATGTATGAGTACTTAATTTATGAATGATTCTGATCAGATTACTTCATTTATGGGTGGTAACCATTAAAGAAAACAACACAAAGCATATTATCCTACTATGAGAATTGTTTCTGATCAGAGTACTCCATTTATGAGTGGTAATCTTTCAAGAAAACTCCACAAAGCATCATATCTTAATACGAGAAGTGTTTCAGATCCGATTACTTCATTTATGAGTGGTAACATTCAAGAAAACACCGCAAAGCATCTTATGCTTCTATGAGAATTGTTTCTGATCCGAGTACTTCATTTATGGATGGTAACCATAAGAAAGACACCACAAAGCATCTAATCTACTACGAGAAGTGTTTGAGATCTCATTACTTCATTTATGGGTGGTAACCATTCAAGAAAATACCACAAAGCATCTTAAGCTTCTATGAGAAGTGTTTCTGATCAGAGTACTTCATTTACGGGTGGCAACCATTCAAGAAAACACCACAAAGCATCTTATCCTACTACGATAAGTGTTTCAGAACGAATTACTTCGTTTATGGGTGTTAATGTTTCAAGAAAACCCCACAAAAGCATCATAGCATACTACGAGAATTCTTTCTTCTCCGAATACTTCAATTAAGGATGGTAACATTCACTAAAACACCACGGAGCATAAATTACTACTCTAGGTGCTTCATGTATGTGTACTTCATTAAAGGGTGGTAACCATTAAAAAAAACACCACAAAGCATCTTATCCTGTTACGAGAAGTATTTCAGATCAGATTACTTCATTTATGGGTAGTAACATTTCAAGAAAACACAACAAAGCCTCATATCCCAGTACGAGAAGTGTTTCTTCTTCGAGTACTTTATTTAATGGTGGTAATCATTCACTAAAACACCACGAAGAAGCATAGGATACCACTCTATGTGCTTCATGTCCGAGTACATTTATGGGCGGTAAACAATCAAGAAAATACCACAAAACATCTTACCATACAACGAGAAGTGTTTCTTACCCGAGTACATCATTTATGGGTGGTAACCATTAAAGAAAATACAACAAAACATCTTATCCTTCTATGAGAAGTGTTTCTGATCAGAGTACTTCATTTATGAGTGGTAACCTTTCAAAAAAACTTCACTTTATGTGCTTCATGTCCGAGTACTTAATTTATGAGTGATTATGATCAGAGTACTTCATTGATGGGTGATAACCATTAATGAAAACAACATAAAGCATCTTATCTTCTACGAGAAGTGTTTCAGATCCGATTACCTCATTTATGAGTGGTAAACATTCAAGAAAACACCGCAAAGCATCTTATGTTTCTATTAGAAGTGTTTCTGATCCGAGTACTTCATTTATGGATGTAACCATTAGAAAGGACACCACAAAGCATCTAATATACTACGAGAAGTGTTTCTGATCAGAGTACTTCATTTATGGGTGGCAACCATTAAAGAAAACACGACAAATCATCTAATATACTACGAGAAGTGTTTCATAATGAATTACTTCATTTATAGGTGGAAATGTTTCAAGAAACCCCATAAAAACATCATAGCATACTATGAGAATTGTTTGTTCTCCGAATACTTCAATTAAGGGTGGTAACCTTTTACTAAAACACCACGACGGAGCATAAATTACAACTCTAGGTTCTTCATGTATGTGTACTTCATTTAAGAGTGGTAACCATTAAAGAAAACAACACAATTCATCTTATCATATTACGATATGTATTTCAAATCGCATTACTTCATTTATAGGTAATGTTTCAAGAAAACTCCACAAAGCCTCATAGCCTACTACAAGAAGTATTTCTTTTTCAAGTACATCATTTAATGTTGGTAACCATTCACTAAAACACCACGAAGAAGCATAGAATACCACTCTATGAGCTTCATGTTCGAGTACATCATTTAAAGTGGTAAACAATCAAGAAAACACCACAAAGCATCTTATGCTACTACGAGAAGTGTTTCTCATCTAAGTACATCATTTATGGGTGGTAACCATTAAAAAAAACACCACAAAGAATCTTATCCTACTATGAGAAGTGTTTCTGATCAGAGTACTTTATCTATAAGTGTTAGAACATTTCAAGAAAACTCCACTAAGCATCATATACTACTACGAGAAGTGTTTCTGATCAAAGTACTTCAATTATGGGTGGTAACCATTAGAGAAGACACCATAAAGCATCTTATCCTACTACGATAAGTATTTCTTATATGAGTACTTCATTTATGAGTGGTAACTATTACAGAAAACGCCACAAAGCATCATAGCCAACTACGATAAGTATTTTTCTTCGAATACTTATGTTAAGGGTGGTAACCTTTCACTAAAACACCACGAAGATGCATAGATTATCACTCTAGGTGCTTCATGTCTGAGTACTTCATTTATGTGTGGTAACCATTAAAGAAAACACCACAAAGCATCTTATCTACTACGAAAAGTGTTTCAGATCAGATTACTTCCTTTATGGATTGTAACTATTAAAGAAAATATCACAAAACATCTTATCATGTTACGACAAGTATTTCAGATCGGATTACTTCATTTATGGGTGGTAATGTTTCAAGAAAACTCTACAAAGCCTCATAGCCTACTACGAGAAGTGTTTCTTCTTCGAGTACTTCATTTAATGGTGGTAACTATTCACTAAAACACCACAAAGAAACATAGAATACCACTCTATGTGCTTCATTTCCGAGTACTTAATTTATGAGTGATTCTTATCATAGTACTTCATTTATGGGTCGTAATCACTAAAGAAAATACCACAAAGCATCTTATTCTACAACGAGAAGTGTTTCAGATTGGATTACTTTATTTATGGGTGGTAACCATTCAAGAAAACTCCACAAAGCATCACATCCTTTTATTAGAAGTGTTTCTGATCAAAGTACTTCAATTATGGGTGGTAACCATTTGAGAAGACACCACAATGCATTTTATCCTATTACGATAAGTATTTCATAATGAATTACATCGTCTATGGGTGGTAACATTTTAAGAAAACCCCACAAAAGCATCATAGCATACTAAGAGAAGTGTTTGTTCTCCGAATACTTCAAATAAGAGTGGTAACCTTTCACAAAAATACCAAGAAGGAGCATTAATTACCATTCTAGGTGCTTCATGTCTGTGTATTTCATTTAAGGGTGGTAATCATTAAAGAAAATAACACAAAGCATCTTATCCTGTTACGATAAGTATTTCATATTGCATTACTTCATTTACTCGTAACGTTTCAAGAAAACTCCACAAAGCCTCATAGTCTACTACGAAAAGTATTTCTTCTTCGAGTACATCATTTAATAGTGGTAAGCATTCACTAAAAGACCACGAAGAAGCATAAAATACCACTCTTTGTGCTTCATGTTCGAGTACATCATTTATAGACGGTAAACAATCAAGAAAACACCACAAAGCATCTTATCCTACTACGAGAAGTGTTTCTTATCTGAGTACTTCATTTATGGGTGGTAACTATTAAATAAAATACCACAAAACATCTAATCCTACTATGAGAATTTTTTCTGATAAGAGTACATCTATAAGTGGTAACCTTTAAAGAAAATTTCACAAAACATCATATCCTACTACGAGAAGAGTTTCTTCTTCGAGTAATTCATTTAAGTATTGTAACCATTCACCAAAACACCACGAAGAAGCATAGAATACCACTTTATGTGCTTCATGTACGAGTACTTAATTTATGAGTGATTCTGATCAGAGTACTTCATTCATGGGTCATGACCATTAAAGAAAACTCCACAAAGCATCTTATCCTACTACCAGAAGTATTTCAGATATGATTACTTCATTTATGGGTGGTAACAATTCAAGAAAACAACACAAATCATCTAATCCTTGTATGAGAAGTGTTTATGATCAAAGTACTTCAATTATGGGTGGTAATCATTAGGAAAGGCACCACAAAGCATATTATCCTACTACGAGAAGTGTTTCAGAACGAATTACTTCGTTTATAGGTGGTAACATTTCATGAAAAGCCCACAAAGTATCATAGCTTACTACGATAAGTGTTTGTTCTTCGAATACTTCTGTTAAGGGTGGGAACCTTTCACTAAAACATCACGAAGGAGTATAGATTACCACTTTAGGTGCTTGATGTCTGAGTACTTCATTTAAAGGTGGTAACCATTAAAGAAAACATCATAAAGCATCTTATCTTGCTAAGAGAAATATTTCAGATCGGATTACTTCATTTATGGGTGATAAAGTTTCAAGAAAACTCTACAAAGCCTCATAGCCCACTACGAGATGTGTTTCTTCTTCGAGTACTTCATTTAATGGTGGTAACCATTCACTAAAACTCCACGAAGAAGCATAAAATATCACTCTAGGTGCTTCATGTCCGAGTGACCGAGTGCACTTATGGGCGGTAAACAATCAAGAAAATACCACAAATGATCTTACCCTACAACGAGAAGCGTTTCTTATACGAGTACTTTATTTATGGGTGGTAACCATTAAAGAAAACATCACAAAGCATCTTATCCTACTATGAGAAGTGTTTCTGATCAAAGTACTTCATTTATGGGTAGTAACCTTTTAAGAAAACTCCACAAAGCATCATATATTACTACGAGAAGAGTTTGTTCACTGTGCACTTAATTTAAGTGTTATAATCATTCATTAAAACACCACAAAGAAGTATTGAATACCACTCTATGTGATTCATGTCCTAGTATTTAATTTATGAGTAATTCTGATCAGAGTACTTCATTTCTAGATAGTAACCATTAAAGAAAACACTACAAATCATCTTATAATACTACGAGAAGTATTTCAGATCCGATTACTTCATTTATGGGTGGTAATCATTCAAGAAAACACCGCAAAGCATCTTATGCATCTATGAGAAATGTTTATGATAAGAGTACTTCATTTATGGGTGGTTACCATTAAAAAAACACCACAATGCATCTATTCCTACTACGATAAGTGTTTCAGAACGAATTACTTCGTTTATGTGTAGTAATGTTTTCAGAAAACCCCACAAAAGCATCATAGCATACTACGAGAAGTGTTTGTTCTACGAATACTTCAATTAAAGATGGTAACCTTTCACGAAAACACCACGAAGGAGCATAGATTACCACTCTAGATGCTTCATGTCCGAGTACTTCATTTTAGGTTGGTAACCATTAAAAAAAATGGCACAAAGCATCTTATCCTATTACGATAAGTATTTCAAATCGCATTACTTCATTTTCTGGTAACGTTTCAAGAAAACTCCACAAAGCCTCATAGCCTACTACGAGAAGTATTTCATCTTCGAGTGCTTCATTTACTGGTGGTAGCCATTCATCAAAACACCACAAAGAAGCATAGAATACTACTTTATGTGCTTCATGTGTGAGTACATCATTTATGGACGATAAACAATGAAGAAAATACCACAAACCATCTTATCCTACTACGAGAAGTGTTTCTTATCTTAGTACTTCATTTATGGATGGTAACCATTTAAAAGAAAATACCACAAAACATCTTATCCTACTATGAGAAGTATTTCTAATCAGATTACTTCATCTATAAGTAGTAGCATTTCAAGAAAACACCACAAAGCATCATATCTTACTACGAGAAGAGTTTCTTCTTGAGTACTTCATTTAAGTGTTGTTACCATTCACTGAAACACCACGAAGAAGCATAGAATACTACTCTATGTGTTTCATTTCCGAGTACTTATTTTATTAGTGATTCTGACCAGAGTACTTTATTTATGGGTGATAACCATTACAGAAAACACCACAAAGCATCTTATCCTACAAGAAGTGTTTCAGATTTGATTACTTCATTAATGGATTATAACCATTAAAAAAACACCACAAAGCATCTTATCCTACTTTGAGAAGTGTCTCTGATTAGAGTACTTCATTTTTGAGAGGTAATCTTTCAAGAAAACTATACAAAGCATCATATCTTACTACGAAAAGAGTTTCTTCTTCGAGTGCTTAATTTAAGTATTGTAACCATTCACCAAAATACCACGAAGAAGTATAGAATACCATCTTATGTGCTTCATGTCCAAGTATTTAATTTATGAGTGATTCTGATCAGTACAAAAAAATCGATTGTAAAATTTTTGGTCTTTCAGTACATTATGGTATGAATAATATTTTCAAAAATTCGGATCGATTATTTAAATATTGAAAATTGAGATGCGTGTTTAAAGTGTGAAGATTTTGATGCTTTATATTTTAGCATGCTATATATATTGTTAAGTATAAACGCATATTCTGATGGTAAAGCTTGAGAGCGGGCGAAAGCGCATGATATAGTGTCAGATGCTAAATTTTAATATGTTTTTTGTACATTGGAAATACAATGGATTATTTATTGTTAGCACAATTAGTAAAAGGAGCTGATATATCGATACCTTCATTGATATCATCATTGATACTAACAGGACATGTCTAGTTGAGTTCAGTTTGCATATTATTTTTGTTATGATGCATGTTGTTTTTTGTATTATGCATGTTTTTTTTGTTATTATGCATCTAATTGATCGGACGCTCCACTGAAAGAATATCGCTATGCTCACCGACGCGGATTGTTACGCTCATCGATGCGGACTGGACGAATCTAGTTGCATTTATTTTAAAAAATTGTTCTCGTTATTATGCATGTTGTTTTTTGTTATTATGCAAGTAATTAACATGCAAAATAATACAAATAACATGCATAATAACAAAAACATAATGCATAATAACGAAAACATAATAAATCATAAATAGAGTAAAAAAAAAACATAATGAACTTAGCATATAAATCATAAGTATTTGACTATTATGCATGTTATTAGATGCACAATAACAAAAACAACATGCATAATAACAAAAACAATATGCATTATAAATAAAACAAATTTTCATCCGAACTCAACTGGACGTATCCAGTGGGTATCGATGACAGTATCGAATTTGATATCCGCGCAACATTTTCTTTAGTAAAATTGTTAGAGAGAAAAGTGAAGAACTTTATTTGAGATACATTTAGCACATCACTTATCATTAACACGTCTAAACTTCCATTTTATGTATTGGATCGGGTCAAAATAAGAATTGTTTCCTTCTAATTAAGTGCTTTGTTCTATTATTATAATATTTGGTTAGGTTAAAAGTTGGAATGATTTATGGATGATTTCATAGAACAAGCAAAAGAGAGGATATAGACCAAACTCCCCCCTCCCAATACGCGTTGATCAATTATAAACACACCAAGTACACTCTAAAGCATCATGAATTGCATATTTGCATTGCATGTAAATCAGTAAATCTAATGTGAACTAAAAAATTGATTGTTAGGACATTTCACATCTCTTTTCTTTTATAAGTTTTCTAATGAGAAATGTAATTCAGATTTCACATTTATTTTCTTTTGTATAATCAAGAACATGAGTACCTAGGATGAGAAATAGAAAAAAACATGAGTTACAAGCACACAGATCTAAATTCTACAAATAAAGATAAAAAGACATTGTCTTGATCACCCAAACTTGTTGAAACTCCGGAGACTTGTACTAGTGAAAGTGTCAGACCGTCTATCCACCGATCATAAATATATTTCATGTTGAAGAATTGGCTATGACTCTCTATATTCTTTCTCAACTCCTTCTTTGTCCGCCATAACTTTGTGGCAAAGATCCGATGCAATCCCGTCTCGACGGTATCAATCCAACCCATCAAAACAATCCGTAGGCTATTCCTTGATCCTTAGATTGAACAAACGATGTAATTTTCAAATGAGAAGTAACAATTACCAACATTTCATATTTCTTTTCTTTTATTATTTTTCTTATGAGATATGTATTTTAATTATTTTTTTTCTTGGAAGAATTGACTTCTCATACAAGTCATTTTCAACAAAAACCTCTTTTGTAGGCCATCAAGGCTTTAAATACCGAGGCCTCTGGTACCAGAGTCTTCTGGCTCTAAATTTGCTTTATCTCTCTCTCTCTCATCCTCCTCTTTCTCCCTCTCTCTCTATATATATATTTCTCTCTTCATTGCTGCAAGAGTCCAAAGCAAAGTCGCACTTCAAGGGAGAAAAAAAATGGTATGTTCTCTGAACCTAGTCTGGTGAGAAAATTGGCAATAGAACTACTTTGTAAATTGTATCTTTTTGCTAACCAAGTATTTCAAATGATTCTATAACATTATAACTACATTCTTTTTTAATCTCTTTTCAATTGTGACAGGAGGTAGAAGGGCAAGAACTGGAGAGATGGGAGGGATATGTGGACTGGAGAAACAGACCTGCTGTGAGAAAGAAACATGGAGGAATGCTTGCTGCTTCCTTTGTTTTGGGTACCTCTTCTTCTTTAATTTTATTTTGATCTTCAAGTTCTTTTGGAAAAAAATCAAAAAAATCAAAAATATGATACAGTACTTTTGTTGTTAGCTTGTATCCTTTTTCCCTTTTTTTAGAGAGGAAAAAAAATAGCAACTGAAAGGGGTTCTGTTGGTTTTTGTCGTTTTTTATGGTAGGACCCCCAAGACTTTTTAATTGTAACTGTTCCTTATGACAAACTGATTTTTTGCAAACTGAGGCTCTCTCTTTATTTTAACTTTAAAATTGACCACTGTACTTGATATGAGCTTTTTTTAGATGCTCATATGTTCCTTGTTTTGGTGCTCAATTTTCTTGCAACTTGCAATTACAACTTTTTTAGTTGGACCATCTTATGACTCTGAAATTTCAATTTTTCTCTGGACATTTTTGTTAGATTCACCAAATTCTTTTACAAAATTATTCCTTCTTTTTTCTTCTTCTTCTCTTATTGTAAGAAAAATCATATATGTTCTTGCAAGTTGCAACAACAGTACCTTTTCTTTTGGAGGTTACAACAGTAATACTTCTAATACAATTTGCAAAATAAAATTATAAAATTCTCGGTAAATTAATAATTAATACACATTTCATAGTTTGGTGTGGCCTAGAAATAAATATTAACAATTAGCTTCTCTTATTGTTAAAGAACTTTAAGAGGAAGGCACCATTTTATATCTTCCCACATGAATGGCACAGTCATAATTATAAAAAACATTACAAGTGTAGAAACTATGAAATCGACGTTGTTATCGCATATACCAAATGTTTTTATCTGACCAATCAGCGACCATGCATGTTGTCATTAAATCTCTTCTCTGTACCAGATTGGTGCTTGGTGTACATAATTTTAGCACTAGGAGAAATGTTATCTTATTGGGAATATTAGCAAATTAGGATAAAGCTACAAATTCCCAAAGGAAGAATATATATATCTCAATCCTTTTCAACGGTCAGTACTTTTGAATAATACTATTACTATGTCTGTTTGGAATTAAAAAATAATTCAATAAATAATTAATTGATATCTATAGTATTATTATGTCAATTATTCAATGGTTAATACTTGTGAGGAATATTATTACTATGCCAATTTGGACTAATACCATGGGCTTAAGTACTTATTTATGACAAGTTCAGAAATGTCACTTTGTAATTAAGATCTTAATTTTTTTCTAGAAACAAAGTAAATTGACAAAGAAATTTGTTTGTTGTTGTTTAATTAAATACACTTTCCTTGTACAACATCCTTGCAATCACAAGCAACGAGAATTAACTGAGTTTTCTTCTCATACTGACAGTGGTGGAGGTTTTGGAGAATCTGGCATTTCTGGCGAATGCGAGCAATCTGGTAACATACCTGATGAACTTCATGCATTTTTCTCCTTCAAAGTCGGCCACCACCGTGACGAACTTCATGGGTACCGCGTTCCTCCTCGCTCTCCTCGGTGGATTTCTATCTGATGCCTTTTTCACCACATATGTCATCTACCTCATCAGTGCTGTCATCGAGTTCCTGGTACGCATGTTTGTTACTGTTACAGTACAAAATTTAGCTTTTCTTTTTTTGTGTGTGGTAAATTATATATGTGAATCTGAGAGTTTATTGACTTGCATTACATGCATATGCACACACAATTAACTATATTTGATGGGATGCAACCAAGTAAATTATCAAATGTGTTGCAGCAGATAATGAAAGTTATCATACTCAATGCTATGTATTATAAGATCCAACACACAATTATTAGAAATATATATATATAATTACCCATTCTATTGCACTCAAGATCATTCAGAGTTATACACAGAGAACATCAATAACCAGAGTCAGGAGAAAAGCAACCAAAATTATATATTATCCTGCAAATTAACTTACTAATATTTTTTTTAGCAAATTAACGACTCGCTGGAAAACTGAAGTAGGAAAATGCAAATGAACCAGGAAATTGCATGCATGATTGATAATTTACATATGCATTTATATTGGAAATGTATGATTCAATAATAATAATAATAATAGTTAGAAAGTTATCCAAATTTGTCTTCCTTTTTCAAAGAAAAAAATACTTAGAAAAATGAATTTAGCTAGATATCCAAATTTTCTCTTCTTTGGCAAATCATAATTATTTCTTAAAACCATCTGGATGACTGGATGCAAGTTGTTTAACATCTTTTGGCAAATTCAGAAACTCAGACCAATTATTTTAAAAATTTGTGTATAATGTACAGTTATTTAATTAATACTTCATATATTAATTACCAAGTACAAATGATATTATTTCCATGAATCTACATGAATGTGCTCATAAAAAGTAGATAAATAGACTAGATGTCGAAAGCAAGTGACCCACCGGTACACTTGCATATATATATTAATTTGCACATTTCTAACGAGCCTATTAATAAATAAAAATAATTAAAGTCTGGAAGCAACGATTATGGTACCATTTTTTGCTCATACTTCCGAACTTAAGTAGCATTGAAATTATGTCAATTGAATGAAAAAATTTCAAGACTAGAAAATAAAAAAGGAATATTTAGGGAATTTGTTTTGGAGCATCAATGCCTCTGGAATGTTTGCAGATGGATCAATACGGTACCTGTAGAGAAATATTGAAGAATTAAAATGCACTTTTTTTACTCAGAGAGACTATTTCAGTGAAAATTAACTTACAAAATATTACTATTAAGTATGAACCAAAATTTTTTGTCAAACAACAATTTTTACTGACAAGGATAGGCAACTCATTCCCACAAAATTATTCAAACTAATCAATATTCATTTCAAGCCAAACTGTTACAAAATTGTGGATTCTATGCACTGTTTTTCTATTGTGCCACTTGGGAGATTAAGCTTTAATTTACATGGCATTATTCTACAAAAGGTCAAAAAGCCTGAACCTCATGTAGTTATATCTATTTATGTTCACCAACGTATCCAACTTAGATGCTATCTTTCCTTACAGCCTAAGGTTTTCTATTCCACACAAATCTTTATTGGGTTTTTGTTCTTTTCTCTTTTTAACCTGTGGTGAAAAGAGGAAATGCAACACTTGGTTTTGGTTCTATTAGTTATCCTATTCCTATTCCTAGTGTTATATACACAGTAACTATTAAGAAAGAAGATGCTTTGGTAATAGTATACGATATGTTGTTGTTATTGGTTTTGGTAATTTGGTTTCCTCCGTTTTCCATGAAGAGAATATCTCACATGGTTTTCCATGCCAAAAATTTGGCATGCACATGATATAAGCTCCATTGATAACCGACTATTTCTATTTTTATCAAGAAAAAATGACTTATCAATTACGTTCTTAATTAAACAAATAATAAGAAGAGAAACAATTTAAGAATCTCGTGCCATTCCCCTCTACAGAATATAACTACATTAGACGTTGATACAGTGTCACAAGTTCTGTCCGGCCATTTCCTTCACTGGCACTAACGCGTGAATCTCACGCTTTGATCGCGCTTTGACTTTAAGGAGCCACGTTTTTTGAGGAATTTCAGAGACAGAACACGAGACACGAGAGCTTTATCCAACTACATTAGGGGTTCCTCTTCAAAAGTGGGTCCTCCGTTTAGGTAAAAGTAAACTACAAATTTGTACCGGACATATCTCATTTTTCTTTCAATTTCAAGCATATCTTAGAAGACCAAATAATTATCTCATTTATATCAAAATCTACTTGCAAAATCAATTTTTTACTTTTAGGATTTTTTTATTATTTGATCGGATAGATAGAAAATTGAGTAATTTGTGAAGATTTATAGACATCTAATTTAATTAATTTTCTACTCATTCAATAAATAGTAAAAAAATTCCAAAATGTAAAATTGTTTGTCCTTAAATATATTTTAGTGTGAACAATTTGAATCGGACTTTTATATTTTAAAATTCGAAATATAATCATCAGTACAATATCTAATCTATCTAATCAATTATTCTGAATACTAGTTTCAAAAATTCCTTGATTTCTCAAGAAAAATAAAGTCAAAATTGGCTAACTCTTATTCACATCCATTTATTATGTGGGATTCACTGTTCCATTTTAAGACAATCGATCACTTGTTATATATAAGCCACCATGCAACAAATGTAATCACGGTCCCACATATCAGTGATTAGTTACATGAACATAACTAAATAATTTGCACAGAAAATATAATTTAATTGCATTTGTTGATGGACACTACTTCCCTCTGTATCATGTTACCAAAATCTACGTGTTGATTCTAGAAGAAGCCACAGTGTACATACTTTATTTTTAGTGGTATTAATTGCCTCAGTGAAAGGTAACCAATGACTTGTATATACACATTACACAATAATTAATACACGAGTGGATTAATTTTGAGCATGAGGCTTTAATTTTGTGATTAGCTCCATTTTGCAGAAAAATTGGGGTTCCCAAAGTTCCTTTAATTACTGTTCCCATTTTTCTAATTAATATTTAATAATAAGATTCGGTTGTCAGCAAAAGAAACCTAAGTTTTATGTTTTAGTTATTCCACCACACGTGCAATTAATAACATGGAACGTGACTACAGTTATTATCTACAGTTTGTTGGTTTTTGTTTATATTAGATTTAGCGGATCCGTATTTGCTAAGTCATTATTTTTCTGTTATAATTCGCTATTATTGAATCTGAGTCGTTGTTTTTAATTTGAACGGTTGTGATTTGATTCAGGGAGTTTCATTATTTGTGGGGTCCATTTGTCAGTGAGACAAGAACAAATTTCTTTTGAATGATACGCTATCTTGAATATCATATAAATCTTGAATATTCTCATAATTAAAATTAAATCTTCTAAATTTATTTCTGACTTTCGGTACAATAATATCATATAAAAAGAAATTCCAAATAAAGAAAGAACGTAATATCTTCTTTTGTTATCGTAATGGAGAGAGGATATGGTAAATGATACGGCCTACTATATAATGGACCCGAATTTGCTGTAGTGCAATAGCGTGCTATAGCAGATGGACGGTTCGAATCGACTGTCAGTTCGCAATCGACCGTCGTGATAAAATCAGTAAAAATCGGACGGTTCAGATGCTACGCTATACCATCTCGCGCAACACCAAATCTGATTCCCTATAACATTGGGAAGAGGCTTCAGACCTAGGAAAAGACAACTGGTGCAACAGTATCCACGTGAAACTTTGATAACAAATTTTCATTTTAATGGCAACCTTGAAACAATAAACTAAAAATTGAATCCACAGCCATAGGTATGTATGTATGTATGTATGGCACGGTCATTGAAAGCTGTATCTATCTGTATTTTATAGACTTTTACAGAGGTCCATGTGATGTGACATTGAAGTTTGGTTTTTTATTGGGTTCATGTAACCTCACATCACATCATATCTCATAGGTTCATTGATTGCCAAATGCCAAGTGCACCCACCAACTCTACCAATATTTGTCTGCCGTACAAAAAGTGTCAATAAATTTAAACGGATAGTTAGGAAAAGAATTGCTACTAACAAAATATATTCAAAGAATTTCCTTAAAAAAGAGCATTATCAATATCATATTATAATCTTCTAATCCACAACTAACTTTTTTATGAAGGTACACCTATCTCAACCGTATGTATATTATTAAATAATATAATTTTTTAGAAAATGTAAAAAATCATTTAAATTAAAACTTTAAATTATAGATGCAGTCTCAGTTATTTGAATATTGTACTGAACAATTCAAAATTTTGAAATTTAGAGTAGGAATGGAGTCTTAATGTCTTATATCCTGCTTCTCCTTTTAGAATGAATGTAATTTTAGTTTTAACAAAGCTATGTAAAAATTAATAAAATCATTGAAAATGATATATTAGTAAAAAATAATTTTAAGTACAAGATCATTCTTTGGTAAAAGTTCCATCACATGTTATTTAAAAAAGGATGGAAAAGGTGATTACCCCACTTGATTCTCTTCAAATTGTTTTTTATTAAACACGCATTAGTGTGTAGATTATTCAATCCTTGTCAAGTAGAATTTTCACATGACATTTCTTGACATGACTTGTTCACTTTTTTCCTTTTCATTATTCATTATTTATTATTTCTGGCAAATTTTATCATCGCTGTAATCATGTAAAAAATTGGACACTAAGAAGAAGATAAATAATGACTCAAGTTTTGTCTTCTTGCTTCAAATAATAACAAAATGCAAGTCTCATCAAAATCTCTTTCCAAAATATATCTTACCAGAAAAAAAAACAGATAAATGGATAGTAGGATCCAAACCATAAACAAATCCAAATTTCTGTGATCCAAATGTGGTTTCTGAAAGAACTTCATTGTTGGGTGCTACTGCTAGTGGGCCATTGGTCTAGTTGTTTCTAGTCTTCTCATCTCATCCTTTTAAAAGACATGAACTCAAACTGCCTCTTTACCTTTCTTTATTCTTCATAACTTTATTTTGTTTTAAATATTCTGATGGGTGTTGTCACTTAGTAAATTAACTAACAAAGACAAGTTAACAGTATAAAAAAGAAATGACTTGTCAGCTTAGCAATGTTCAAAAGTATTGTACTCTTGTGAAAGTGATATTGCACACAAAATGAATGTCTTGTCAACTTCTAAGTACACCATTATACATTAACTAACAAAGACAATCTAACACTACAAACAAGAAAAATGTGCAAATTAACATACAAAGAAGGAAGAAATGCAGGGCTGGACTTCAAAACTTCTGGTTACTCCATAAATAATAGATAACATTTAGATTGTTCGTTATCAATTTCAAACTGTCTTTAAAAATATACCAGGATGCATAATTGAACAGTATACATCTTATGTACTGACTAATTCACTCCATGAAATACTTCATAGTTCATAAGATGAGGATTCCAAGTTAGCAGCCATCTTTTTATATGAGATCCTCTGGAGAAGATTCTGATCTTATCAAAGCCTTCCAAATGAAAGTCATGTTTTAAAAAAAAATGAAAAAAAGAACAATTCTTGGCTGGGTTATGGTGCCATCAAATCCTGTTTGGTAGATGATTTTGCAAAACAAAGAGCTGTCTTGTCAGATGTGCTCAAGCCTTCATTATGAAACAAATATAATTGCAACATTCAAACCCAATCTTTTTCCCTTTTCAATTTATTTGTTGTGATTAATCGGTTGCCTTTCAACATCAAAAAAGAGTTATATAAATAAAAGAGACTAAAAAGGGAGGTACAACAAATAAAGACCACTTGAGCTAGGAGACAGGATAGATCCCTTTTCAGAAGGCCTTCACGAGCATTCTATTGGGCAAAATAAAAAGAGGCTCAAATTTACTCCAAATGGCAAACAGAATCCTCAAAGTATATTAAAGAAGATTTTTGTTAAAATTAAATAAAAAGGATGATTTTTTTCAACCTAATTAATTAGACATGTTCCTGTTCAATTTTTGAGATCTTTTGGTTGAGAGATGATTTCTTACTGATCTACTGGTTGAGGTGTCATGATACCAGCCGTGTTTGTAATGGGTTTGTCCATGTCAAGATGTGTAAACTCATTTTATTGAATCTCTGCTCTTTGAAATGAGATAGTTTGGGGTTATGATTCTCCTTTCTGGCTTGATTTGGGCTGTCAGATCAGAATACATTGTTTTGCTGTTTGGGCACATAATTCCGGCCACATAAACTAGAATAGTTACAATCCAAGCCTTAACTTAGTTTTGGAAATTATACCCTTTACTAGATCCTTATCAAAATACATAATCCAGAAAAAAGAACAAAAAAAAAACTATATACATTCTGGTAATGGTCCTGTCAGCTGGTTATACCCTCTAATCGCCTTATTATTTTCACTCGATGGAAATAGTGCCTGTTGTTATGCACTTTTATCCTCAACAAGCATGGTAAAACCTTAATTATCATAACTCATTTATATGTTCAATGCAGGGACTGGTGATCCTTACAATTCAAGCAAAAATGCCATCATTACAACCACCGTCATGCACCTCTCCAGATTCTCCATGTCAGTCGCCCACAAGCAGCCAAGCGGCAATGTTTTTTGGCGGTCTGTACCTCACAGCATTAGGAATCGGTGGCATAAAAGGATCACTTGCTCCGCATGGCGCGGAGCAATTTGATGCAGACACCATTCAAGGCCGAAAGGCACGGTCAACATTCTTCAATTACTTTGTGTTTTGTTTATCATTTGGTGGCCTCATAGCTGTTACATTTGTGGTTTGGGTGGAGGATAACAAAGGGTGGCAATGGGGTTTTGGGATTTCAACCATTTCTATTCTTCTCTCTATTCCAGTATTGCTTGCGGGTTCATCGTATTATCGGAGTAAGATACCAACTGGGAGCCCACTAACGACCATTGCAAAGGTATTAAACTCGATATTACATATAGGATTTTTACTTGAAACCTAGCTTTTTTAGGTCTGTATAAGGGGCTAAAGTTATGTATTAGACTTAAGCCTCATTATCTACTTCAAATAGTAAATGCCTCATTGTCAGAAGGGAAATACTGATGACAATGTTCTAATCAGAAAATGCAGCAAATTGGCATAAAGTTTTAGGTTTAATTGTTTACAGTTAAGCTCACATTAGCCCATATCAAACAATTTCTAGGAATATCTCAAGGCCTAGATCTATGCCTGTTATATCATTTCTTCCAAATGCACAGAAGTAGAAGAAATTCAAATTTAGAAAGATTATGCAAAAAAGCTATTAAATTAACACAATCACTTTAATATGATCAGGTCTTAAGTGCAGCAATCTTCAGCCGTCGAACACCACAAGGCATGACAAACATCAATGCCGTGGTTGATTGCGGGCCCAGCTCAGCCACTAGCAAAACAGAAACATATTACAAAGAAGAATTTAACCAAGCCGTGATCAAAACTAACACCCAGACCAATGAACTAGCATTTTTGAACCGAGCTGTGGAACGGCAGCCAATATATAAGTTCCTCCACTGCACAGCAGAAGAAGTGGAAGATGTCAAAGTAGTGCTCAAAGTTATTCCGATCTTTTTCTCAACAATTGTGCTAAATTGTTGTCTGGCACAGCTTTCGACTTTCTCAGTTGAACAAGCTGCCACCATGGATACACGTGTTGGCTCTTTAACCGTCCCTCCAGCATCGCTTCCGGTTTTTCCTGTGACTTTTATCATGTTATTGGCACCAGTTTATGATCATGTCATACTCCCTTTTGCACGTAAACTCACCAAAACTGAAGTGGGCATCACCCATTTGCGAAGGATTGGTACCGGCTTGGTTCTCTCCATCATAGCCATGGCGATTGCAGCTATGGTGGAGATCAAGAGAAAACGGGTTGCTACTCACGAGGGTCTTCTCAACTCAAAGGAGCCATTGCCCATCTCTTTCTTCTGGATTGCGATCCAATACCTATTTTTGGGTTCGGCTGATTTGTTTACTCTAGCCGGGTTGCTTGAATTTTTCTTTAGTGAAGCACCGGCAAAAATGCGGTCGCTAGCCACGTCTCTTTCTTGGGCTTCTCTTGCACTTGGTTACTACTTGAGCTCAGTTCTTGTAGAGATAGTGAACAGTGCAACCGGTAGGGGATCGAACCAGCCGTGGCTTAAAGGAAGCAACTTGAACCATTACCATCTTGACAGATTTTATTGGCTCATGTGTGTACTTAGTGCGGTGAATTATTTGCATTTTGTCTTCTGGGCAATTCGTTACAGATACATCAGATCCGGAAATATATGATGAATTATACAACGAAAGTTGGATTGCAAGATGTGAACGAGTGAACTTGTCTAGTACCTCAATGTTGGGTTTTACGGAACAATGCATTTGGCAGTTATGTAACATTATGTTACTATGGTAAAAAAAAAATAGTGTAGATTTGCATACTTGTACTCAGGAAATGAAAAAGAAAAAAGAAGTGTACATTTAATTATTGTAGACCATTCTCTGTATAGTTCTGTTCCTCTCGTTTCTTCTCTGTTTCTCCTCTTCACCTCCACCACCACCACCATCGGCTAAACCTCCTGACACCTCTCCTCAGACACTGTCTTTCGCACCAATCTCACCAAGAGAATGAATCATAGTTGTTGAATCATAAAAGGTATCGTGTATCGGTGGATTTTATATCGTATCGTGTATCGTATCGGATCGTTAAGATACGCTAAGCTATTTTCAAAATAAAAAAGAATTATAGTAATTAGTATCTAACAAAAAATCTAAATAACTAAAGAAATCATCGTAATTTTAAATATATTGATAAGTATTAGTTAATATAAATTTCTTGCATATTAAGGTGTTTATTTTGAGAAATGGTGACTCACCCTTAAATTTCACTACTCGTATCGAACCGTAAGATACATATATCTCGCTCTTTAACTCGTATCTAACCATAAGAAACGCATCACATATCGTGAGATACTAACATCTGTGATATGAAAATAATTATATGAATTAGATGAGTTATATACATGTGAGTTATATGAATTATATATGCGTGATATGAAAAATATACACATATATGGTTTATAGTATATGATGTGAAAGTACTAATATGATTTACATAAACGTTTTACAATATTAAATTCAATGTGATATAGAAAAATATATACAATATGAAATATTTTATAAGCAGATAATATGAAAATATATACATCTTAATATTCATACATTTAATAAGTGAATTTTGATATTCATACAATTAATAAAAAATGAGCATAATTGATAAAGCATTAAATAGAGACAATTAATACAAATATAACAATATACCAAATAATTCTCTGTTTATTTCATGTGGCGAGTGCGATGCAAATGAATTTAGCAAATTTCGAACTTCTACACGAAAATCGCAAGAAAAGTTGTCACATATTATCCAACCAAACAATAAACGATTCAGATCAAAACTGTAAAAGAAATAAACGATCCAGATTGAAGTGTCGGCATGTTCTTGAAGTAGACACGCCGACACACACTCATCATTATATTATTTTAGATTTAGATTTTTAGATATAGGCTGATACTAGTATGTTTTATCTGGTTCAAAAACTGAAAGCTCTGCTTGTTGTTTAAAGTAATTGTAAAGTTATATCCTAATTAAACTTTGCTATACCCTATGGCACTTCTATGATTATATTCTTAAATTTTGCTATATCCTATTAGTAAAGGTTTTGAAATTGTTTTAAATGTCATTCAGCCACTGAGCCACATAGTGGGAGGGTGTTATTAAATTAATTCTGAAAACCAAGTGCAGAGTTATAACAATTGAAAGAACCCCAAAGTAATGGATGAAAGTGAAATGTTACAAATATAAACTGGTATATGGGTTCAGATTTCCTGTCAAGTGCAGATCGGAAACTTCAAAATCATGCCGCATCGCGTATCGGATACATATCCGACGCGGATACGCGTGCAATACGGGTGTGATACGCACCGGATATTTCATGTGGCGTATCGTATTATTTTAATATTGAAATACGGCATGATACGGTAGGTTATGACTGGAATACGACAGGATACAATCGGGATACGACACAAGATACGGCTGAGATATTTTTCAGTGCACAGCAGTGGGATATTTTGGTCATGTCATTCATTCGAACTCCGATTAAGTTGATTCAAAGTGCATTGAAAAGCTAAGAAAGAACTTTATAATCTTGGCTTATCATCTCGGATATTTTATCTCTTGATTCCTACAGTAAAATGTACTTAGAGCAGTATCTTGAATTCTTACATAACAAACTTTATTTAATCTTAATTACTTCTAAAACCTACATAGTAATATATATCATTATTTTAGAACAAATACTGAATAACATGTATCTACAGTGATAGTTGAATGTAAAAAAACTAAACATTTTAATATATAATGTGACTTTTTTATTATTCTATATATACTCCCGTATTCTAGTTTTTGAAAAAAAGCGTATTCTCGCATCCGCACCGTATCGAGTACGATATTCGTATCCGCACCTGTGCAACACAGGTTATAACCAAGCAGCTACCTGTTTTCTAAACAGAATCAAAATAGTGCGTGATTTTTCTCTTTCAAAAATCAAATCGGTCCAAAGACTTATTGCACCAAATAGTTTTTGTATTTTAAAATAATATTCTTGTGTTTTGAAAAAAAAATACAAATTTGATTCGTAAATTTATATTTGGATAATTGAGCTAGGTATGATGGGTCGGATTATCAAACAAGGTTAGTTTAATTTTGAAAAATTGTCAAGTTACGATTGTATGGTGCAAGGACTAACTAAATATTCGTTAACAAAACATAAGAACTAGTTGCAAGTTTGAAATCCAACTCTGAAAAACTCTAAATCAAAATTTGAATCAGATTTGAAGCAAAAACTTTACTTTTTCTAAAAAAACAAAACATAAGAACTAGCTAAGCATTTCTTTTAGAATTCAAGAATCAATTCGATGGAAATACAATTTTTAGGATCAATTTGATTTCCTTTTAATGGTTTTGGAAACTAAATTGATTTTGTTAGAATTCATTAATTAAGTTGGTATAAATAATAATTTAAAAAGAAATTGGTGTGAATTTCAAAAATTCTAACTTATGTTTGAAACAGTCCGAAGTTGAAGGAGCAAAAGTTAATTTCCGAAAATGAAAGGAGCAAAATGAATTTCCCAAAATGAAAGGAGCAAAATGAATTTCCGAAAATGAAATTCACATGAGCAAAAACCTATATCAGAAGTGGATCCGAATCTGTTGCTTGTATTTGAGGCAAGTAGGATTTTGTTTGGTTCGATTCGACTGCTACGAATTGATCGATCGTTACAAACAGTTGTGATTTGATTCAGAAACATATACTTTGATCGTTAAATGAGTTTTAAACGATCGAGATCAAAACAAAGAGGAAACAAAGAAAAATTTATACAAACAGCGGATTTAATTCCATCAGAAGGCGGAAGTGAATTTTACAAATCCACTGTTGATACTTGATACTTGATACTTGATACGAAGCTCTTGCTTTTCGCGCTGCCCGCTGTTCCCACTTCTCAGTTGAGTCGAGTGATTCGTTTCCTGCCCGCTTGACGGTTAGTTCCCTTCTCTTCTTTCTTCTTCTAAATTCTTGATTCAATCCAGTCTACTAACGAAACCAGCAAAACCCCTCAACTAGGGTTTTGATCAGTTCAAAGAACCAACCAGCCATGGCAGCAGCAAATGTACCACCAGCGATACCTCCCCCGAGACAGGTCAAGATCGCGAAGGAATGCGAGCTGAGAGTGGAGGTGGGTCCCGAAACCCCCCTCCGCATTCGCCTCCTCGCTGGCACAGCCGAGATTTACGGTAGCGAGTTGCCTCCAGATATGTGGCTTCCTATCCCTCCTCGCTCCAAGATTGCTGTTAGTTTGGCATTTTTCTTTATTTCATCTTGTCAGTTTCATAGGTTTTGTTGATTTTTTGAATCTGAATTGAAGATAGGGATGTGACTTTGTTTTTATTAGGTATTTACTTGGCATGGGGCAACTGTTGAGCTTGATGGATTTAGTGAGGCTGAGTATACAGCTGATGAGGTGATTTTTTTTTTTAAAACAAATTGTTTCCAGCCAGGAATTGTTTCCACTGATTGCGTAAAAAAACTAGCACATTGAATCACAGCAAATTATTAACCAAAATAAAGTAAATTTTGTTCTAGATGCTTAACAGTTTTTTCCGTGGAGCTGCTTTGATATGATCAGGAATTAATTATTATTTATTGAAGTGCTAGAAATGTACTAGCTTAAGGATTAGTCTCTTTATATATTTTTCCCTGATTTTGGTTCATTGTTGATTTAGACACCAATGGTGAGCTACGTGAATGTTCATGCAATACTCGATGGTAGAAGATCACGTGCTAAAGCTTCTCAGTCCACTGATGCAGATGCATCTCAGGTAACCCGAATCATTTCTATGATCCTATCAATTTCTAATCTTTATTTTTCAGTGCTTTTATTTTTTTTTTTATGAACTTCCCCTGTCGGATTAATTCTGCAGAGCCCACGGGTGATTGTAGTGGGTCCTATCGACTCTGGAAAGAGCACCCTGTGTAGGATGCTGCTCAGCTGGGCGGCTAAGAGGGGTTGGAAGCCTACCTATGTGGATCTAGATGTAGGCCAAGGATCTATTAGCCTACCTGGATGCATTGCGGCCACTCCTGTAGAGATGCCTATAGATCCTGTCGATGGGAATCCCTTGGAGATGCCACTGGTTTGCTTTTATGGGCACACAACTCCCAGGTAGCTTCTATGGTAGCTTCTTTTTGGCATATATTGCGCACCAGAAATTGGATTTAACTGAAGTTTGTAAATAGCAATACCTGTGCATCAGAGTTTAGTCCAAACAGTTTCCGGATTAGTCACACTTGGGTCTTAGTAATGGTGTATTATGAAATTAAGCATTCAATTTATATATATGTTTGATTACTCTATTGGTATCTAAAGTAAGCTACATTTACTGTTGACTTTACTTTAGAAGGCACATGATCTCCGTTAACAGCAACATGTGTATCTAGAGAAACCCATCACTCTTCTGAATTACCCAAAATTGATTTTAATTTTGACTTAGAAATCGTTGTGTTGCAATTGACCTTAATGTCCAACCTATTCTTTCCCACTTTAACCTTGATGATGCAATTGGCTCCATAAAAAAAGAACAGTAATGTAAAAGCATGTCTTTCCACAAAAAGAAAAATGATATTTGTCATTATTTCTCTTTTATCTTGTTGAGAAAAATAAAAGTGGTTGCACTTCTCTGTCAATCCTTCTCATCATTTTGAATTCTGGGAAGTAGGAGCAGTGTAGACAAGTTGTTTTCCGATTAAGATAATTGATCTCTGAATTTTCCTTAGCTTGTTAGATTAGACCTTTATTTATCACAAAATTGCTCATTATCTTTAAATCTGCAGTTTAAATATCAATTGTGATATTATAATTTTAATTTTCAGTGTAAATCCGGAGTTATATAAGGTCCTAATGAAGGAACTCGCACAGACTCTGGAGAAGCTGTTCAATGGGAATGCCGAATCTCGTGCTGCTGGTATGGTTATTAATACTATGGGATGGGTAGAAGGCCTTGGCTACAAGGTACTGTTCTATTGTGTCCCTATACCAAGGATTTTATTGCAAAAAGCTCCACTAAACTCACAATCTGTTTAATTATCTACCCAACTGTTGATTAAGTTAGCACTGTTAACTTCTTCACTTGAAAATGGCAAAATACTTTGAATAATACATAGTCATTATCTGATATTATGGTTTTCCTTCATTGGAGCAAATTAGATATCTTGTTTTAGAGGAATTATACGTATGTAACAAATGGCAATTTATGTACCATTGCATTATTGCATATGATAAAATTTGTTTGTTTTTATGTTTCTAAGGAAATTATAAAGTGTTTCTATACCTTTTTCTATAATTTATAAAAGCAGAAAAGAAAATATGTGTTTTGTCGTTCGTTTGCATACTGAATTTATAGTAACAAACATGAAGTAGTACTGGCCGTAAGAAGAACTTCAATAAGGACATATGAAAGATAACAGTGCTGTGCAAACTCTAGAAAACTGTTTGCAAACTCTAGAAAACTGTTAAATGGGAATGCCCAATCTCAAACTGTTGATATGGTCATTAATACTGTAGAAAGCTTGGTTATGAGGTATTACTACATGATTTCTCTATACCAAGAATTTAGTTGGTGAAAACACACATTAAGCTAATTGTTCGACTTGCAGAACTAGCCTGGTGTCATTCATATATGTCAGTTTTTAAGGATTTCGATCTAGAACAATTTACCATCAATTTAAAGCTTTAGCCGATTAGAGTTAACCGACCAACCCACTTGCCAACACCATGACCCGAAACTCTCTCTCTCACACACATGCAGCCCATGTGAAAAAATACCAAAAAAAAATGTATAATTATTTGTCTCTTTTAGCCTTTATGATTACTTTTCTTTCATGTTCTAGTTTTGTACTTATGATTTGTTCTTGTCTGTGTACAGTTACTTCTCGGTGCCATTGATACCTTTGGAGCTAATGTTGTTTTGGTCTTGGGACAGGTCTCTTCTCTCCCCTCCCTCCAACTTTCATGCCATAATCAAGATGTAAACTAAAGCCAAATTGCAATTATAGAAGGAAATTTTGAAACTTGGAGAGATTAAGAGCTGAAGATCTAACCTTCAGTTTCTTCTGCTCCCTCAAGTTCCCATTGTATAGGGTACACAAGATAGAAAAGGAACTATTTAAACTTCTGAGTTTGGCAGCGATGTTGAAGTAAAATGTTGGAAATGATAATTGAAAGAAGGAATCTAGAAATCAAATCCGAACTAGTGATACAAAGAAAAGATCCATATGAATTATGAAAGCCTCTCTCGCGCTCTATTACTTCTCACAAAGCTCTCATCTCATCACAGCTAGTCTAAAGATCATATGATTATTTTCTGCAACCTCAGATCTGCTGTTTTCTTCTTTGTTTTTTATTCGTTTTTTTCAAAGGCATCACTCAATTGAAGCTAGTTTTCAGATACAACTTGGCAGATTATACAAAGAACATGAATGAAATGAACTGTCAGTTACAAAGCTGAAATTTAATCCTCGACTTAATTTCTTAATTCAGTTCATTCCTAGTCACACTTTTGTTTCCTCCAGAAAGTCATAACGGTTTGCTCATTTTCTTCATGCGGAAGCCTGAATGTGGCCTTAAATTCATCTTACACAAATTTAATCATTGTTTATATAGCTGCAGGGCAAATAATTATTTTTAAATTCTATTTTGTTACTAACGATTTTATAAGAATATGTTTTTGTGTGATTGCAGGAGAAACTGTTTAGCATGTTGAAGAATGTGCTAAAGAGCAAGCCTAATGTTGATGTTGTGAAGCTTCACAAATCAGGAGGTGTTGTTCAAAGAAACCCTACAACACGACAGAAATCTAGAAGCTTTCGAATTAGGGTATGCTGAAACCAGCTCAGCAAACTTTTGGGTTTTGCATGTTAGACTAAGTAATTTAACCATGTTATTCAATTTGGCACTCAATATATTGACCAGATTTTGGGTGTATTGTAGTTGAGTTTGAAGTGTCTTCAAGAAAAAATACCAAGTATCTAATAGATATTTAATTCGTAGGAATATTTCTACGGCCCCTTAAATGACCTTTCTCCACACTCAAACATCATCAACTTCAACGATATCTCAGTGTACCGGATTGGTGGAGGCCCACAAGCTCCTCGGTCAGCACTCCCTGCTGGGTCTGAACCTGCAGCTGACCCGAGCCGTGTCGTGGCAATCAACATAAGTCAGGACTTGTTGCATTCAATCCTGGCTGTTTCTTATGCCAAAGAACCTGATCAAATTATTTCCAGGTAAAAACCTTAATGTGACAGTCTTTCCTTATTTGACCTGTTTTCTTGTACCTGTACTGGACAGAATTGGTATTTGTCCCCTCGAATTATTGTTAAACCCTGTACAGATGTACCAAACCATTAAAGACCATCCTGAATAAAAAGGGGTAGAATTTGAAACAAACAGATGATGAAGTTCAAACCTTACTAAAGTTTTTCCTGTATCATTTTTAGTTTTATGAGTTTAAACTATCACAATCGTAGACTCTTTATCACTAACTGTTCTTTAATGAATTCAATGCAGCAATGTTGCCGGCTTCATCTATGTGACAGATATAGACATTCCAAGGTACTTTACTATGTAAACAAGAGTTTAATGATTGCCTCTGCAAATTCACAAACTACCCTGATGCAACGTCTAAAATATGCAAAAATGTTCTTCATCTACCCTGATGCAACGTCCCTAAATATGCAAAATGTTCACTTTGCACCTGCTTTTAGTTATGGCAAAAACTTGGGTACTCCAAAAGATAGGTACACTGGGTACTCTTGTTCATCTGGGTCGTTCAATTCACCGAGATTGATGAAAAGCGATTCACTTTAACTTTTGTTGTGTTTTCCAAGAAATACTTTTCACCAATCTTGATGAATTGAACAGTCTAGATAGACTAGAGTATTCAGTGTACCTATCTTTTGGAGTACTCTAAGTTTTTTTTCCTGAAGTTAGTAATAGAAAACAAAACCTATCCTCTCCTTTGATGCAAGGGAGTGATATTTGGGTACATACCTGACATCCTTATCCACATCAGATGTACTTAATTTTTGTTTCTTCTTTCTAACAGTGTGGTTTCTTTGATTTAGGAGGAAAATAACATATCTTGCGCCATCCCCTGGAGAACTCCCTAACAAAATTTTAATTATTGGGTCTCTGACATGGTTGGAAGCTTGATTTTTTTCTCAACAATGAGCATGACATATTTAGTAGTCACGTTAACCCACTCGGTTTGTAATATTGTACAAAGATTTTGAAGTTGAGTTGCACACAATGCAAAAGAAGTATTGTTCAAGTGAAATTATGGCTGTGTTGCTCCTGTTGTCTCAACTTGGATGAGAAGAAACAATTCAATCGTATAAATAGTCTTATGAGAAGAAACAAATTATTACAAGGATCGCTTTACATTTGCATTCGAGTCTCATGGACCTAACGACTTCTAAATAGAACAAATACCTATTCATATCTCCTATGTATTTGCAATTATCCTATTTCCATCAATTTTTACATTAAAAGACTTGAAACAATTCAAATGTGGCCCCACTTGTTTTTTGTTAATTTAAACATAATCTTTCTTTTAGTTATGAATGGCACTGACATCAGGTGTAGCATCAATTTTTTGGGTATCATAACTTTGACCTTGCAATCTAAGACTCTTGTCCATGAAGAATTGAGGGGAAGGCAGCATTTATGCCATAACACAATTGACGAAATTAGGAAGCTAGCAAATTTTGTTCAGGTCTTAAAGCTGAAGGTTGGCAACAATACTCACAAAAAATGCTGTTACTGATTAAAGCATATTGAATGCAATATGTTCGACCATTTCAGAATCAATCAAATAGTCTTAAATCAACAATCAAATCTAAGGAGAAGAAACTGACAGTTTCAAAGGTCAGTGCACCCATAATTTCATTTCCGGTTCTAAAATAAAAACACACTAATAATAAAGAATAATAATTGTAAAATAAGTTGCTGCTGCCTCTCTCTCCTTTGGTATTAATACAACATGAAAAGATTACACAACAAAATTTTCCAACAATTCCATTTTCCCTAAATTTATCACAATACATTCTTCTAGAAGCAACAGCAACAGCAACAACATTATCTTCAAAACAAAAGAATGAGAGAGGAAGAGATGGGAACACCATTAACTCAGGCTTTCTGACTATAAAACAAGCGCCACAGCAATAACAAAAGCAATAACAAAGGAGGATTGATTGCTATTTTTGTTGGTCAAAGCAGTGAAACTGAAATTACAAAAAGTAGTCGGGAGTCTTGCGAGTAGTGTCGGGCTCAACCTGGCGCGGGGCTGGATCAAACTGAAGAAAGTTTTGCTCCATGTTCTCTCCTATCTCCAGTATGGCCGCCATGTTACCACACCGGTAGCAGTAATTTGGGGCACTAAAAACCGTTACAACATTCTTATCCTGTATTTCACCATTGGCAACAATGAGAATAACATTAACAACAACAACAACAAAGCCTTTTGTCCCAAACAAGTTGGGGTAGGCTAGAAATGAAGCCCATATTGGATTTCATTTTCATAAGATTGGCTAAATTTTTACGTTGGCTCGCCAAGCCCATCACAACCCTCCTTTCCGGGCTTGGGACCAGCTATGTAAACACAGGCAGAGTTGAGAATAACATTAACAATAATGAAAAAACAAAAACAAAAGATATCTCACTTTAGTTGTTGTTACAATCTTTCATTTACTTAATATATGATTAGTTGGGGTTAGTATATTTGAATCATGTGCAAATCATACAACAGATTATTCTTAAGCCAAAGCATATGCCTCATTTTCCATTTAGTCCATAATTCTTCAAGGTTCTCATTTGAATTCTTCAACTTTCGATTCAGTATAAAAGGGTGGATGAAAGTTCATGCCATCATGACATACAAATGTTACTTGTGCAGACATGCAGTTCGATGGGAAAATTTTCTTGGTGGAATCTATAATTACAGAATATAGCATTGCAGATGAGGGAAGCTGTATGCAAAGCATCAGTTTTATAGACTTTACCCGCACCAACAGCAAGGCACATCAACCAAAAAGACAATTCCCATTCATATCAGGGTAGCACAATATGATGAGAGGATGTTGATGTGTTTCCCATTAAGGCTCTTAACTGACTAGAGTACAATCAATTTGGTACAAGTAAAATAACTTCAAGGACAATAGGGAACTTGGAAAGTAGGGCCAACATGTGAAATGATGCTCAATCCAGTGCCTTCTCGTCAGATTAGATCTTATTTATTGAATCATGTTTGGTATCATTTCCCAGTCCAATCCTAATCTCCTTTATAAGTCTACACTCTTTGGTCAATCAAGTTACTTAAATTTTAAAAAAAAAGTTTAAAAGACCAGTTAAAAAATTCCAAATTTAATCAATTGTTAAGTGTACAACATTGCAATCAGTAACTGTACATCAAGATAGGAACATATGCACCAACCTGGCACCAGTTGAAGCCCTCCATGACAAGCTGGTGGGCACGGGAGATGAGTGTGAGGCCATTGGTGTGGTTGAATTGCTGTGCTATGTCCTGACCAAACGTATAACCAGCCCCACGAGGTGATATCCCCCAACCACACCTGTCATCTGGGTCCGACCACAGAAGGTCACACATTGGACCCTCATGCGGTACCTAACACACAATAAACATGAATCCATTCAACCACAATTCCCACATTCCAGCTTAGAACTCTTTGCTACACCATGTAACCTGCCAGTGGAACAGTGCGAGGTTGCAAATGACGAAATTTAAAATACAACACTCAGCTACCATGAGATTTCAAGCAAGCAAGCTCGTATTGGCCAGGCGAAAACAGTTATTTAGGTTATTATCAAGCCCAATGAGAGGCCCATCACCTGGACAGCTTTGAGTTTGACAAACTATTCTAAAGCAAACTTCTAACAAAGAACAAGACATTGCCACTTATTTTTATTCACAACCAGGAATACTTTGGTTTAGTCATGTTTTTGCTTGACAAGAAACAACAAGAACAACAACAAAGTCTCTAGTCCCAAACATGTTGGGGTAGGCTAGAGATGACTGAAATTTTACGTTGGCTCCAAGCCTATCACAACCCTCTCTTTTTCCTGACTTGGGATAGGCGATATAAAAATTACATAGGCAGAGTTCTTGACAACAGACATTCAATAAAATATTATTCACCAACGATAAAAAAAGGGCATCCCAGTGCAAGTAGCTCCCGCTTGCGCGGGGTCCGGGGAATGGTCGGACCACTTTGGGGTCTTTGTACGCAGCCTTTCCATGCATTTCTGCAAGAGGCTGTTTCCACGACTCGAACCCGTGACCTCCTGATCACAAGGCGAGCTTTATCGCTGCGCCAAGGCTCCCCTTCATTCGCCAATGATAAACCTATCATAAATTGCAAACACAACAAACCACTCGGCCACAATTTGTAAATGGAGCATGCAACATACCTCTTGTATCCGATCGAGGGCACGAATATTGTCCAATGTATCTAATGAGGGAGATAGACCACCATGCAAGCAAAATACCTACATTTTAAGTTGATTTTGTAATTTATACACTTACACTATACTAAAAGTTTGAAGTGAACAACCAAAAGTTGAATCAAACAACAGAGAACTGCAAGAATAGTGACCTGGTTTTCAATTAGAGCTGTGAGGGGTAGATAATCAAAGAGGTCTGTGAAGAACTTCCACACATTTGCATTCCCATACTTTCTCAAGCACTCATCATAGAAACCATACCTGCATGAGTTCTAATTTGAGTCAACCTTAACAGTTAACCGATTACAGCTAACAGTTTAATAATAGGGTTCAATTTCTGGGAGGTCACTAAACTTTGTATCAAATCTGTTTTTGGTCACTGAACCTAAAATTATCCATTTTTAGTCAACAAACTTTGATATATCTCCAAATTTAGTCACTTTCTCATTGTTTTTTATAAAAAAAGTTAAGAAAAATTGACATAAATTGCATCTTTTTTTTAATCTTCAAAAGAAATCATCTTTCAAATATAGTTGCCATGCAGGCGTCATGTCAGTTTTTCGTTAATTTTTTTTATGAAAAACAATGAGAGAGTTACCAAATTTGGAGATATATCAAAGTTCACAGACTAAAAATGACTAAAAATGGATAATTCAAAGTTCAGTGACCAAAAACAGATTTGATACATAGTGACCTTTCAGAAAATTTACCCTTAATAATATTATATCATGTCTTGCACAACTCGATTCATTAACATTTTGTCATAACTTATACAACACCAAAATGTTAATGAAAACAAAAAGGAAGCATACACTTGGGTAATTTGACGGCTCTCATGATTGCCTCTCAAAATAGTAATTCGGTCTCTATATCGCACCTTCAATGCCACAAGAAGAGTCACAGTCTCCACAGAATAATATCCACGATCTGCCATTTATTATGCATTTAATTATCAACTCGAGCGAAGTTCATAAGAAAACAAAAGATAGTAAATACAAATGAGAGCTATATTAAAAATTAAAATTTTTGTCATATCGAGCTTTGGTATTACATGGCTGACGAAATCGTATTATTGTTCAGCACAGTTAATGCACAGCATAACACATGTCATCTATCACCATATTATGCATTATTTTTGGAATTTTAGAAACTAAGTTTATTGCTTCATTGAACAAGGCACTTTTTCCATGAGATTTTAAATGTGGAGACCCTAGAAAATGTATTTTTTTCCGCACATCATAACAACCTGGATCTTGACATAAATGTACATGTCCTTTTTATTTTGGATATCAGTCAATCTGCAGCATGTCTTATATCGTTTGGCAATGTGCTAATAAATACTGAAAACCCATCTAACAGCCCACAAAAAATCTAACGAAGAATGCAAATTTGACGAAAAAGTTTGTTTAACTGTTGTTATTGACGGGCACAATTCATATTTCAATTTACTGATATTAAAGCTATAAGAACAACATATAACAGTTGTGACACTTGCCAGTTAGGTCTGCTTTCCCCCAATAACCTAAATTCAAAGCCAATCTGAGACCAATATTTAAACTTTAAGATTACCAGCTGAAAAATAAACATCTATTTGATTCCAGCCTAGAGTAATTGTTATCACAAAACAGACATCATTCAATCTGCTAGTTGTTATCACACCCAGTTCCAGGTTCAGATCCAGTTTTGGTACAAGAAAATAAGAAATCAAGGTCACTATAAAATACATACAGACAAAAGGTCATGAAAAATATAGCTTACAGACTGCAGCATCACCTTCCATCTATTTCAATGTATAAGTTTAAAAAACCCAACTCCTCCCATAATTTTAAAAAAAAATTATTGTTGCCTTTTTCCTCAGACTCAATTGTGATCTTATCAGTTCCCCGATAAGCATTACTTCGATCAACCAATCCAATACTTATTGACTTATCGAATTATTAGAGATCCAGTAATCCCACAAAAAAACACTCACAAAATTAGTACAAAATACGAAAATGAAAACTAGAATCTATCTGTACATTCAACACAACGAATACGTACCTACATAATCCCCCATGAAGAGATAATTCGTATCAGGCGCATCACCTCCGATCCGAAACAGCTCGATCAGATCGTAGAACTGTCCATGTATATCTCCGCAAACAGTGACGGGGCACTTCACAGGCTGAACATTCCATTCCTCCATTAAAATCGCCTTGGCTTGCTCGCACAAGCCCTTGACGTCCGACTCAGAAAGGAATTTGCACTCTCGCAGTTGCTCGATTTGACGGTCCAGATCCGCGTGCAGAGGCATCGTCGCGGTTGATCTGAGCGTCCGGATCTGAGATTAGGGTTAGGGCTATGGTTCCTCAATCGGAGAGAGGATCGCAAGGCGGAGAGATCGGATTGAGATTGAGATTTGCGGGGTTGGTTTGTCGTATTTCGCTTGTTGGTCATTTCTTCTCCATTTTTGTTGATGATTGCTGAATTTTATTATTTTTGAAAATTGTTTTCGAACTGTTGGAGAGAGAGATATATTGGGTTGAGAGAAAGAGATGCGTGCGTTGTCCCCTCAGTCTTTTCCTGAACAACTTCATGTCGGATTTACCTGAACGGTGGGTCCATAATCTTATCAATATAACAAGGAAGCTGGGACCTACTTGACAGTGGTATGTCAGGTGTTTAGATAAGTTCATAGAAGAACCATCTGTATCTTGGGTTAGTGGAATCGAGGGTCGAAAGTAAAAGGAAACGGTGTAACGAATCGGCTATGGACCGGGTACGAGTTGACGACCGCACTAATACTATTTGTCTACTACACTTTTTTGACCAAGGGGGAAACTAACTCAGATTTTCCGTCCGCAAATGCATCGCTGACTCGATGAGTTGGACATGCTAGAAGAAGCGGAATCAGATCTGGTGTTGCACAGCATTTGAACCGTTCGATTTTTACTGATTGCATCAAGATTCGTGTCAAAATATAAAGGTCTCTCTGATTTCCATCGTCAGCGATCGATCGCAAAATTAACGGTCGATCCGGACCGTCCATCTACTGTAACACGCTACTGCGCTACAGCAGATTCGAGTCCGAGAAAGCAAAAGTAGAGCCGTACGTGTACAACGTCGACAAGAAGGCTTTTTCTTCCTAGCAAAAAATTACAATTCATATTTACTTTCGCTGTAAATTGTAAATTTATGAAATTAACATAATTGTACTGTGTTTACTTTATTTTAATTTTTTTTTGTTCCGTCTTATAATTTTTTAAGCTCTATTTCCGACTGAAAAATCTGAAGTGCACAATAAAATTTCGAATTTACAAAATAAAATACACACATTTGGATTTATCAAAGTTATCGCTAGAGTTGTACAAAAAAATCACAACCCGTCCGATCCTTTTAACACATCCGATCCGACTCGTATTTTACCGGATTGTTGTATTATCGGATTGGATATAAGTTCTATTTTAATAACTGGTTATATTAGATTGGATTGCTAATAATTTTTTTTATACCCGAGCCCTTGAAATAACATCCTTATTATGTGTTTATTCCTGTCTAACCGCTATTTACGGACTATCAATAAGGGTGATGCTGGTGTAAATCCTAAAATTTTGTACATCCAATTTTAGAGTACATCTTCAATCTCAACCGTTAATTATGCAAGGGCATTGATGTCATTTATACATGATGAACTAAATTTGTTATGTATTAAATGCTAGATAGCAAAACAGATTAATCTAAGTTTAATTTTTCAAATTTCATATTAGTTAATGTTAGAATAGTATATTCTTCAGACCTATCTCAAAAAAATTACGGGAAACTCCAAAACTTTTTAAAATTCACATAATTTCTTGCAATCCGTTAGAAAGTTTATTCAAACAACTCTTTGTCATTACTTTGACAACATATTAAAAAATCAATAAATTTTGAAAGCAATTTCGATAAAGAATTCCACGTGTATTCGTTATACTTACTTATGTGTGTCAAATTTTAAACACTTGAAGTGTCTACAAAAAAAAACCACAAAATATAATGAAAATTGACAATCGTCCATACTATATACTAAACAAATGATCTTCACACTAATATTTTAATTTACAAAAGAGTACATTATAATGATATTTAATCTGTAAAGATGTAAACCATTCACCACTTATAACAAAAAAATAAAATATTTTCACTCGAGCAAAGTTGAAATGAAATCCAAATTTCCTAGTTCAAGGTAAATAGAAGCCAAAATGAAATCACACACATCTTCTAATTTATTGGCCTCCAGCTGAGAAATAAATAATTAATATGTTTTTTAATTAAGGTGCTCTTTTTACATAGGAACAGTAGAGCATCTTTAATTTTGTTTCAAATTAAATACATTTTCTTATTCAGCAATACAACTTTGAATGCACTAAATATTTCTATTTATATATTTTTATGTGTCAAATGTACCCCTATTTAATGAAGTTACAATATTAAAAGAAAACATTGTTTATCTGTCAGGATGTAATTTCAACTATTGATTATATTTTAAAAATAGATGTACCAAAATTTCAGATTTACACAAGCATTATCCTTAATGTTATATAAAAATTGATAAAAATATCAACACATATCGTATATTTATTGAGAATTGAATTGTTTAAAAATATATATATATAACATATGATAAATAATAAATTATTAGTTATTAAGTTTAAAAAAAAACTTGTTCATATGATTACGTATAGGTCTTTTTTCTATAACTTATCAAATGTGCCTACATCTTTTTAATCGATTTTTTTTTATCAAATGTAAGGGACATGTGTCCATTTCTCATTAGATAGCATGTATTTCAATGAAAAAAAGAAAAAGCTGCAAAGGTCCGAGTGACGTCTGAATTCACATTTTTTGCAATAGATATTGTGCTACAGTAATAGAAATGATCAACCTTCTGAATTCTCACCGTTGTTCGCACAGTAACTGCTACAGTGTTGTTACAGTATCAGCGTGCAAAAGCTGCCCATTTAAAGTAAGCAAACTTGCAATTGAAACCGTTTTTTCTTGAGACTAGGTTATCCGATTTCTTATAAAAAAAAACCACGAATTAGCTCGTTTTTTGTTGGTTCAGCAGCATATACGATCTTTCAATTGAAACAAACCGGATAGTTAACCGATTCTAATTTTTTCTGATTTAACCATCGGTCCGGTCTGATTTTAAAAATACTGATTCAGATACTTGTAGGTGAATATTATTTTCTTTTTTATTCTTGCTATTTAAGATGTGCTACCCATTTACAAATTCTATACAGATTTGCTTCTTGCTATTAAAGAGGTGTTGAGTCCATTTAGACTTTGATTTCGCTAATTACAAACTGGGCTAGTATTATAATTAACGCATCATATACAAATTTGAACGTCCTGCAGAGGCATTCATTCACTCACAAATCAATCAAATGAAGTTTTCTATTTATATATTTTCTTGTACCTAAAATAGCCTTATTAATGATGTTAATGACAAATATAGAAATAATTAGCACATCCCATCATGTAATTACAACCCTTGAATGTACGATAAAATTGAATGTACCGAAATTTCGGATTTACACCAGCATTACTCTAGCAATAATACTCAACTCTTCAGAATTGATCTCCTTTTCTAAATAAAAAATATAGCTTTCATGGAAGTTAATTGCTCCTCATTGATCGCTGAGTTAATGACTGATTTCAAGTTATTTTTTTGTATATAATAAGAAAGTTGGTATATTGAAAGTTTTTTTTAATCAAAAGAAGTCTCAAGCTTTCATTAACTGATTAAAGGTTACTATATATACTTTACTGCTGAGATAGCTCACGGGATGACGGGAGGAGTACAGTACAGAAAAAAAGTAACTCCTTAAATACTATATTATTTTTTTATTATAAATGTTATATGTTATTTTTTATGCAGTCATTTTTATTTATTCACAATCGATAAAAACTCATATATTAAAAATTATATGAGTTGGATTGAGTTACTGATGGATTAACTAAAGAATTTGTCAACCTCATATAATTGGATTGGATTGAAATTTTGACAAAAAATATTTGACCCGCCCTTTGTACAGTCCTAGTTATCGTTTCTTGGCAATACTACGTCCTTCAAGTACATGAGGATAAATAGCAAAAGCCACGAGTGAATTTAGAATTTTCGTCAGAAAAGTTTAATATTTACGATATTTTTTGGAATTCAAAATAATGCATATTTAAAAAAAATTAAATTATTAGTATATTTTCAAAATATAATAATTATATAGTCAATGAATTTTTTTCCGAAGGTTCAAACGACTCTCTGACTAAATGTGACTGCGCCACTCGCAAAAGTGCATAGCAGCATTTTCTTTCCAGTGATGTTTCTATTTATTCGGAAAGTTTTGATAAAAGTCTACTGCTCATCAATTTAATAGGTTCTGTGTAACCACGTATATAAATTTCTATAGAAATATTTCATTAAAATGAAGGATAATGTTTCGTAGATACCACATTTGATATTAATTATTGATGTCGATTTTATTATGCACATTGAGTTGAGTTATCCTGCACATTATTTAAGTTATTATGCATGTTATACTATAACTATTTCAGTACAAAAAAATAACATGTATAACTATTTCAATACAAAAAAATAACGTGCATAATAACTCAAATGATGTGCATGATAACTCCACTAAAGATACATAATAAAATCAATAACATGTATAACTATTTCGGTACAAAAAAATAACATGTATAATAACTCAAATAATGTACAAGATAACTCAACTAAATGTATATAATAAAATCAATATTAATAGTTGGTATCAAATATGGTATCTACGTATCAGCTCCCTAAAATGAATTATGTAATTCAGATTTTTTATATAATTCAAATGGAGGGACATTGATGGAGAGAAGTGGTGCACTAGAATTAATGAACTTCTTAAATTCAGATAGAGATAACTTACTAATTCATGTTTAAATAATTCATGTTTAAATGATAGCAACACTATAAATATTAACTCATAATTAGTGCTCTTTTTTATGAGCCAAGCACACCCGGTGATACTTAGAAGCAACATGCCAACATCCCAAGTCACCAAACAAACAACGGGTCCGAATCTGCTGCTCGTAAATTCCTGCTTGCTTTCATGTTTGTCTTCGATCCGACCGCTCGATCGTCACGGACGACTGTGATTTGATTCAGGGGGCAGATGCTTTGACCGTTAAATGAGTTTTGAACGGTCCAGATCGAAACAAGCAGGGAAGCAAGCAGGGATTTACGAGCAGGAGATCCGATTCCACAAACAACCAACTACTGTTCATTGACTCTCTCCTTGGTGTCTTTGACCCCATATCTTATCTAACATAATTACTCCTCAAATCACGAAACTGGATTTTTGTTTTATCCAGTTCGTTATAACTTTGCATGACATATACCAAACATGCAATTAATACAAGACAGGAATTGCTAGAAAATTATATATACTGTTGCTAGTTGAAAAGCGTCTAATTTAGAGATAAAAATAGTTGGGAGAAAGTAAGGAAACGACAACTGTTGCTCGCCTAATTAAATGTTTTTCTATCTTAATTTTCACTTTTATTAATCATAGGATGATATCAGACAACACAGCAACAGTTCAATAAATTCAACACCTGTTGCTGCATTGCTGCGCATTAAATTTTCTGAGAAGTTGAATTAATTGAGGTCATTATAATTGGCTGAACTCCTACATTATCAATGTTTCCCAAAAGAAACAAATCTGAAACCATAACCCTGTCACAGATTAAGCCACACTCAAATCGCTAAATTGATTCCATAATGAGGCACAAAAGAATAAAAATTGTAATTGAATGTAAAAGGAACGAAATTGAAGAAGAAATCAGTGTAATTCTACTCAAAATTGCTAGTTAGTCACAGAACAAAAGGATCACAGCAAATGCAGTTGATCCAAAGAATCAAGATATAACCTCTCCCAGTCAAAAAGCAAAAGAGGAAATCAAGCACGAGAAGTGCAATGCATCACATCTAGAAAGAAATCTACAAGCTTTATTAGTTATTACTCTCTTATCTCAGTCTCAAACACTTCTTTCTCTACAAACCTCAAATTCCAGCCAAGAAGCTCCTCAAGTCGTGGCCTTTTCTGCTTCGCCTCCTCCAAGACCCCCATTCCGCTCAGGGATTTCTCATTCGCTTCAATTCCGATCGGGTCCATCCACTGAAAAGGCAACTCCTCTTTCACGAGCTCTTGATACTCCATTTGATCCGTTTCATCCTTCTTTCTCCCAAATCGGAACAATGAAGCAATGGATCTGAACAGACGCCTCCCTCTGCGCTTCACTGGCTCGTGAGACAGAGTATGCTCTGGATCAAGGAGGAACTCGTCATCGTCCTTGCATCGCGACTTGCGTTTGCCAAGAATGCAACTTGCCATGAGAAAGAGAGAGAAATGGTGCGAGAAAGAATGAGATAGGAAGTAGGAACGGAGATCAATTAAAAATGGCGCCCTGTAGAGAATTTTTGTTTTTCGTTTCCAACAGCTTCGCTTTCTCTCTCCTGTTTCCTATATAAAGGGATGATTGATCGGGAAAGCGACGAGGGGGAGAAAGAGGAGGCGCTTTTTGGGGAAAATTTTCAAAGAGGGTCATGCAGCAAAGAATTTCAACAGAAAAGGTCAGAGGCATCCTAAAAATTGCACAAAGGATCAAGGGCGCGATTAATAGTCGCGCTCCTAAGGAGATTCCGTTTTTTTCCTGAAATCAAGGCATTCTGCATGTGCTTTTGCAGTTGTGAGTCCTATCACTTAGGGGTGCAACTAATAGTCACGCCCCTAAGCGGTAGGGCTCACATTTTTAGGGTGCTATTGACCCTATCTGTTGAATATTTTTGTACCTTAGCCCTGTGAAAATTTTCCGCCTTTTGGTGGTCTTTAGCACTCTCGGCGGTCTTTTGTCACTGATGTCTCCAGTTCTTACATTCCCGCCTAAAATTACATTTATATATACGCCTCGGATCCTCATCCTCTCTTTATATCTCTGTAACTGAACCAAAAATAGGAAGCGATGGAGCAAGGAGGATATATTCCTTATCTACAATTCTAGGCTTTGACTGTCATCGATATCTGGTGACTAGTGCTCTACTGCTCTATGTGTAATTAGACGCATCAGTGCATCACGCATGCAATGCGACTGATTCCTCTGTCAGGTGTATATTAGGAATCGGGGCGAACGGACCGTCTCTCAAGTCTCAACTTTCATTCTCTATTTTCATCTCCTAACTAAATTTTCCAAAATAAATAAATAAAAGAGTTAACAATTGACAAAAATAAAAATTTGAACTGCTCATTCTAATGAATATTTTCGCTCAATATAACATTATTTTGGTATTTAACAGATACAGATAAAAAAAAATATCATCACATTAACAGATACAATAAGAGAAAATAATACTATATTAATAGATGTTAATATCAACAATTATATCAACACTTAGATTTCAAATAACAAATATGTGATATAATAAAAGATACATTTGTGTTAGAAAAGCTGATGATAATAGACAGTAGCATCGGTATTATTCACACAAACAAATAAGATTTGCTTCAGAGAACTAATGCAAATGATAATAGTTTTTGCATCTGCTTAATCGGATGTAAACAAAACGCTGATGCAAACAACAAATCAAATGCAAATACGTATTAGCATCAAGGGTATTTGCATCTGCCCCTTTGCATCTGTGTTCTGATGCTAATACCTTTTAGCATCAGCACGCTGATGTAAATAGTCTTAATTGCATCAGGACCGTCGGATGTAAATGTTGCACATTACTATAGTGTGTTTAATTACTTTTTTTAGTGATTACATTACGTTTTCAAGTGCTTATAATTTTTTTCTTATATTATATTTTTGGAGTTTATATTACCATTGCACGTGTTTATATTATCATTTCAAGTGTTTATATTAGTTTTTTTATGATTATATATGTTTTAATGTGCTTATATATTTTTTGTGTGCTTATATTACATTTTTAGGTGTTCATATTATCAATGAACAAATAGAAGAGTGGATCGAATAAAGCGAGACCTAGGATTGTCGATTCACCATTCGCTTACTTAACATAATAAATTAATAGTTGTCACAATTGATGATAATGTGGACGGGTATTCTAATAAAGATATTATAGGTCGATCTCTCGGTTTAATACATTCACTAGTATAGTCAAGACTGAGGGTTAGTCTAGCCTCGAATTATACTAGTGCTAAAGCTCATATCGAGATTTGGTGGTACTAAGTCGATGTACCGAGTAACTACGCATTTGACAAGACGACTGAGCAATTCCTAACGAGTCTGTTGAACGACTAATGGTTCTTCACAGATTTTATTAGCAATTCAAGTGTTCCTTTTTGGTTCGGGGTTTGAGTTGTCAAATTCACAAAATCAAACTCAAACCCTAGAATATAAATCAAGAAAAAGAAACAATAATAAACAACAATTGATCCAACAAATTAATCTATTAGTAATCAAGTTTCATGGATTTCCTACAACTCTATAGAGAGATTTAGTCTCTCATGACTAAAACAAATACAAAAAATCATTACAATGAGTAAGGAAGAAAGAAGAGATGAGAAAAGAGCAGAAAAATCGAAGAAAAATCCCTTTCGATGAACCTATTTCCTCCTTGTTCCTAACCCAATATCTCCTTTTTCTCCTCCAAAAATGGTCCAAAAAAAGAGCCAAAGTCAAGAATGAAGATATTAGGCCAGTGGCGGCTAATTTCCTTATTTAAAACCAAACAGTTCAAATATGCAACCTTTTTCTTATGGCCCGCAAAGATTCTTTGTGGCCGCAAGAATTTATAGAGAAATTGCCTACTAACAAACTGTCAGAACCACATTCAGTTGAGTCTTTGCGACCCACAATAGAATCTTTGCAGCCACAAGACTTTCTTTTGTCTGCTTCTGGAACAAGTTTGTATTTTCTTGCAGCCCTTAAAAAATTCACTACAGTCGCAAGAAAATGTGGAGAAAAGAGGTTGCTGACCAGATGTTTGATAGGTGGGCCTTCTGTGGCATTCTTGCGACCCACAAAGAAACTTTGCAACTCATAAGAATGTGCATTTTGGCTTGTTTTGCTCCGCTTGTTATCCCAGGCTCCGATTTGGGTTTGTTTGGCTCCGATTCTCTTGTACCTACATTCAAATGAACAAATTGAGAAGTACTACGAACTTGCATGCTTTTGAATCTAATTTATATTAAAAATTAAAATTATTGATTAATTTTGCGCTCCAAATAACCTTATGTTTCGTTGTATATAAGTTCGATTCATTAAACTAATAGGAGTTACGTACTATGCGCATACCGATACTATTATATATCTAGTACAGGAAAGGTTCCCTTAAAAAAAGGGAAGAGCAAGTGTGACTCATAAAACAAGAGAGATCAATAGACTGAAACAACATTAGTACAGGTACAAGTTGGTTCTAGACCTAATCTAACTAGACTGATCCCACTAATTTTAGACATTGTACATAATTTTGTTTATCCTTACTAAGAACGCCATACTTGTTAAGAAAAATTAATAGAGGAAACAGAAGAACTTGCACTATCTAGTTCCTATGGCATTTACATTTCCTATGTAAAGAAATGAAATTAGAACTCAGGCTGAAAAAATAAAAATTCAGGACAAAAAATTAGAGCTATAAATAGTACCATTGAAGAGTCTAGGAGATGTGTCTTATTTTTTTGTCACAAAACTTATAAAATATTTAAAACTCATTTACCAATTGGAGTCCTTTTATTATTTCCAGCGTTATAACTAATTTTATAAATCTGTTCTAGAAACTTCAAATAACCAATTCTTTTCTCTGTTTAGTGGCATTGAAAAATTCTAGTGGTATGAGGTGTCTTTTTTTCATTTCATTTCAATTGAAGATCAAGTTCTAAATTGCATATGAGATGAAAATGCTAAGTCAAAATTATTTATTTGAACTGAAACATTTCTTCAGCTAAGCATTGCATCACTTTTTCGGGAGCGGAGTCTCCATAACGAAGGGGAAAAAGGGACGGAACGAAAGAAGATTCAAAATCAAAATTTAGATGGGGGAGGTCGCGCCACCGGCTACTAGAACAATTTGTCGGCCTTCTCCCACCTCTCCCCTCTATCCTCCTCCCCTTTCCCTTCACCTTCTCTTCATATGTTTTCTACTGCCACCAAAGTCGAAAGCGAATAGTTGCCAAAGAAGAGAGAGAGGGGGGAGCTGCTCAGCAGGTTCTCCTAGTGGCCTCTTCTAGCTCCGATCTGGCCTCTTCTTCGCTTAAAGCCCTCTGCCGTGAAGGAAAAGAGGAGGGAAACCAAACCGTCTGTTCCTTCAAGTAGTCGCCTCTCCTTTTCGACTCGACCTCATGCTTCACCCCTCTATTCCTCCCCTTCCTCCTTTCCCTCAGCCCCACCCGACAGATTTCTCCTCAACGGAGGCAGTACTGAGCTCTAAGTCTAAGAGGCGGCTGTGAGGAGATAATCAAAATTCTAACCCTAACCGATTGAGATATGTGATTCGTACCACCCAATGAAGTTGTAGCTGGAGGGGCAGCAGCTCCTTACAGATCCAACAGGGCCATTAGGAGGTGCTAGCCCCTACAAGCACAACCGAACAAGATGGTTCTGCGACAAGCGTCGGAGATCCTTGTGGTGCCAGTATTTACCCAAGACATCTGATGATGGTAGGCTGCCAAGGGCGATGGACGGTGGTTGGACGCAATGGGCTGTGGTAGGCCGCAATGGGCAGTGAAGGTCTTGGGAGCCCGTCAATACAACAACAACAACAACAAAACGCCTTTTTGCCCCAAACAAGTTGGGGGTAGGCTAGAAATGAAGTCCATATTGGATTTTATTTCCATAAGATTGGCTAAATTTTTACGTTGGCTCGCCAAGCCTATCACAACCCTCCTCCTTTTCGGATTTGGGATCGGCTATGTAAAATATAGGCGGACCGATGATTATATTAAAAAATGACAATCATATGTCTTGGGAGCCAGTCAACGATTGAGAAAAATCTCTCTATCTTAGCAAAATCTAGATTTTATACGTGTTGTGATTTGTAATTCATTATTAGTTCTTTTTGTTTCGTGTTTTTTTGTTTGTATTTTTTCTTGTTTCGTGTATTTTCTCTCATTTTTTCTATTAATTTAAAAATCACATTTATGTACATATATATGAAATTTGAGAGGCCTAACCTCCCATCTTTTACTGAAAAAAAGAAACATTTCTTCAGCTGACAAAGCCATAGGTTCACTGCAGTAATTTATAATCACCCTACAAACATCATGCATGAAGCACCGGATGCAATTAACACGTCATACCAAATTAGAACATATGGCCTATATATTGAGGTCCATTAATCGAAATTGAAGTATTATTTTCAAATTCTTCATTAAAATCAAGCAAACTAAAAATGTTCCCACATAAATATTGTCAGGGATATACAACGATTAAATATGATGTAGAGCAGTAACTAGATAACAAAATTGAACTCAATAAGAAGCAATTCAGAGACTACATTGTAGATAGCCAAAACACAAAAGAGATACCTTGATTCGAACCACGAGTATCAAATAAAGAGGACGAAGAGTTGTCTCATCAGAATCTTCAAGAGGTAGTTTCTCATCGTTCAAATCAATTTTTTCATCGAACATAATTTGCAGTTTCTTCATCGTTCGTAGATGTAGATTCTCATATCACAACCAAATTTAATTTAAAAAACCACAATGTGTCCATGCGCGTGCGTGTGTGTGAGAAAGATAAAGCAGGTGAGATATTTATCATAGATACAAGGAGGAAGAGAGGTGGAAATGAAAGCGGACTTGAGCTGTAAAAAAATGCAGTGGTTTGAACTATGAAAAGAAAATTAATTGACTAATTAACAAAGAACACGAATTTAGTTAGTTTCAGGTGACAGAATCGAAGGACAGAGCATGAGGAACTAAAGATTTTCTCATTGGGATCCTGATTGTTTACTTATCGTATCTGAATGCACGAGTGTACCACACAATTGTATTCTCAAAACGAAAAATATAACACATTCTCTTGTCATAATCGGAGTAACATGCAGATGTGAACAAATTTATTACAATCATTGAAAATTGCAAACACATTGTCACGAGCACATCATTTTTTCTGTTTGAGGATGCATAATTTCGCGTAATTTTGAGAGAAATTAATTTGCCGTGTTTGTATTTATGAAGGATGATAGAAAGAGCGTTTTATTATTTTATTTTACGATGAATGTAAATATATTCTTTTGATTCAAATATATATATAATGATTGAAAGTTTACTATATCTCACCGCAAGTAGACTGGATATAATGTTTGCGGTGTGCTTGTGTGTATGATATCAAGCATGTCCTAAAGAATCACGTTTGATTGTCTTGAAGAGAATTCTACGATACATTAGAAGTACTTTACATTTAGGTATTTGATATGGTAGAACCACCAAACTTGATCTCATTGGCTATACAAACTTCGACTTTGCTAGAGAATGTGTTGATAGGAAAAGTACGAGTGATAGTTATCAATTCTTAGTGGAATCTTTAGTCTCTTGGTCTAGTAGAAAGCCAACTTCAGTTGATCTTTTCATGATCGAAGCAGAGTATATTTATGTGAAAAGTTGTTGTATCCAAATTCTTTGGATGGCTCAAACACTAAAATATCTTGACTTGCACTTTATCAAAGTACCAATAAAATGTGACAATATATGTGCCATTATGATGTCTAAAAACTCTATTTCTCATGTAAGAATAAAACATATTGAGATTAGACATCAATTTCTTAAGGATCACATTAAAAATGACAACATAAAACTTATTCACATTGATACTAAGAATCAAATAGCCGACATTTTCACCGCCACTTGATACAAATCAACACATTGATCTAAGATTTAAACATACCTATGATTGAAACAGAGAATTGATTAAAGGGGTCTTGTGCCCTTATGATATTACTCCAAATATGTTTAGGATTGCTCCAATTTTGCCCTAAAATTGCAAAATTAATTGTATCTGGAATTAAGGGGAAGCAATAATACTTGACTTGATTAACTACTTAACGCTCATATTGAAGGAGAGCTTAAATTTTGTGTTAGCCTTTTGCCATTATTTGCAAAAGGAGAAGATGTGGGTAATGAGTGCACAAAATTATTTGAATTTGCACTCATAAGATTTTACAAATTGTCAAAAGGGAGAAGTTTGTTGACTTTAGCTCAACTTGTTTGACAAATTTCAAAACAAATCAAGTACTAACATTTTCACAAGTTCTAATTGTGTTATGTACGATTAAACATGTGCAATTTACTTTGGTTAAGGTCAAGATCATATTCCTTAAGTCAAGAGAAGAACATAGGTGCGAAGAGTATCCAAAACGAGCAGAACTATGCAAAATAACACAGTACGTTATAACGAGTGGGAGACTCGTTATAACGAGTTAGAAAGTAAAATTTTTGCCTAAGTATTAAAATGATCGAGGGGAGCTTTGTTGTAATGCATGATATAATGAGTTAGAGCTCGTTATAATGAGTCCATACTCATTATAACGTGTCTGAAGATTTGAGTCCTAAGAAGTCAATGAGACAAACGAATAATGACATTTTAAGAATGGAAGATGTCATAACGAGTCTCTAATTCGTTATAACAAATGGGAGCTATTTTGGTGTTGCTAGAGTTGTTGTATATATATTCAAGACTGGTTCTTCAAGGAAGATAAAAAAAAATTCTCAAGTTTACAAGTAATCAATGAGTACATAAATCTTCTCCCTTCAAGCATCATAAACCTCAATTAGTCATTGTTAGAGCTTTGAGAGTTCAACATGATAGTCATGTTGGAATTTTCAATAATATATGGATTTATATGTGATATAAATATATATTGAGTAATGGACTGTCAATTATAAAATTAGACCCGTTACGAAGTGATCAAATCATGTATTATTTACGGGCTTTCAATATGTGTCATGAGGAGTGGGGCCTTTAATGTGTAGAATGCGTATTAATAACTTTATGATTTAGTGATGGTCTAAATTATATAAAGTTATCTGAATGATACAATTATGCTATTGGTCCTCGGAGAACACAATTTAATACGACAATATTCTGCAAATAAGAAAATATCCGATGTAAGCAAGTTCTGATTTCAGTTCCATTAAGAAATTAATTAATTAATTAATTAATGTTGTACAGAGGCGCATATGTACATATTTGCAATTGTTGTGGCCATTTTCGTTATTAAATTCAAAGGACACTAATGTACATGCACCTTTATTTTTTTATGGTTGCCAATTGGCGTCGCACCTTTTAGGGTGATTAACAGAAATGATTGTGGAAGAGAGACCTGGTTGTTCTTTGAGGGAATTACATGCTCTCTAAAGGAAAGGTTAATACTAGAGAAAACATATTAATCGATATAAGAGAATAAAGTATTAAGGTTAATTCAGTTCAGAACTTGCAATTGTCGGATAATTCGTTGAGCAAAGACATTGTCGTTGCCGCCTCTCTCCCTCTCTCCATCGGACTTGAGAGGGATTACTCGGGGACTAAAGGCTTCCAGTGATCAACGGTGGTTGTGTCTCTCCGGAAGATCAAAGATAATGGATCGAGGTAATTTAATTTTCAGATTAGAGATTCTCTAGAAGATCTTGGGTTAATCAAGTTCCATCAAGTCAATTCTCTAATTCTTGTTTTGATTAGACAAACATCCTTAAAAGATATTTATTCTTGTTTGATCCGTATTGGATCCGTTTGATCTGTGTTGGATCTTTGTTTGTTATATCTTGCAAGTGTCTAGTGAGGACTATAAGATGTTTTTTTAATTAGTTTTGTGTAAACAATTTTGTTATAGTGTTTTCTTCATTTCGATCCAAAGATGGCATCGATTAGTGTTCCGTAAAATAGACATTGTTAAATCACGTTATATATTGTGTCTAACCTACTCTCTCTCTCTCTTTCTTTAGCATTTTTCAAGATAATTGAATTATTTTGTACTAGTAATCGTACCCGTGCCAAGCAACGGGAGACATTATGAACGAAGAAGAATCATTTAAGTTGCGTGTTGATAAAATACTATTCTTGTGTGTATCACATTTTTGTGAATTATTCGACGCATATTCAAAATTATGTGTTCTTGTTAATTAGTTGTATTAAAAATAAATGCTAGGAGAAGTGCTTTTAAAAATTTTCACGCGTATTTATCTTTCAACTACATAACAATATAACATATACATGCACTGCACAACAATTTCACAATGATTCTCTAGGTATCACCGATGTGTTGTCAACATAAATATAAGAAAGAAACTGATCCAGACAACTTACGAAATAACACACAAGTAAAATCCCAAAAAAACAAATAAAGTGTCACAATCAGAATTATCACATGAGCTTAATTATTACACTAAAGATAAAAATGCACATCTGCTAAGAAATGAAACTTAACATAAGAAAGAGAGCATATTACACTTTACCAGTATTAATCATCTTGTAGAACCTCCTGGTACACTACATTGGACGTGTAATCTCCTGGTTGCGTTACTTTACTAATAGGTCTAATCAAAATCTTTGTATTCCTAAGGGATGTCCCTCTTGATAACGCCACATATAGTTGTCTGTGCGAGAATACTGGTTCATGTAGATAGACGCCAACATGCGAAAAAGTTTTCCTTGAACTTTATTTATCGTCATTGCAAAGCTAAGACAGATCAGGAACTGTTTTCTCTTCATCTTGAATGGGAACATATCATTGTCTGATAGACAAAGTGAAATCTTAGGCAAGAACACTATATTTCCAACATGTTCACCAACCGTTATTTTTGCGTCTATCACATTTTTTTGGAGTGCTCTTAAAAATTGTGGTAATTTCAAATCTCCATATTCGTACTATGTATTTATTTATTAGTTAATTATAAGTTAGAAAACTAAGTAATTTATTAATTAATTTCAAATCTCCATATTAAATAAATTATACGTCATGCGACATGCGGCATGGGTTCATGCTTCATTCGTCATACGTGATTTATCATGCGTTGTGTGTAATACATCATGCGTCATGCATCATGGGTCATAGGTCGTCATGATTCATGCGTCATGCGATATGTAAGATCGATGCGTCAAGTGTCATGCGTAATGAGCAATGCAACATGGGTGATTTCTCATGTGTTGTGTGTAATACGTCATGCGTCATCATGCGTCAAGCGTCATGCTTCTTGGTTCATGCGTCATTCATTGTATGTCATGCGACATGCGTATTGAGCAATGCGGCATGCGTAATTCGAAATGCGTCATGCGGCATGGGTGATTTCTCACGTGTTGTGTGTAATGCGTCACGCGTCATCATGCGTCAAGCGTCATGCGTCATCATGCGTTATGCATCATGAGGCAGGCGTCATGCGACATGCGTCATGGATCGTCATGCTTCTTGGTTCATGCGTCATCTGTCGTATGTCGTCCATCGCCATTGGTCGTGTCAAATGCGTCATGCGTTATGCGTCATGCGACATGCATCATGCGTCATGCAGCATGCGTCACGCAATTTGTGTTATGCGTCATGCGTCAAGCATCACGCATCTTGTGTTGCGTCATGCGTCATGCGTCATCCGTCGTCATGGGTCATGCGGCATGGGTCAAGCATCATGCGACATGCGTCATGCAGCAAGTGTCATGCGACATGCGACATGCGTCATGCGTCATGCGTTGTGCGTCATGCGACATGCGTCACAGCGGTTTAGCCCGGGGAAGCACTCGGACATAGCTACCTGATAACTAATACTGGATACTTAGCCAGATTTGAGAAGGTAAACACATATATTTTTTTATTGCTAAATTTGCATCAGATTATTTCCTATTTCTTTGAGCGGATTTTTCGAAATTTGATCTCGCTTGATAAGATTGTTGAAGCTCTCTCTAACGATTGCTTGCACATCTTATGCGTCACTGCGGTTTAGACTGGGTGAACGCACAAACATAGCCACCTGATACATGATACTGGATACTTAGCCAAATTTGAGAAGGTAAACACATATTTTCTGGTTGCATCAGATTATTTCTGAATCTGTCATATTGCTTCTACTCGGCTATTGAGTCGACTTAACGGCGTCGTGAAGGTTTTTTTAAGACAACAATTGAGAAGAGAGTAAAATATCTGATATTGAATGAAAGAATTAACACATTCAATCCTGAGATTCAAACAAATATTTAAAAAATTGGATAGTAATCCAGATTTATACATACATTGCATAATTTCCAATGTTATATTTAAAAAATCATCAGTAAAATAAAAGATATTATTTATGCAATTCGTATAGTAATATTTCGTAAAATGTACGTTATAAAAAAACAGACAAAAACAACTTAGTTTAAATTCTCTTAACTATGATATAGGACCCATAAAAAATAGTTCTTGTATCATGTGTAGGTCCCATAAAATTTATAAGACAATAGTTTTGAGAAAATACATCAGTCTCAAATTTCAATAATATTTTGAAAAATATATGTAAATGCGGATCTTTGAATTTCAAATTAAATGCATGAAAAAATAATTAACAAAACAAAATACAAAGCAGGGTTGAATATTGCACCGTTTCATTAATTTCATGATTTGACGTCAAAATATCAGAAATATATATATATATATATATTTACAAATTAACTAACTCGTCTATTTCTTGTAATTGTAAATTGTTGGCAGAAATTATCGATCAGTAGTATGATTCTATAGTATTTTAAAATACTATAAATTTTTTACTTTGTCATAGTTAAAGTTGTGGCATTTAACTAATTTTTTAGTTAAAAATAATGAATAGTTTAAAATATTTGATACATTAGTATGGTAATGCGACTATGAAATTCTTGCTTGAAAATTAGTTTGTACAGGAAATATTAATAGTTTAAAATATTTGGCACAACTTTCTATTTTTTTCCCTAGCTAATAAAATGCAATGTCACGGGAGATTTCAATATGTGAATAATCAACCTTATAATACTTATCATATATAATTTGTACAAATAATATTATTGTTCTTATAGAATCAAGCATTGTGTGTCAGTATCCTCTGGTTTGAAGGTTATTTTAGTCCATAAAAAAATAAGACTATGACCAAATGAAAAACTTCATTTCTTAGGTGCTTTATAAGATAGTATAAATATAGATTATGGCTTAGATTGTTAAGTAGTCAAAGGTCTTAATTCGCAAACTCTCTAAGCTGTCTCTTTACTGATTGTTCCGTGGTAAACTTTTAAGCCTCAAATTCCAACACTTATATTGTATATCTGTTCAAGTATATACTTATTATGCATATCTTAATTGAACAAATTGCATATAAACCACTATAAGCTTTGATCTCTTTGGCTCCGTCTCTTTTTTTGTGTGCAGTGAAAATTGGCATTTAATTTGAAAGGATCAATTTTCAAGCCTTCCACTAACGGCACATCATCAACACATTCTTTCATTAATAATTTTATTTTCTTCCTATATTATTGTGATAGAAATAGTTACATTTTTTTTCTCGCTATGCCTCCTCATTTAAGAATAACTTATGCTTGTATCAAGGTTCTAAATATCTTACTGTCGTCTGAGAATTTTCTTATAATTCCTATATTACAGTGAAATAATACAAAGTGAATTATATGAAATTCGACTGATAATTATCAAGGATACGACTGATAATTACTTCTCAAATTTCAGATGTACCACAGTGATATGCGATTCGAAGAGAGCATATAGAAAATCAGACTAACAAGAATAAAGAGAGCATATCGAAAATCCCCCCAAAAAAGAGAAACTGATAATTATTAAGGATACGACTGATAATTGAAGACTTAAATATCAGACTAACAAGAGAGCATATCGAAAATCCCTCCAAAAAAAGAGAAAGTGATAAATACAAAATATTTTAAGGCATTAAACAAGTCTAAAATCGTTTGAAGCTTGAAATTTATTAATTTTTTGATAAAAATTTAGATACATCTAATGCTTGATAAATACTTCACTCAATCTGTATTGTTTGATTGAAGTACTTAAGTAGCATTTACGTAGGTGTATCTAAATTTTTGCTTTTTTATTTCTTATCTTCTTAACTTCGAAGGCTATTTTATTTGCATTCCTAAAAATCGTTTGAAGCTTAGCTCTTATCGATTCATATTTCTTTACCCATCTAAATTCCAACACACAACCTGGCGCGTTCCTCAACGCGTGTCTATTTCTCAATTAAACCGACCCGCTACATCAAGGAAAACAGAGATAGATCACAGCAAATCACTCACTAGTGCGTTTGTTTCTTCCATCGAGCTTCTCTTATCCGAAATTCTGAATAATTCGTTCGTCACGCGGTTCTGCAACTGGGAATTATTTTTTATCAAAGGGTAAAAAGCCAAATTCGAATAAATCACAATTCTCTCTTACCTGCTCTTGCTAAATTAACATCGGAGCAATTACTGACAATTTACCTGTGCAATCTCCTCTAGGGGAGATTCTCGCATACTTGATCGATTCCCCTTTTCCCCTCCCGGTCCGATCGAGGTAATCCAACAAAATTTTAGATTTGAGCTAAATTTTGATTTTTTTTTGCTAATGGGGGAATTATCCCTTTAAGATCCAGACTGAATTGTAGTAATCTTTAACTGAAAGTACCAATTTAGTAATCGGTGATTGGATTCATTAATTTATTAATTCGAACCTTGATTCCTGTTCCTGTTCTTTGTATTATTCGTCGAATCCTTCTATTCTTCTGTTGATCTGAATATCTTACTGTCGTCTGAGAATTTAAGGCTAGATCTCTTCGTTGCGCTTATTTGTTTTCTCATCGTGGATTGAACTGGTCTGGAAGAACCTTTCTTGAATCAAATTATCTTTTTTATCCGATAAATTTTGTCCGATTTAATCATCTGTTGCATGTTATTACATGAATTTTCTGTTGCTACCTTCCATAGGATGTTTATATCTATGAACTTTGTATTGTATTTATCAATGCATGGGTCTAGAATTATTTATTGATATTTATGAACACTGACAAAGCCCCAAATTTACAGCACTGGTTCATCACAAAATAAATGGCAGAAGAGTTTCTGAAAATCCTAGTTATGACATATGCCCTACTGTTTAATTACCTTACAAGAAGGTCGATTGTGCATAAAAATCCAATACTTGAACATTCTTTCCAGAGATTAGCCTTCTGTTAACTGTCTCAACCAAATTTTTGGTCAAGTATATGCGCTTCAGGGTCCAACGGACTGTACATTTGAAGTTTCGAAGCCCTTAAAATAATTGAGAACTAACTGCCTAAGCTAACAGTGGTTGGTACTTGGTACCGTTGTTTGTAGCTTTGTTCTTAAGATAATGTTAGTGTCATTAAGGATTTGTGCTGTTCTATAAACATTTTGCTTCACAGGGATATTGCATTGCGGGCATGAGGAGCCAAATAGTGTGCAATGGGTGTAGGAGTCTTTTGATATATGCCAGAGGAGCCACTAGTGTGTGCTGTGCAGTATGCAGTACCATTACTCCTGTGCCACCACAAGGTATTTAATTTCTATATGTGAATTGTATTTTATTCATTCTTTGGTCCCTTGGGTTGCAATTGAGACTGTGGTTGCCCTTAGTAATAATTGTCTGGCTCCAACTTGATTGTATAATCACTTAGAACAAAATACTGATGTATGGAACTATTTTGTGAGCAAAGACTACTCTCTTTGAAATCACAGTTGAAGATCTAATGACATCCAGTTAATGTTGATTGGATTTCCCATTTTCAATCCTTTCTGTACATGATTATTCTGTAGTCTGATTATTTCTCTTTTGAGGTACCTGTCATTTTAGTGATACTGGATCACCGCTATTTCTATCCTTTCTATCATACTGGGGTGCTGTTGCTTTAGTGAGTATAACGGCATGATAAGTGTTATTTTTATTATATCACTGTTACAAAATTATGTTGCTTTCATAGGAGTAGATATGGCACAGATTATGTGTGTTGGTTGTCGTACATTGTTAATGTATAATCAAGGGGCCTCCAGTGTTAGATGCTCCTGCTGTCACACCATCAATATTGTTAGACCAGGTCTGTCTGTCTTTCTCTCTCTCTTCCCCCTTTTGTCGGAATATCTAGTATAATTATTCATAAAAATTCTCCATGTGTTATGCTAGTTCTCTTTTTAACACAGTACCCATTTTATGAGTGCAGCGAACACCATGGCACCGGCGCAGATAAACTGTGGCAACTGTCGTATTACACTTATGTATCCCTATGGTGCGCCATCTGTCAAGTGTGCAGTCTGCCATTACATTACAAATATTGGGGTATGTTGCAATATCTCTTTTTGTGTAACTGTGTATGCATATTTTTATTTCTTATTTTAGCAATCTGTCGACAGGCTATAATCACAAGGTTGAATCCAACACATATGGCCTTATTGACAGGAAAAAGATTAAAAGCGGCATTAAGATTAATTTAATATTAAAACAGCAGCAAACTTAAAACTTCTAAAGAATTCAAGCAAAGATATGAAAATTTATGATTTGCATGTTTCTGTAGCTTAAGACTAGGTTCTTTTTACACGCAATAGAAAAATAAATTCTATTCTTAGTTTTTAATAATCTGGATACATTTTATTTGGGGTCTAGCTACTAATGCAAGTTCATTGTCCTCCGCTGCAATATATTAGGTCTATCAATTTTAAAAAGAACACCAAAAAAAAGAATTTCATATTGATGTGAATATAAATTTGCTTGATCTTTTGAACATACTTATGTTATTTATATTTATAATTGTAGCCACTTGGTCCCATGAGACCTCCAGTTCCTATGGCACCAGGGCCTAATGAACCTCGATTGATGCCGCTGCCTTCAACTTCTGCTGTAAGCTTCCTTGAAATTTGCAACAGAGACCCTATATTATCATTTAATTGCAAACAAGCCCTTTTGTTCCCATATCTGCGAAAAGCCTACAAATGTTTAGAAATGAAAATCATTGTTTCCTACTGCTAGTTAGATACAAATTTGTACTATTATTTACCAACTTAAAAATTGTTGTAGGAAACTAGGAATACCTGCATTGACAGATTTCGACCTTTAAATCAATTCTCATCCATGTCTTAAATGATCTATTATAATGCTGGATTCTACAAAATATTATGACAATGAATTTCTTTTTGAAGAAAACTTATGTTAGTTAGGTAAGAATATAGCTAAGTGTTCCTATTTTGACATCTTGAATCATTGTCAAAAAAGAAAAAAAAAATCTCAAATAACCAGAACTTGCACAAGTGGCCACCTAATGGGATGGACCATTTTTTATAGTTTAATTATCCAGTAATACAAGTTACCTTTTGCAAATGTTGGAAACAAAGGTGCTCGCATTGCAATTTCACTATAATGTAGTAGTATTCCTGTTAACGTTGCAGTCTTATTTAGTGAAAACTTTAATTAACCCTAAGAACCCAAATAGCACTTGCGCTTGCAAATCTAGTAAGTTGTCATGCAATGTCCTAAAAGTGTGGACTGTCATGTTTGCATTATAGAAAACATGGAAGGGATATTAAGCTCCACTTCCTTCACCATTCTATAAGTGAACTTCCTTGCTTCATCACTGTAGCCGATGTAAAAAGAGAAGATATTTTTTGTCCCTTTGAAGAAATTTGGGAGAAGAGGGCAGTTGGATGTGTTTAGTTCTTATTTTTTAGGGTTTCTACAGTATGTAGGTTTTACAGCACAAAAAACATTTTTCCAATTTAGTATTACATCAGATTCTCCCTACCGATTAATCATTTGTTCTTTTTAATATTTGTTCAATGTAGCGTGCATCACAACCACAGAATGTGACTGTTGTAGTTGAGAATCCTATGACGGTTGATGAAAAGGGCAAACTGGTAATTTCTTATGCCCAACTCTATTTATTTTCATAAACCTGCTCAGTAGTGGTTATTGAACTTTAAGTTAACTAAAACACTATAATCCGAAGGTCTCGATTTTTTGACATTATTTGGTGCCAAGTAACCTCTAAGAACTTGCAATGAAAAAGCATTGGTTGATTACAAAACCACACATGAGAATTTAGTATTAAATAATTGCTTTTGATAGTTTCAATGGGCAATTGAGCAATTACCTAGAATAAATTATTTTAGCTGATTTTTTATCTTACATGTATGGTAATATTACTTAAAAGAGTATAAATAATTTGCATTTCTGATATTCAGGTAAGCAATGTTGTGGTAGGAGTTACAATGGGGAAGAAGTAACATCTTGTCCTCAGTTTCCTTTTTTTCTTTAAAAAAAAAACTTTTGTCCCCTGTGAAAAAGAATAATTACTTGTATTCTTGCTGTACCTGAGCGTGTTTTGTAGAGGACAATTTCTCACATCTATGCGAGGACAAAATATAAATATGTATACATACATACGAAAAGTGCAAATTGAGGGTGATTTGGATTTATTCTGCAAATTATAGAAGGATGTACCATTATTTGTTTAAATATGTACATGCTTGTATTCAAATTTGTGAGGTAGATTTAAGATTCTTGGTTTGCTAATAAACATTTGTATGCTTGTAATGCTAACTTCTCCCTTCTGTATGTTAACTGGTTCAAGTTGAGAACAATGTCGTAGTATAGTGAATTGCAAATGTTGAAATCAATGGCCAAAGCCAACTTTGTCTGAAGAAGGCTGATAATAAGTGCCGTCTACAACATCCTTTCCAGAATCTTCTTTTGCATCTCTTTGTAGTTTGTATAGAGGAAATTATCAAATTATAGGTACGCGTAAGTATGCTCATTTAGTCATTTTTTTCGGGAAGTTTTGGGATGTGAATTCTTGAAAAATCAAATTTTAAGATCACAAAAAATAAATATAACTGGAGTAAAGCTACGGTGTTTCTAGGAGCATCAAGATCTTTTGTGTTCTTAATTCATAAATATTTTTAAATATCATTGGGAGTAAAGTTATGGTGTTTCTAGGAGCACTATAATCTTTCGTGCTTAACTCATAAATATTTTTAAATATTTATTTATCATGTTCAATATTTTTCTTTTTATGAAAATTTTGCAGAAAATAAAAAAAATTATATTTTAGAGCTTTTAAAGTATGTGCTTTGAATTTTTTAATGTGGTTTCAAAATAATAATAATAAATAATCAATTTTTCTACATAATATTTTTTTTTCAAAATTCAAAATACGTACTTGAGAACTCTAAAAATAGAAATTTTATTCCTACAAGATTTTAATATAAAAAAACTATTAAGCATGATAAATTAAATTTTAAACGTGTTTGAAGATGTTTTTGAGTTACGAACACAAGAGACCTTGATCATAGAAGCACCTTAACTCTACTCATATAACTGATACATGCAAAAAGGTTATAATACACATACATTGGTATTTAATTTATGTGATAATCATGACAAATGTCGTTAAAAGCTTTTTTATAGAATGAAAAGGTTATTAAAATATTCTTTAATATTAAATAGAGTATATATGAATATAGTGCAAATCTACATCTTTGTCATTTGATCATCCAATAATGAATAATCGATGAATACCCAAATTTGTGCTGACCAGTCTTAATAAATGAAGAGTTTAATGTTAGAATATTTAATTATAATATTTAATGTATAATTAAATATGTACTGTATGGTCTATGTATTTATTACAAAGTTTTAAATAGCGGATAACAGTACGTAGTGGTACGAGTGTCATTAAGCGGTATAGCGGTGATATAGCGGCAATTTAGCAGTCAGAATTACTAATATAATTTACATGAGTATCAATAACTATCAAATACCAACGCGTTGATGCATAAGAGCATAATAACTGCCATGGAAATTGACAAAAAAACATGCTTATTTCAAAAGTTGAAACAATTAACATTTAAAAATCTTACCACTATATTCGCTATATCGCCATTATATCCGTTATATCGATGGTGTTCAAGAAATATCTTGCGCCAAGCCAAATTTTCGCTATATCAGCGCTATATCGACGTTATTTAGAACCTTGATTTATTATGAGTCAAGCTCATTTAAGAAGTAATTAAATGACACATTCGAATTTTGATGAAAAATTCAAATGAGTCAGATTTACTGTACAAGATTTCAGAGATTGCCTCAATGTTTATAAGTATTCAATTTTGTTCATTTGGAGTTGTCCTCTTAGTTTTTATCTCCTAATTCGTCCATTGAAAAAATAATAGAAAAATAAAGACTGACTAAAAAAAAAGTCATAATTCATCATCATTATGACTGAGGAAAAAACTTCTGAAGATCAATACTTTTGCTTTGCTTCCGCCTAAAGATGTATGCAATTCAGAGTTGTAAGTTTTTTCGATTATTATTTGCTATTTTATATGAATTGTATTATTTTATGGAGCTGTAATTTTTAATAAAATATATCACGAATAAATCATATTTTATATTACTTAAACCTAGATGAAGGAAGCAACTTCCAAAGAAAATTCACATCATTTTTTCGATATAAGAGGTTTTTCTAATTCCAACATTTATTGCTAAATGTCTCTTAAGTAGATGGAATTTTCATCATCGTGTTCACGGAGGCTTGAATTAATGACCTCATTAAAGTCATCTTAGATAGCTATCACTAGACTACTAGATCATTTGTGAAAATTCACATCATTAGTACTACTTTAATAAATGAAGATGCTTGCTATTAATCATTATTTTTTGTTTTCAAAATATGCAAAATTCTTTTTTTAATAACAAAAGGAATTCATTCTGCGATAAGCGAAACTGGCATCATTTTATATTTGATCCTAATTTTCAGAAAGAACCAAAAAAAAAAAAAAAAAACAACAAAAGTGAACTTTATATTGTTCGTTCGGCACTTCCTCTCAGTAATCTCGTTTAAATTGTCAGATAATAAACAGATGGTAAATTATGCCCTAAATTTCATACTATTGTATCCGAGTTATTATATTACCCGGAAACGCAACCAATATTGATTCTAAAATAAAACATATTTCTCAAATTGGTTTGGGTTCTTTGAGTTTTCTAAAGCTATGATTTCGAGTTTAAATGAAAATAAATGAGAGCTGAATTCGATTACACTTCAATTCAAGAGATTGCAATTTTGTGAAAAATAAATAAAATTTTCCTTCATTTCTATCATCTCAACTATCGATGTCAAACACACAAAACGATCACGCAAATGTCCTTTGACGTCTTACATTGTGTTTTACAAACATAATGAATTTCTTTTGCGTCTCACGTTGCATTTAACAATTTTTTTCTTACTTTTACGCTTGCATTTAGTTAAACGTAAGAAACGTTAAAAACGTTTATTTTTTTGAACGTTTGACATGACAACTAACTATGCACAACAGAGCCAAAAAATTATGGAAAAATCCTGAAAATAGAAAAATTACATGTAAACTCACATCAACATTATAGTCAAATCTAAAACAACAAATCAAAACACAAATACACAACATGTTAGCATTAAAATCAATTGTTTCATAACATCAAACATTAATTGTTTTTCACCATTCAAACAAGTCAGGATTAGAAACAAAAACTTCATGTAAAGTGTAAATCCTATACAAGAAAAATAAAAAAACATAAGTAAAAGTGTAAAATCATATACAAATCTATAGAAGTCATTTCTCAATTAGGACTTCGGTCCCACTTTCATGGCTTTCTCCATTCAAAAACATCTTCTTCACTATCCAATCATCATTCAACGCCTCCAACGCACCCCAATTTATTGTACTTGAGGCTGAAATAAATAAAAGAAGTTCTTAGTGATAAAGAAATTGTATTTCGTATTAAGAAAGAAAGTTCTTAGTAGTTAGTTCTTAATGTCAAATGATTCAGATGGCTTCCACAATTCATCTCCCCATTCCACCTTCAACTTCTTCTCATTGCCCTTGCCCTTGCCCTTGCACCTCTACTTCTTCTTGCTGCTCTCTCTAGCTTGACCTTTTTCCTTGGGATCCTTGGCTTGAACACGCTGGAGAGACTGGGAAGGATGCAAAGACTAGACAGGTGCAATAGGCCTGGCTGATAATAATCAGTCCAGGTCCTTGGCCACAGACTGGATATCAGGGACGACAATATTGAAGGGATGAAGCTTATCCGGAAGTATCTAGACCACTATTCTCGCCTGCTCTAACAAGTCCATCTATTACTAAAAAACAATGAAAACGATCAGTTAACAAATTACTACAATTGGTCCATAATATAACAATAAACGTAAGTGATTATACCCTGAACCCTAAATGAACTCAAAAGTGATTATATCCTAAACTTTAACACAAAAAACCAAAATTTAACTGAATAATGAAAGCAACCAGTGAACAAATTGAGAGTACAATCATTCCAAATTTGATTAGCGAACTAATCTTGGACTAATTTCAAAGCAATCATTTCTAATTTTGAACTAATAACTAATAATGAATATTGAACGTTGTGTTAAAATTATTTTGGACTAATGAACACGGAACATTGAAATTATTTTGAATTAATAAGTAATGATGAACTAAGAAAAAAAACTTAAGAGAAAGGCAAGATGAAATTACCTTACAAGTTACGATCGAACAAGAGGAGAAATCGTTCAGAAGTAGAAAGTACTCGACACCGAGATGGAGACGCGACGTAATCTAGAAGAAGGAGAGGAAATAAAAAAGCAATATAGGTCTAAAAGACACTAAAAATGTACTATAAGTCTAAAATGCACTATAACTCTAAAATATAATATATCAACATTATTTAATAACTATCTTGTAAATCGGAAGATCGATATATTAATTGTTTTATTATTTATGACTTTTCAGAATGCTTAACACTTAAGAAATGCGAAGATGAGATGATTTACTAACTTACATAAACATGACTTTATATGATTTTATATACTTTATATAAACACGACGTAAGAAACGTTTAAAACGAAACGTAACGAATCACTTGCGACTGAACGCAACGAAGATCATTTGCAACGTAAACAATAAAAAATATCTTGTGTTTAACGCTTTGTCACGACAAAATAAAATGCAAAATGTTTAGAACACAATTCGTTGACGCCCCTAAATGGCTACACTCAACTTTCATCAGGATCTCCATCCCTCCCATTTCCATCCTCTTCTATTTCCATCATCTGAAACACAGTCTAACGGTCCATAGGAAAAAAATGTGGACATGGGCCAGCATCTCGGCCCGAATCCAACCTAACCAAACTCGATCGAATCACCTCTTCTCCTCTCCTCTCTCCAAAAACCCAAAACCCTGCGAGAGAAAAGAAACGAGTTCGAATTCAGACAATGGCGCGCCGGCCACATCCGCAGTCCCGACCGGAGAGAAATCGGAAGATGGAGGAGCGGAAGGATGAGAAGAAGAAGAAGAACGGAGGTAGAATGAAGAGTCGGGACGGCGCTGAGCGCGCCGCGTATTTCGCTCGGCGCGAGGCGGCGGGGGTTCTACGTCAAGTGCTTCGCGCGGACGCCACGCGGCGCGCAGCTGCCTCCATCAAGAGCCTTGTTTACTCTCCTTCAGTTCGTAACAAGAAGGCTACCTTTGCACTTGTTTGTCAGACACTTAAGTGTACTCCCTCTCTCTCTCTCTCTATATATATATATATATATATATATATGTGTGAAGTCCCTCTCACACGCTTGAGTATTTTCACATAACCGAGTGCTCCGGATGTTTTACCATTTCCACCCAATGCGAAATGCCTACACATTCTCTCTCTCCACCTTTGCATTTTTTTTTCTTCATTCATTTCCTCTTGAGATCTGGTACTTTAGCAGCAACAACCCATGTATGTGATCTGTAAATGGATGGTTTAGTGTTAGACTACGCGAAATTGTGCATAATATGCTGTACAGAAAAGCAGCACTCTTCTAAATTATTTGTGCAATAACACAAGCTGGGTGTAAGACACACAACCATTGTCACTGTGGTTACAACAATAACAACAAAGCTTTTAGTCCCAAACAGGTTGTGGTAGGCTAGAAATGAAAGCCAATCAGAATAATGAAAATCAATATAAATAATAGTAATGTAATAAATAGTAATTGATAGATTCAAAATTTTTTGTCTATGGGGAAGGAGATGATAATAAGTTAATAACAGTACTCATACTATAATATGTTTTTCTTCTGTATGCCAACTTTTAGTTTGTTATAGGCTCAATTTTTACAAATTATATGATAAAACAATGACTCGTGCATATTGACAAATTGGAACTTATCTGATTTTATTTTTACAACTTTTCCCTATTTTAGATCTTCCTATTATCAAGGAGATCTTGACATCAACTGCAATATTGAGCAATAAATGGAAGGTATTGTGTTGTGTAGTTTAATTGCTCATAGTTTGTACAGTTTAGAATGTAAAGAGGGGTTAAAGCTTAATCTAACTTAATCGCACAATTGAGGAGGTGATATTATAAAAAGAGTGTGGGTAGCCCAGACTTTTAAAGATGTAAGTCCAGGATTATCAGGGCTTTGGCCTTAGCAAGGAAGTTGTGAAAATCTGTTTGATACTGGGTTTGGGCAAACTTCAAAAATGAAGCCAAGTTTGATCTAGGACCACTTTAATTCTTTAAGCTTGTACTGATATGTTAGAAATTTTCATTTTGCAGAAACAAGAAGAGCTTATTTATGTTACAGTATACGATATTATATTTGGACAGGTTTGCACTTTTTGTTTCCATCTTCTTTTTTGAATATACATGGACAGTGAAACTACGTTGTATGAAATATACAAACTGAATAGTTATTGCATTGTTGAAATTTTAGCCTATAGGTACAGGTAGATGGCCTTTAGCTTGCTAAATTGATTTTGGTTAACTCAAACTTTGTTGATATGGCCTATGTTTAGCCCAACATGGTTGCATTTGTCCGGTGACAAGAAATATAACCAGGAAACAGAATTCATGCTATCAAAGCTGGTATTAGCCTTGTTTAATGTGTATGGGATAAATAATTTCTTATGATCTGAAGGAAGAACTATTTTTGCATTATTGGTCTCATTTTGGTTCGTGCAGTCTTTGGACTGGTGTTGAAACCTGGTTGTTATATGGTTTTAACATCTGTTAGGAAATCGCAACTAGTGGTCCTGTTGAGAAATATGTCATCCGGCACAAAGAAGCTCTTGAGTCTGCTTTAGCGAAAGCTTGTGTTAGAAAGAATGTAAAATCTGTCGAAGACCTGCTGCCTAACAAAACTACAGGTATCCATTGCTTTAATTTTTTTTGCTTTAACAGTACTTACTGGTGCATCAAGCAGATTATCTGACTCGAAGCTAGAAACCAAGGTGTGATAGTAAAATTTTGGACTATCACGAGTACTTCTGTTGTCAAACAATTCAAATGTACTCATTACTATTTGCAAACATAAGAAAAAAAAGATGGGTGTCCTTTGCACCATGTAATTTCCTAAAAGCCTCTACATTCTGTCAATTATATATGATGCTTCTTTCTCATCGACTTTGTAGATGTACCGAAACCACGATTTGTACGTGTTAATACACTTAAAATTGACGTAGAGTCTGCTGTAAAGGAATTTAGCAAAATAAGCACGGTAAGGCAAATTTCAGTTTTATCGTCTTTAAATGCACTGGATTTTGCATTAGACTAAAGTTCATTACAATACGAGTTAGGTTAATCGCGACGAGATACTACCTGATTTGTTAGTTTTGCCGGCTGGTGCTGACTTCCATGACCACCCTCTGGTTTTGGATGGAAGCGTTTTTTTACAAGTAGGTCTTTACTTTGCCGCCTTTCTTACTTCTAAATCTTTTGCTGTTTATTGATTCAATATATATCTTTCAGGGAAAAGCAAGCTGTATGGTAGCTAATGCCTTGAGTCCTAAACCTGGTTGGAAGGTTTGTTTTCGTGGCTTGGATACCATATATATTATACAGTTAAAAGTTCAGCCATTTTCTAGAATTATTTTAGTATCTTTTCGTTATCTTTTCGTTTATGTTGGCTTTTGTGTTGTCTAACTGCAAATAACTCCGAGATCTAATGATAATAGCTTCCAGTATAGATTCCTTTTGCTTGACACTTTTCACCTATTAGTGACCATATACCTACTCATCTGAACTTTCTAACTTTATGGTCCCTACTCATTTGAACTTTCTAACTTCGGAAATACAAAAAATTAAGGTAATTGATGCATGTGCGGCTCCAGGAAATAAGACGGTGCACTTGGCAGCTCTGATGAAGGGAAGAGGCAACATAATAGCTTGTGAATTAAATCAACCACGCCTCAAAATTTTGCAAGAAACCATCAGAAAGTCAGGAGCAACTAGTATCCTTTAGTTGTTCACTTTTCTCTCATTTTCCCCAAAGAAAATCGATGGCACAGTATTTCCACTGAAGCTGCTATATCCCAGTAAGGATGGTGTCTCAGATATCCCATGAAATAGTTATTAGATGTATTGCGTATCAAATAGGTAAAATGTGTTAATAAGGTTTGTTATGAAAAGGGTTATCTTGACGAATAGTGACAAGTCTGAGAAAAAGACCTGCATCTTCAATTGTGAATTGTATTGCCTTTTTTTTCTGGTAATGATTTCTTTACCTATTAAGGGAGCAGAAAAAAAGTTCTTTATTTTTTCTTATAAGCACAATGCAATTGTTTAGCCATAACCTTTCTTTAAAGATATCGATACTATGCATGGTGATTTTTTGGATGTAGATCCTTCTGATCCTGCATACATGAAGGTTTGCAGATCTCTTTTAAATTTTGTGAAAATTGATAGTTTTGCATGAGTTGCAGATGGCCATATGCTTCTAAAGAGGATGTTGCCAAAAAAAAAGCACACAGCAAAGAAAAATGAAAGCTATTCACATTGTGTATGACTTTTTGGGTTATTATGTAGGTGCGAGCAATACTACTTGACCCATCCTGTTCAGGGTCTGGCATCTCAGCTCAAAGACTTGACCACCTTCTTCCTTCTTACACTAAAGGTGACTTATGGTAGATTTATTGTTTTCTGTATGGATAAAATTTTATTTGTGGACTCGCAATAAGTACTTATCCATACTCATTTAGGTGCTTCTGTGAAAGAAAAATTGTGCACACTCAAATGGCACTAGAGTGCCGGTTGAATTTTATCAAATTTTACCTATAAGGTTATCTTTTGGTTCAACCTAGCTGCTACTGTAACAATACCATGGAGTGTATTGTTCTTGCTTCTAATCACCAGAATATATATTAATTTTTCATTTGCATGCTATTTGTATCGTAATATATATCATAAATCATTATGATCTTATTCAGTAGTTGCTGAGTTATATACATTAGCTTTTTTTTAACTAATATTATACCCCTTTGTGATCTATGGCAGATATTGATGTTGAGGCCAGCAAGAGAATAGATAAACTTTCAGCTTTTCAAAGGAAGGCTCTTGAACATGCCCTTTCCTGTATGTTGTCTTTTCTATTTTATGAATGGTCGTTTGGTTAGAATATGTGCCAAAAGAAAAATATATGAACTATGATTTTATGTCAGCCCCAACCTCACAGGGTTACAAATAAACTGACCTGGAGCTGGTCATTAATCTGTTGTCTTGAATAGATTTTCTTCTGAAAGTGCAGTGTCATGTCTCATTATTTTGGGTATAAATCACATATATTCTCATTGAGAATATTGCATTGCTCAGAGATTGGCCTTGTTAAATTTAAATTGGTTGGTTTTATTGCTAACCTTGAAGAATTGGACCACTCTAATCATTTGGCAAGAAATTGTGAGCATAACTTGATTCCTGTCCTTAACCAGCTCTGGCCCAAATCAATAAATTGGTTAGGGTCGAATCTGTTTTGTTTTGTTTTGTTTTCTTTTATTTATCTAGTTCTTTCATGGTTTTTTGTTTTTTTTTAATTTGTTTTTTTTAAGTAAACCGAGAAGTCTACATTGTTGAAATTGTCAGGGAACCACCAACATCTTGGTTAAATATTTAGAGTGAGGCTATGGTACTTCACAAAGAATCATTAACGCGATACTTTGCCTCCGTATCTCTAATTTCAAAGCTCAAATGGTTTGGATCAATGTGATCTCCATATTAAAATTTATTTGGAGACTGAATTTTACATTTTTTAGTATTTTTAAGAGATGTGGAAAATCGTTAGATTAACCAACTTTTCACCACTTTAAAAAATTATAAAAAAAACTAAAAAATGTAAAATTTGTTCTCGAAGGAGATTTTAGTACGAAGATCACGTTGAACGGTTTGGATCGATCGTTTGAACTTTGAAATTGAATATACGGAAGTGAAGTACCACATTAGTGGTGCTTTGTAAAGTACCATAGCCTCACTATGAATATTAATACAATTATAACATCAATTATTAGAAGACAGATTTTGCTACTAGATCTTATTTGTAAATAATCAATCATCTGCTAAAATTTTACTTCCCATTGTTACTTTGCTAAATTGTGTAGTTCCTTCAGTTGAGAGGGTGATATATAGTACATGCTCAGTACATCAAGAAGAGAATGAAGATGTCATCCAATCGGTTCTCCCACTGGCTTCTTCTCTGGGATTTGAGTTAGCAATGCCATATCCTAAGTGGAAACGCCGAGGTTTTCCAGTTTTTGACGGATGTAAGTTATCTCTTTGGATTGTAAATGACATTAGTAAGGTGAGATTTCTCAGAAAAAATTGTGTTTAAATTGATAGGGTTGTTGATTGCTACAGTTAAGTCTACTGTTCTTCTTTCATGTAAAATCTTTAATCAGCTTCCTCAAAAGGGTATTACATAGCTGAATTAAACAGGTATTGCATGGATGAACATTGGAAGACCTGAAATTGGTGCCTTACCTAGCATGATTGTGTCCTTGTAGCAAAGTATACCAGTAAAAATCCAAACGGGAATTGAAGTGCCAAAAATGCTAATAGCCAAATTAACATACCTTAGAAAAAAAATAAACAGATCGAAAACTTCTTCTGGTCTTATTATTATTATATTAATCCCTTTCACATATTACCTGTAACAGCGGAGCATTTACTGAGAACAGATCTGTCTGATGGCATGGAAGGTTTCTTTATAGCCTTATTTGTAAGAAAAAATCTGTCAAATGAAGATATTGCAGTGAAAAATGGAGTTAACAGTAGAGACAGCATTAATTCCAATAGAAGAAAGAGCCATGGACCAATTATCTTCCCACGAATGTCAAAAATGTTTTTATATTATGCATCACAAATGAGAAGGTATGAACATGAAGAATGTGGCACTTGTCAAGGTTGTTCAGCGCCGTCTTGTTGCTAGCTGAAATATTCAGGAAGTTATTTATAACTTGCTGCCAACATTTTTGTATTATGCATTTCTGAATTCTGGAACCAACTAATTTATAAGTACGAATTTAAGGAATTTTTACAAAATCCATGGAGTGCCATATTTTTGTCAAGGTTATGTTCGGCTGTACCCTTCCAAAAGAGAAAAATAATTTACAATCGATGGGAAAACTAGCCTTGTTGTTTTTCGGTGGGCTATTTTTATTTTTTATTTTTCCATCTGATTCATTTACCCAATGCACAGTATGCAAATCTAGTGAAGATATGAACTGTTTACAAGGAACAATGAAAATTGAGTTGGATTGGATTCTCTTTTTCCCAAAAGCACAGCATTTCAGTTCTTTGGATAGGGCCTAGATGTTCTCTACATTTCTGTTTTCTATCTGAGTGTTTGATCTGTTGGGGGAAATAACAACAAAGATAAATGTGAATGCTACATTTTAATGCTGCAATAATAAAAATACTTCTCTTATATATTCTTCACGTATATTGCATCAAATATAGTTTTCCCCTTGTTAATGCATGGTTCCCACGTCTCCCACTTTCCTACTTGTTTCTTTTCATTTCCACTAAAACCTCATGTTTGGTTGTGGCGTGAGTGAAGAATAAACTATTTATTTCTCACTTAAAAGAGTCAAATATGAATAAACAAGAGAGTTTATAAGAAGACATAAGAGAAAGTCATGTCTTCATAATTTAAGAAATAAGTTATTTTCTCAAGTTATATTTCTGCGGGATTCACAATTCAAATTATTATATTGTTATTTAAATTATTATATTGTTATGTTTTGTTTCATAATATAATAATAATAATAATATAATATAATAATAATTATTATTATTTCATTTTTTTTCTTATCATGCGTATCATTATATTTATTATTTTTATTAAATATATTTCATAAAATAAATATTTATCATAATATTTAATTATTATTTAATTAATATAATTATTTTTTCTAGTAAGATATTTTTCTGAAATATTTTATTTATTATTGTTATTATTATTATTATTTAATATATTTTAATTTAAATATAATTATGTGATTAAGATCTTTAATAATTTTTAAGACGATGATGTCAATATTAATAATAATAATCAAAATAATATACTAATATTATTATCATTATATATATGTATTTAATATATTTTAATATAAATATTTTATTTTTTATTTTTAATATTATTAAGTGATTATGATCACTATTAATTTTTAAGATTGATGATGATGATAATTATAATAATAATAAAAATAATAATAATAATAAATATTATTAAAGATCTATTACTCAATCAAACATGTATAATTTAAACACGCATAATTTATAATATTACAATTTTACATAACAACTTACGTCTCTTTTAACTTTCCCCTCAACTGTTTGTAAAAAAAAAAAGAGGGACCCGACAAGATTCACATCTCATCCTTTCTTCCATTTACTAATTAAATCAAACGGACCTATTGTTGTAAAATAATAAAAGTTACGAGAGAACTAATATAGTTTTTAAGAATCAAATCTGCTACTCAAGTATAATTTCTTTTCTTTCTGTTTGTTTTAATCTGAATAGTTTAAACATTTAATGGCTAAAATATTTGTTTCTGAATCAAATCACAACTATTCGTGACGATCGAATCGAACCAAATACGAACCTACACATCTCAAATAAGAACAACAGATTCGGATCCAGTTTCTAAGGCACCAAAATAGTTGTTAAAACATTAGACACGTTCAGGCTAGAACAGAATCTGGTGCTACGCAGAACGATGTAGTGCAGTATTTGAATCATTCGATTTTCACCGTTGCATCAAAATTCGTGCAAAAATGTAAAGACTTTCTAATTTTCATCTCTAACCATCGATCGCAAAATTGACGATCAATCCGAATCGTCTATTTGCTGTAACGCACTACTGAACTACAGCAGATCCGGATCCCGTTCAGGCCTGTTGTAAGTGTACGACCCTGAATAAAAACAAGAAACTATATTTTTCGGACTAGGAAATTAATGCTCTTTGTTTCTTGGAGAAGCTATAACTAATTTGATATAACAAACATTATACCCTTCTTTCCCGCAACTTAAATTGAGGCATCACACATTCTAAGAAAAATCAAAGAGAGACATGAAAATCAAATAAATAGATAGAGACAGAACAGACAACCGAATTAAAAGCGCTGATCACATTCATCAAATATTCAAAAGCAAACTCCATTACAGCAACAAGAACCCATCAAGCACTCCAACCTCATAAAGCGCGCGCCACACACACAAAAACACACACAAGGGAAAAAACACCAACTAGTACATTACATAGTCTCAGCACTAAACCCATAACATTTTGCTTGATGATCCACTTAAGCAACCTTAACTTCAATAGTCTTAGGCTTCTTCGGCTCAGGCGGAGGTAATTTCTGCACAGTCACTGTCAACACGCCATCCTGACAAACCGCAGAGATCGCATCGAGATTCGCATTCTCAGGCAGCACGAATTTCCGCATGAACTTCCCCATGCGCCTCTCAATTCTCAGATACTTCACACCTTCCTTCTCTTCTTCCGGCCTCTTTCTCTCTCCGCTGATCACCAACACATTCCCTTCCTCAATCTGCACCTTCATGTCCTCCGTTTTGAGCCCCGGCATGTCGATGGTGAACACATAAGATGCCTGGAGTTCCTTAACATCAGCCGGCGTCGATGCCATTGCGCGTGCATCGCGCACGTATCTGCGAGATGGATTAGTGTTGAATGATTTCTCGTGGTCATAAGAGGAGTCGACGAGATGAGCAAGAGCAGAGAAGAGAGGGCTGTCTACACCAAGCATTCTCAAATCCATTGTAGAGGTAATTGATTGATTGAATGATTGCTGTGTTGATTTCTTTGTGTTGTGTTTGTTTTCAATTGTTTTGTATTGTATTGTGGTGTGTTGATATTTTTTCGATGTGGTGTTTTATATATTGAGTGAGGTGGATCGGGGAAGAAGAGAATAGATCTGTAAATATCTGGAATATGATGGAACTTTCGTACTAATTCCAGAAGGATCGAGTAAAACAAAGAATCGAATAATTTACTGAGTTTTTTGGGTTTTTGAGGAAATAGGCTTTCTAGAATATGCAGAATCCTCTAGAATGCTCTCACACAATTATGACATTCCAAAAAAAAAGCTAATAAGTAGTTATCATATTTGATATCGACTTTATTATGTATCTTTAGTTTAAATATCATGCATATTATTTGAGTTATTATGCATATTATTTTTTGTAATAAAATAGTTATACATATTGTCGATTTTATTATGCACCTTTAAGTTGAGTTATCGTGCACATTATTTGAATTATTATGCATGTTATTTTCTGTAATGAAATAGTTATACATGTTATTTTTTTGTACTGAAATAGTTATGGTATAACATGCATAATAACTTAAATAATGTGCATTATAACTCAACTAAATGTGCATAATAAAATCGATATCAATAGTTGATATCAAATGTGGTATCTACGAAATATTATTAAAAAAAAACTCGAAAATTTAAGCCAGACTGTCTTTTTTTTTTCTTGTTTCCCGAGTTATATTTTTCCGAAATTGGTATCATAAAATAAATGAGCTCCAGTCGACGATGGAACCCAAAACATGTATTAGAGCATCTCCATCTCTAAAATTTTTAGAGTTTCTAAATTATTGCCACATCAATTTTAGAAATTTAATTTTTTTTAGTTTTTAAACTCTCCATTCCTAAAACTGAAAAATTAGAGTTTCTAAATTGTCACGTCAGCAAATATTATCAATATTATGAGAGACCGATCAATTTTAACCAATGATTAAGCCATGTCATAGTTTATAAACTCTAAAGCATGGTTGCTAAATAAGAAACTTTTGAGCAAATTTCTAAATAAGAAACTCATCTACATCCCTAAAACTCATTTAGAAACTGCTACGTCATATTAAAAACTCCTAAAATTTCAGAGATGGAGATGCTCTTACAATATTCATTTTTTCGGATTGCAGTACTTGAAATAATTTAAAATTTTTGAAATATAAAAAATAAATTAATGCGAAAAAAAATCTAATCACAAAAAAGTTCATTTTAATTTTTATACAAGAAAAATATAAATTCATTTATCATTCAATCAAATGGACATATTTGTTTAGTCTATCTCAGTAAGAAGTCCATTCACATTTTTTTTTTGTTGAGAAAAAGCGGAGTATACCCACCGGTTTCATTGAAACCAAAGTATTCTATTACAGACTAAAAAACTATTATTGTATCTGAGCTTGAGAGCTCGCATAACTTTTACAAAAGTATATAAACTAACTTATTACACAAATCATTTACCAGTAACTTCAAGTACCAAAGTATCAGCACCAACAATATCGAATGCCAAAATATCACAATATCATAACAGATCACATTCAAAACATCACAACAACATCAACTAATTCTTATGAGAACTTAGTCCATTCATATATTACATATATTTAAATTTTCGTTGGGTCTTCTAGTCAAGATTAAATTCAAATTCATTTTTTTTTACTTATTTTAATTACAACATCTTTTTTACTATTTTATTTTCAACACGGAAAAACTTAGAAATATGAAATTTTTTAAAAAATTAGAAAAATCTCATTAATTTGAAATTTAGGTGCGCTTTCATATATGTATCACGTAATGGCATGTCTTAGCTCTTAGGTATGATGTGGTGAAACATGCTCCGTGCGTGCACTGATCTTCAAACATGTATAAAACATGTAATGTGACGGATTCAAATCTGCTGCTTGTATAAGTGACAAGCATGGTGATGCTTGTCAAATTTAAAGATACATCTTATTTCTTTAAAAAATGTGTTTTATTTTCATTCTTAGATTCTGACAAGTATCTTTCTACTCGTAATTTTTATGAGCAGCAGAGTTGGTTCCGCTATGTGATATGTGATATATGTGATATGTGAATGACATACTTCGAATGTCTCGGAAAACAAATTACACGTAGCATGTCGCGTGTTTACGTGTTGTTAGTTAATTTTCTACTACCAACGATGATCATTTCAACAGTGCACGCTTCAAAGCCTTTTTGCATGTAATATTTATAATTATACGATCCTTCTCATTCGGGAAACTTATCACACAATTTGATGTAATATATGAGACGTGATGTGTTATTTCGATAATTTGTACAACCAATTTTAGAATAATATAATGATAAAAACAAAATAGAAATTTCGTTTTTATCATTATTCGGCATTTAAAGTGTAATTCGGCATTATTCGGGGGGTTTTCAACTATAATATTCAGAGAATTGGTTTTAAATGCGAATTACACGATTAGCTTGTGTTAATAAACAGATTTTTCACTTAAAGTTTAGGAATATGATGATGATTGTTTTTTGTAGTTTAGTAAGTTTTCAAATCAATTAAAAAAAAATAAAATAGATATTTTTAAATATTTATAAAACAGTTGACTATGTTTAAAATTTAGGCCTTTTTTTTCTTATCATTTGCTACTTATTAAAAATCATTTATATATAATTTAATTATTTTTTAAAGAATATTTCAAATTTCATTTGAAAATTCACTTTCCAATTTTCAACATAATCCGATGAAATACGTTCAATTTTATTGAAGTTATTATTAATTACTAACATTCAATTTTATCCGAAATTTTTTTTATTAACAAAAAAAAATTAAAAAAACACGAAACTGACAAAATTCGAATCAAAATCACCAAACTAGCCATTCCGAAGTTATTCCGAATCCCGGATTTATTAACGCACAGAGGAGAGAATGCGCCTAACCTTTTGAATTATTTTATTAATAAAATATTAATATTTTATTTGATGAGTTGGATTGTATTTAGGTAAGTTTTTGTAACAAATTCGACTGCACTTATCGAGATTATAATTAACTTTTTTTTAACGTCGCAAATCATCGAGCTGTAGATATCCGAGTCTACTTCCACCACGTTGAGTCCGATTTGCGATCGGAGAAACGTGCATCTCAAATTTAGCTCCATCTTGAACATATATCTTAATTAGTCTTTTTTATCATGAGTTTGCGTCCGATTCAATTTTGAATTGCTCATTTCTCCGACCGCAAAACATACTCGACGTGATGAAAGTAGACTCGAATATCTACAGCTTGATGTCTTGCGACGATAAAAAAAGACTAATTATGATGTCGACGAGCTTAGCTGAAGTTGTTACAAAAAATATTAAGTATGATTAGCATTTTTTTTCTACAAACTTCGACTACGCTCTCCGGGACATAAGTAATCTTTTTTATGGTTGCAAGCCATCGAATTGTAGATATTCGAGTCTACTTCCACCACGTTGAGTCTGATTTGCGATCGGAGAAATGCGCATCTAAAATTTGGCTCCACTATCAAATTATATCTTAATTTGTAATTTTTTATCATGTGTTTGTGTCAGAATCAATTTTGAATCGCTCGCTTCTCCGATCGCAAATCAGACTTGATGCGGCATAAATAGACTCGAATATCTACAGCTCGATGATTTGCGACGTTAAAAAAAATTAATTATAATCTCGATAAGTGCATCAGTCGAATTCGTTACAAAAACTTACTTAAATACAATCCAACTCATCAAATACAATATTAATATTTTATTAATAAAAAATTAATGCGCAGAATTCATTTGAAGAATTCGTATAAACTCTTCGGGAGGATGCTGTGATTTCGGAGTTACTCCGGAGTGTGATTTCGGAATGACTAATTTGGTGATTTTAGTTCGAATTTTGTCAGTTTCGTGTTTTTTTAATTTATTTTGGTTAATAAAAAAAATTTCGGCAATTTTATTAACTCTTTATGTTGAAATAACACCCGGTGAAAAATTTGTTGGCACATTTTTTTTCAACCGAATGAAGAAGATAATAAAGAAATGAAACAAAATACTTCAAAAATAATAAACACAAAGATCAAATTTACCAGACTAACAATTTAACAAAGGCAATGCTCAAAATCCCATCTTTATTACAAGTTTATAAACATACATACAATATACATACTCTCGTCACCATATATAACAACTTAGAGACTCCATGTAAACCCTTCAAAGCATTCAAAAGTGAAAATTGAAAAAGCAGAATTCTTCTTATTTCACAACTCCATTGCTCCTACTTCCTCTCCTCTCCTTGTTCTAGCTTGAGCCTTCTTTCACTTAGCAGCCTGAACATTATTCTCTCCACTACTTCCGGCAGCGCCATCACCAACCTTGACCTCAATACATCTGGGTTTCTTCGGCTCTGGTGGCGGTATTCGTTCGACGCTAACATTTAAGACGCCATCTCTGTACTCGGCTTTGATGCTGTCCAAATTGGTGTTATCCGGCAGCGGGAACTTCCTCATGAATTTCCCCATCCTCCTCTCCATGCGCAAGTACTTACCGTCTTTTTCCTCTTCGGCCGGCCTCTTCCTCTCCCCGCTTATCACCAAAAGATTGTTATCCTCCACCTATATTGCAAAATCAATAATTAGGCAAACACTTGCGAGTAGAAATTGATAAATTTGCGAAACGTGATATAACAAATTGATATGCAGAAATTAATCGGGGAATAATTACAAAATATAAAAATATGATACCTGTACTTTGATCTCCTTAGCATGAACCCCTGGCATGTCGACCGTAAGCAAGATACGACCATCAGGCAACTCCTTCACATCCATTGGTGTGTTCGCTATCGCCTTGCGGTCACGCACGTACGCACGCGTCGGTGCGTTGAAGGCCTTCTCCATCTCCTCTGGCATATCCATCAGTTGCTGAACGGTCGAGATGAAAGCAGGATCGTCAAAACCAAACATAACATCCATGTCGATCGATGCGCTGAACTAAATTGAAGAAACACAGAGCTTTGTATGATATAGTGACGTACGTATTTGTATGTATTTGTTCTGGATTAACTGGAATGTGAAGTTAGCGAGGCATGGTATTCCATTTATATATACTAATTGGGAGCAGAGCTAGAAGTAGAGGGGAAGGAGATAGATTTGGAGAGTTGTAGAAAGATGGGGAAGGTTCTCAGCATTTCTTGATGGATCCATGCACCATGCTTGGGTTGTTGGTTCAGTCGGGTGTGACTGTCACGTGACATGGTACGTATCGTTTCCCACGTGTCGGCATGTCAACTTAAACGGATTATGCTTAGACAGGTGACAAGTGACAGGTCAGAGGATCCGACTCCGACGCATTTCGGATTCGAATTATCGGAGCAGGTTCACTCGTCGATAATATATAGCTTGTATATATATGTTGTATCCAAATAGATTTTATATAAGCACTACGCTAATTTCGTTTAAATTTTTTGTGTGCAAAGTACGCAAAAGACATTTTTACATGAATGAAACTAGATCTCACTCGAGCAGTGAAAATGCTATTCATTAAACTGTAGCTAAGCATGTTGAAATTTTATATATGCAAGATATGTTCTTTCAAAAAAATTCTACTAGGTGCATTAACAAAAGGGTATTCATTACAATGATCACACAACTAATTCTAGTAGAAAGGAAATGTTCTGCCAAAACTAAGTGAGCAGAACATATTAGATTCAGGATCTCAACTCACGAAAAGTTGAGCGAAAGAAAAAGAGCAGAGCTATTCTCTCGGCGGGGGAGGTCCTCCGACCTCCCCTGCCGCCCCCTCCCCCACTCCCTCCCCCTTCACCCTCCCCTCCTTTCTTCTCTAACAATTGTTTTTGCCGAACCATTCTATTCAATCAACATCATTACAGCTTCTTTGAGCTTTATATCTATAGCCAAATTTTTGCTCTTAATTTCAAGTTTAATTAGCTAAATCTAATCTAGGAATTATAGATGGTTAGTTTGTTTGAGTGATTATCTGTGTTTGTCATCCAATTAGCAAATTGTTTATTTGATTGCGAGTGTGTGTAGTCTTGAGCTCCACCGGTGTGTGTAAGTGAGCTCAAGATAGTCGGCTCGATTCTCCACCGACGTGTGTAAGCGAGATAGAGTTTAGCGACGTGTTAGGGTTGGCGGCTCCATCGGTGTGTGTAAGAGAGCCCCAATTTCGAAGTTGTACATTAAACAAGCAAGTTTTTGTTTAGTGGAGCAGAATGGGCTTGTTATCGCAAGAAGCGAGGACGCTGGGGACCCGAAGACGTAGGCATGGCCGTTGTGCAAGCCGAACTCTGTCAACACTTGATTGAGCCACTCTCTTCCATTTCTCTCTATTTCAATTCATTAGTGTTAATTGCTTTGTGAAGTTGTGAATTGTGAATTGAATGCTTGAATTGCCTAATTAGGCAATTGATAGAATTGCTTGTTTAATTGATTGTTGAATTGCTTGATTGAATTGTGTGGCATTAGTTAAATTGATTATGTTAGTCAATTGAGCAATTACAATTAGGAATTGGGTTTGTGTGAAATTTGCAATTAGGTCATTATTTGGTTGAACCGAGCAAAATTTAGTTAAGTACCTAGGTCCTAGGTTTACACATTGTTGTTGTTGTTAATTGGTTTTCAATAACTCATCACTAATCTATATTTGTCATGAAAGTTTTTTATGTTCTTTGGATGCGATATTGATTAACTATTCATGTAGATTTTCTATTTTGAAAGTTGCTACTAAATTTTTATGATTGTTCATAGCATTTCTACAGTTAGGTCTTGGTTGAAAAGAATTTACAAATCTTTTTCTTTCAAAATTATTCCTAAGTTTATTATTCTTGTGTAGCTCATGAAATCTACCATACCTATCCTTGACATAGAGTTTTGGTGGTTCAACTCTACATTTGTTGATAGTCCTATAATCATTTCTAACTCTAGGTTTGTGTACCATCATTCTAGAATTAGATTTGATAAATTTGGTCTTCTTTAATGTGTTTTTTGTCATACTTGTAAGCATGATTCTTAGCTTGAATATGTTTGTTGTTAGTCTTAGATTGCTTTTCAATTTAGGGAGTTGTTCTTTTACAAATCCAAGATTGGTCTTATCATGTGGATCTTGACCAATATACATTTTGTCATAGCCAATTTTAGTGTTGTTGTTTGAAGACTTAACAAACTTAACAAATTTAGAGGCCCGATGATGTGCTTCTTTCAATTTCTTTTTTTTTTTCAAAATTGACTTTGGTCTCAATGTCATTAACCCTACTCTATAGCATCTCAATTTTCGATTTTAGATCATTAATCATAGCATCCTTAACTTCTAAAGAATTTTAGACTCAACAAGCAATCTCTTAAGTTTGGTCACATTAAAAGATTCTTGTCTTTCATTCAAGTCACAAAACTCATCATCACTAATGTCATAATTAAATTTAGAGAGGTCAAAGACTACCGTATTAGCTCGGCTAGGGGCCTCTAATTCTTGTGTGCTTGTAGTTTTGGCCTTTGATTGAGTTGTTGTCTTTTGCGCTTGATCATCCACTTAAGCAAGATTCAAAGGTCTCTCAATTTGCTTATCACCATCCTTCTTTGTAAGTGATAGAGGATGCTCTATCTTGTTGGTGATGACTACTCTTTGAAGTTTGCCTCTCATTAGAGCTTCTTCTTGTTCATTTGCATAATCATCCTTAGCTTGAGTCATTTTCTTCAAAATGCGAATCTTCTCCGGATCCGTTATCTCTTGTTCCTTTATAATTTCAAGCGCAATCTCCAAGCATGTCCTTAGTTTCTTTTCGATGAGGGCTAACTTGTTGTCAACATCTCCTCCTCCGAGATTTACTTCTTCTTCCTCATCTTCACTTTCTTCAGACTCGCTTAGCCAAGTTGCTTGTATGGCTCTCTTGTTGGTCTTCTTAAAATGTCCTTCTTGTGATCTTCTTCTTTGAGGAAAGATCACATAATAATTTTGAATGCTATGACTTTCCTTGTTGCAAGATTGACATACAGTCTTTTTGCCTTGAGTTAGTCTCTCCTCATTTACTTTCCTTTCGAATTCTATTCCTCCTTTCACTAGCTTGGTAAGAAGTGAAAGTTTTGATGCTTCGAAAGCAAGGAATAAAACAAAATTTTATTCATCTCAAAACAAATGATCTAGCTATTATAAGTGTAAAAATAATATTTATTTGCCTAAATAATTAGAGAATAATATTATACCTTATGATTTGATCTCCAAATCAAATCGAGTAGGGTTGTCTAGCTTAGCAACTTCTTATTCCCTATGCCTTGTTTCGTTGGTTGTGCTTAGCTCGTCAACCGTCGAGCCTCCTTAGGTATCCACCGAAAGATTAAAAAAACACTTATGTCTCTAAGGCTAGTAAGAGAACAACAAGTGGTACCTTAATCCTAGTTTCAAAACCTTCTTCAAAATTTCAGAAATTTTAATGGAGTTTTATCTCAACACATGAGGGAAAAATTGGGAGAGAGAGAGACAAATTTCAGCCAAGAGTTTAAAAGCTGAAAATCTGACCTTTGGGTATTAAATCTGCCATAACTCTCTGTAGGTAACTCCAAACGACTTGAAACTTGAACCATTGGATTCTAGACTCAAAGGGCTTTAATTTTCATAGGTCATACGTTCAGAATGGTTGAGGTTTTCCCTTTCAAAATCCTATTTAAAGTTACCTCAAAAAACTGTCCAAAATTTTCTCTCCTCTTTAATGGAAATTGATTAGGTTTAATGATTACTTCAATATTCTTTTAATTATATCATTACTAATCAATTCTCCCCAGAAATTTTATGGCCTATATTTGGGCTTTGGGCTTAAATACATTAATCATATTAATATCTAATTAAGTCCACAATCCCATATATTAAAAGGCCAACATATAAATTAATATCCAATGTTAATTTATATGCATCTCTCATGTGCCAAAATTTATTTAAAATATGTCACACATACATTAAATATTACTAGGATTATTTTACAATATTTTCTTTTAATCTTTCATATGGTGTGACCCTATGGGATCCCATCATTATGGCAATGAAACTAAACATTTTAATTTCATAAATCAATGATACAACTAGCCATGGTATATTGATTACCCAAATGATGTAGATGAAAAAGCACAATGCAAAATCATGATCCTGTAATATTAAAATATTATTGTGTCAATTCCTTGTCTCATGATATCAAAATAATTGCAAGGTAGGAATGTGTCATCCTTGCTAATTATTCTTTCTTGATTTTCTAAAGTTTAATTATGATATGATTAACATATAATCATATTGCATGCACATAATACAAACTTTATCAAGGGGCCCAGAGATATCATCATCTATATCATGTATGGAGGACAATGGTATCTTGATGCGTATAGTCCCTCCGCACAAGTTATACACATGCAGTAACTGTCTATATAACTCATAGTTAAAATGAGCGTTGGACAGTACCAACGATGTATATTTCTCATGTAGGAAATATAAACATCTCAACCCTAGAATTCATGACACAAATGAAATATCAATGACACGTAACACAATCCACGTGATATTTCATTTTTGGGTCTGTCTAGTGCTATACATCCCGTTGTATACACCTGTGTGATTAGCATTGACAACTCTTTGTCATATGATCTGTAGAATATGATCATCATCTAATCCGACACACTGATCTTATATTGGTCAATTAGTGTTCCTTGCTAATTACCAAGATCAAGACTTTTAAGAGTAATTATATTTATTTAATTGATGGAATTCTACAATTTAAGTCATCAACTCAAATGATCCACAAAATATAATGACTCAAGGAACGAAATGATAAAATCATTCATTAATAAACTAAAATATCAAATATATGATCTGGATCTAGGACACCAACACTAACAATAAGGTCATTGCCTTTAGAGAGAACTTGATGAAGGTTTTGATATATGACTTCACTTGACTCAAACTTATAAAGTGGATTAAATGAAGATTGAGCCGGTAAAGCTAATGTTTTTGTTGAGGTTGTGCTCTTGACTTCCTTGTGATTCTCCTCATGTGAACAAAGTTGAGCGTACACCTCTTCGAGTTGATAGGTAAGTCCTTTAGCTTGTAAGGCTTCTATAGAGCTCACAGTGCCATCCCAACCGGGCTTCTTGGACACCATTCTCAAGAGTTTTCCTACAAAATCTTCATCACAAATGTTAGAACCAACTTCTACAAATTCATTTCTTAGAGAAACAAGTCTATGATAGAGACTTTCAAAAGACTCGTTATCTTCGAATTTCATATTTTTTTTAACTTTGTTGCTAATCCGACCTTTCGAGTCTTTTTCATATGTTCATTCCCTTCATATCTAAGAACTAAGGCATTCCATATTTCCTTAGCATTAGAGGAATGTGTGAGAGATAAGACAATTGACTCATTAATTGAACTTAAGGTTGTATTCATAACATTGTCATTTGTGTACTTAAGTTTTTTTGATTCTTTGGTAAAGGTAATACCATCTAACTCATACTTTGGCATCCAATCATTTTCAACTATTTTCCAAAATTCAAGCAAGCTAAAATAGTTTACCATACATCTTTTCCAAAATGAAAAGTTCTTGCAACCTACTACAAAGATCGGATTTCACAAATTTCAACTGAGCCATATTTCACAAAATCAAGAACTAAAAAGAATTTGGTGCTTTGTTAGGTATGAACCTATGTGCTCTGATACCAATTGTTAGAATTAGGTTTGAGGCTTAAAGCGCAAGACTAAGGTCAATTTATTAGGCGGAAGCGTTTTCAATCAACAATTTTAAATTAAAAGCTTTTAGACCTTAATCATCTAGCTAAGAAATAAAGCAAGTAATTTCTAAAAGTAATAAAACAAATCACAAATCACAAATCAACAAAGAACAAAGTAATAAAGAGAGATAGAGAGTGTGAAGAGAGAGCAATCAATAACAAAAGAACACACTATGTAACGTTGTTCGGCCTATCAATCAACTTAGGCCTACATCCACGAGTCTCCCGAAACTGAATATTTCTTCCTGACCGATTTCACTATAAAACGAGTGTTCTTTTACAAAGTACGAAGTCGATCTTTGACTTCTTCTGAACAAATTAGTCAATATTATTTTCCTAAAACATCAATTTGATTGATTTAGTAGAATAATAATTTTTTGCATTATTTCGAAAATCTCACTCGTTTAAAATATAACATCAAGTGCGTCCGACTCTATAACAATAGTTGGAATAGGTCACATAAACTATCAAATCAATCATTCGTCCAAAATAAAAAATTGAAGTGTCCATTTCTTTTAACTTACAATTGTGCAAAACTAGATGACTCAATCAATGACGTGTCAGAATGTAATGTTTCTTTCTACCATTCGAGAAATTCTATGTTCGTCAATTTCTAAGTCAACTATCACATTTAACAAAAATAAATAAATTGAAATAATATGTAATTGTATTGTACGGGAGAAAGTCATTCTCCTGTTTGATCAGGCCTAAGGGGCCATTCAGGATTCTCGTCAGGAATTCTAGATTTACGATTTTTTTTCAGAAGTTCGAAATGATGATTATTTATAAAAAAAAATTTATTTTACATGGTCATTTATGCAAAAAAAATTTCAAATGCATGGTCCTTTTTAAAAATTTTTAATATATATGATCATTTTTGATTTTTTTTTTCAAAGAGTTTCAGCTGAAGCTACGTGGCTCCGCCACTGTATTTGACCTCCTCCTACAATTAAGAAAATACAAGCTAGCAATAAAAAAAGTTACTGAATTATATAGGAAAATAAATATTAAAAAAAAATCTGCAAACTGTCTCCTCAGATTGTTTGATAAAGTGACAAAAAATGAGCTAAATTTGTCGTCATTTCTTTTTATTTTTGCTAAATACTCGTTTGTTTTTATATATAATTTGTTTTTTTTATAGAATGGAGTTATTATACTTCTCAAAATACATTCGGTGGGAGTTGAAACTACAATTTGTCAATTATGAGTTGCCCTTTAACTATTCAGCCATCATTGCAATTAATTAATGAAATAATAACTTTTGTAATATTTACATTAGATCAAGCCACGAAGGACAGAGTCAAAGGAGTCAATTCGTATTAAAGTCATGCAGCTGATCCAACCAACGAGTAGAGTTGTGCATTATAGAAACACTAGTACGATCATACACGTGGTTATGCAGCGAATAATTTTTCATTTTATATTATTTTATTTTATGAATATATCTTTTAAAGGAATCAAATAAATGAAACAATGAACAATAGAAAATAGGAATTGTTAATTTATTTACTTTATTATTTTACGAATGCATTACAATTAAAAAAAATTAGAAATCAAATCAAAGAAACAAAGTACAATAGAAAATAGATATTTGATTTTTCATCTGATAGATTTCACATGGCTGTTCTAATTAGCTAAATTGGCATAGTCTTTCAATTATTTTAGTATTAATCGGCATTTGCAATATTCAGCTGGAAAAATTACAATCTTAATCGAAAAGGATTGAGTGCATAATTAAACTATCCGAAATTTCGTAAAAAAACGAAAAGATTGAGTGCCCTACAATAATTCAGTATTTCAATTATGATTTTTTGGGTTGTTTAATTATTGTTTACCCATATATTAGTTGTATTATCATATTATGTCTCTCAAACTAATAAGTCAGATAGTGTATATTATCTTTTTTTTTTTCACAAGACTGGAGTATGAGATCGCATGTAGACTTGGAAAAATAGTTTACCTTTTTTTAGAGAGAAGATATCTATTATACATTCAAACAATGACAATAACATCCTTTATTCTCTAGTAAATTATACAAAAAATATATGTCTCACTAAAATTCACTCCTTTAGTTAGCTAGGGAATTAAAAGAATATCAATTTGTTTATTGGCATGTAACAGCTTGTGGAGAGCAATAAATTCAATTGATTTCATGAACCTCTTATCCTTTTTTTAGTGCATTTTCTAATTCCGAGACAATTAATTTTTTCTAAACTTGAAAGGAAGAGTAGTTTATAAAATTTCCCAAATAGGAAGGAAGCGAGAGACAATTAATTTTTTCTTTTTTTGTACGCAAGCACAAGAACAAAGTATAAAAGAATTGAAAGTCTAAAATTGAGCGGTTGTGATCGAAAGAAATAAAAAATTCCACGCTTTGTATTGATCTGAGAGGTAAATAGAGGTTTGAAGTCAAAAACTCCAATCTCTTTTTGTTAGTAGTAAGAATAAGGCACAGCCGATCGGATTATTTAATACGACACTACAAACACGATATCAACAAGGAGCAAAAAAAAAGAAACAGAAGACGGAATACACGCGTCAGCAGGAAAAATTGACAGAAAAATAAAATTACACTGTTCATTCAATGAACAGTACAAATGTTGCACAATGATATAATTTAATGTAAATTCATGAAAATACTCCTTTATTAAAGAAATAAATACTTTATTATATTGTATTATTTACGTAGAAGACGATATCAACTCCGTAGATTATGTTTCTATCTTTTGAACTGGAGAAATCCCCCTTTTTTAGTTAACAAAAGAAAAACTAGAAGACAATTTATTATTTATTTAAAGTTTCTTTTAGCAGATCTGTGATACATTTCTTTTCGTCTTATTGAAAAGAAAATAATGGGCAAAACTCGGTGGGGAGGATAATTATTATTGGAAATAGTAATTTTCATCGGAATCTTAAATTATAAATCTTAAAAAATAGTAATTTTCATTCTAAATTAAAAAATAGTAATATTTCCAATCCAACAAAAATAAAATTATGGTGCTTCTACAATCACCCAACATTTCGTGCTTTTAACACAAAAACATCAATAAACATCTTTAAATTTTAATTTATCATACTCAATAATTTATTTATTTTAAAATCTAGTACAAAAAAATATTTTTAATATTTTTGAAATTGCAATTTTGAATTTTTAAAAATGATATAAGAAGTTAAGAACACCGTACTGTACTCCACAAAAAATAGTATCTGTTTCACTCCACAAAAAATAGTATACAACAAAAAGACACACTACCATTATTTTAGTAATGCTGTGAATTGAAAAAATAGAAAAGAAATTGAACTTTTGAAACGTCGAAACATAAAACACTGAAGAAAAATCCTGGCTTAAAGTATCTATATATACAGAGAAAGAAGCGGGGAGGCAAAGAACGCTAGACATAGAATCGAAGAGAGAAAGAAATGGCGTCGGAGCAAAGCGTCGGACAGTTTAAGTGCAAGGCAAGGCTACCTGATTTCGTCGTACCAAAGCGGTACGATCTCGTCCTCAAGCCCGATCTCTCTTCGTCTTGCAAGTTCGCCGGAGCCGTACAGATCGCCATCGACGTGGTCGCATCCACGCGGTTCGTGGTGCTCAATGCATCTGATCTCGCGGTTGAGGATGGATCGGTCTCCTTCAAGAAGGATGGCTCTTCTCAGGTTATTTTTTTAACTTTTAACCCCCCCTTTTAGTCGATTTTAACTTTTTTGTGGTAGAGAAAAATAATATATCAGGGGATTTGTGTCAATCCTCTCCGAATAACGCCTTATTTCTTTTTCTTGTTATTGTTTTATTGTAGTATAATTGATAGGCTTGCTTTGTTAAATATCTGTTTATCTCTAACCACTTTTGGCCTTTTCAGTTTCATAGACATTATCTAAACGTGAAAGAGTGGAAGTAATTTTGTTTTCTCGTTTTCTAATTGAAATACATGAAACTTGAGTATTGTAACATAATTTGCTTCCCTTGGAGTTTTTAACTTGAACGAAAATGAGACAGGAATGATTATTCCGTGTGCCTGAATAAACAGTAAAATAAACATTGTCCCTTTAATATTTATTACTTAATGCAGGAGCTCCATCCTGTGGGCATTGTAACTGTGGAAGAAGATGAGATATTGATAATTCAGTTCAATGAGATTCTTCCTCTTGGTGAGGGAATTCTCGCGATTGGGTTCGAAGGCACCTTAAGTGATAAGATGAAGGGCTTCTATAGAAGGTCATTTAAATTTTCTTCTACGTCATAACTTTTTTCTTGCATAACCTCATTAAGAATTTAATTATGCATCAAGAAGAATGTTGATATTGATAATATATCTTATTTACCAAAAACTGAAAAAAATACCAAGTCACCAATTACACCTATTGTCACCTATGTTAATTGACCAGGTGGTGGGTGATTAGATATGATAAAGATTTGCTAAAGGAGCCAACACTATTTCCATGTTTTTAAGGACTTGCAGGCAATGTTTTCAGTCAAGGAGCAAAACTAAATGTTTTCATCTTGTTCTTGGGGATGTGTTGTTCTAGTATTGCTTTGTTGTTCAGCCTTTGATTTTTGTTTGTTTTCTCCCTTCCTTTTCCTTTTCAATTACAGTGTCTATGAGCATAATGGAGAGAAGAAGAACATGGCTGTGACACAGTTTGAGCCGGCTGATGCACGGCGCTGTTTCCCGTGCTGGGATGAGCCTTCTTTTAAGGTTATTTTGAATTTCTTGTTCTCAGCTTGTATTACAACATTTTCAACATTCTGGGGGCAGAGGCTTCAGAATTTACACATATACCTAAACAATATTGCAGATATATTTAATATTTTTAAGTTTTCATTACTATGCATATTGTATATAGGCAAAATTTAAAATCACGTTGGAAGTCCCATCTGAGCTGGTAGCACTCTCAAATATGCCAGTAATTGAAGAGAAGCAAAATGGTCCCTTGAAAACACTGTATTTTCAAGAATCTCCTATCATGTCGACCTATTTGGTGGCAGTTGTTGTTGGCATGTTTGACTACATAGAAGCCCAGACAATCGACGGTAAGTTGTTTACTCTGTGAATTTGAAGATTATTTGTTCGCTCAAAGGACCTTTAATTTGAATATTATGGTATGCATCAGTGCTCGTCCTACTAAAAGTTTAGGGTTCCAGAAAAATAGCATACTGTAGAAATTCAGAAAAATTATGGGAAGTGAGCAAGTGACTTATTTTAACATAGCTCACAATAAGGTGCTATAGCAGATAGAGTTGCTTTAGAACTCTTCAATGTGTGTCAAAGCAATGAAGATGCCTTAAATGGGTATGGGGATCTTGGGGATTCTGAGGACCCTATTAAAGATAATAGGCCAATGCATTTAGGATGATTAACTGTTTTTAACTCAAAACTTGCAATTATTTCAATTTTTTACCTTCTCATGTTTATTTTTGTTGGCAGGGACCATTGTTCGTGTGTACTGCCAGGTTGGTAAGAGCAACCAAGGAAAGTTTGCTCTCGATGTTGCTGTCAAAACTTTGGATCTCTACAAGGAGTATGATTTTGTTAGCCTTGTTTGTTGACTAGTAGCTAGTGCCTGCCATTTTTTTATATAATTTTGCTTATACAAATGTGCATAATGGCCACAATATTTTGCCTATTTGTGTGCCTGCATTTAGAGGGCTTTTACAAAAGGTGAATTTTGTTTTGAGATATAACATCAAACTGAGATAAAAGAACTATATAGAGGGAGTTCATCACTAGCATCAATTTCATGATTGTGCAAAATCACGTGCTTAATTGCTGAAGCCAAGGTAACTAATTAGTTGTTGTTAAAATGCAGCTACTTTGCAGTACCTTATCCACTCCCGAAGCTCGATATGGTTGCAATTCCTGATTTTGCTGCTGGTGCAATGGAGAACTATGGGTTAGTCACTTACAGAGAAACCGCTCTCCTATTTGACGACCGCAATTCAGCTGCCTCAAACAAACAAAGGGTAATTTTCAAAATACATCTTATAATAATACTGACATGATTAAATTAAATTTGATTTTACTGTGAGATTACATGCTACATTTTAGATATTAATTTTGAGATATTATTGTGTTTAAAATTGTTTATGGTAGTTTATCTGGCTTTAATTTCTGGTTATCAACTAAAATAAGATAATAGAAAAGTTTCAAACAAGACAAATAGAACGTAACAAGTTGAGAAATTCAACCGTCCTCTTAGATCCATTTATGAAACGTGAATGGTGTTATACAGTAGCAAAAGTGGGTGAAAATCTGTGAAATTGTTCAGAATGAATGATCAACTACAGTACGTTCCTAACATTGTCTATCTTGTGCAGGTTGCAGTAGTTGTAGCACATGAGTTGGCACACCAGTGGTTTGGCAATCTGGTTACAATGGAATGGTGGACTCACCTGTGGCTTAATGAGGGTTTTGCGACTTGGGTAATCATATACAGGCTTTTGACATCTTAGTTCTGAATTTTGATTGTGGTCATGCTTATTAAATTAGTGATACAGCAGGAACTTCATTGCATTGAAAGCTTATATATTTATTATTGCAGGTTAGCTATTTATCGGCTGATTCTATCTTTCCTGAATGGAATGTATGGACCCAATTCCTCAGCGAGACTACCAGTGGGTTAAGGCTCGATGCTCTTGATGGATCACATCCTATTGAGGTAATAATGCATGGAATTGTGCTCTTCCTGTATATATCGTGCAATTGAATCATGTCATGCTTTGGTTTGGGGTTATCTTCTGATATAATCCACACATGACGGAATTGTGTTTGATTGATTGTATGGCTATCCATATAAAGCAAGAAATCATCATTTATTGGTTTGTGTTGTAGTTTGCATTCTTTTGATTGGTTGCTGTAGTGTTGTCAGTACAATTTTTTTTTTAACTGTTGGATACTATGTTAACAACATATACATCTTGCATGTACACCTTGTTTGAACTCAATGTTCCACAAATTATTAATTGCATGCCAGTGATGCTGACTCTCCTCTCCTCGTTGTGACTGACCCAACTTACCAGCTTGTTGTAACCTTATTAGACATAAAGATGACTTACCTGGTATCTTCTCATTCACCTAGCTATGAGATTACTGCACCATCCTGATAGACTATAGCTTACATGGGGATATATTCGGCTCCTAACAATGTATCAATTCTGTGCCTGGTCTGTCCCATGATTCTAGCAAACTTTTAATTTGTATACTGATGGCTGGATATTAAGCTGGAGTCTGAAGTGTGGTTATTATAGTTATGTGTTACCTTAAACATGTTGCCTGCTTTTCAGGTTGATATCAATCATGCGAGCGAAATAGATGAAATATTTGATGAGATCAGTTATAGGAAAGGTGCCTCTGTCATTCGCATGTTGCAGAGTTACCTTGGTGCTGAATGTTTCCAGGTCTGTTATTTAACAGTTACTGTCCCATTATGTCACAACTTACAAAACAAAAAAGATAGGGAAGAGAGGGTTTTACACATTCCCCAAGCTAATTTTCAGTTTCTAATTTGATAGAGAGCATTGGCATCATATGTTAAGAAGTTTGCTTACTCAAATGCTAAAACTGAGGATTTATGGGCTGTTCTAGAAGAAGAATCGGGTGAACCAGTTAAGAAGATTATGAGCTCTTGGACAAAGAAAAAAGGTTACCCAGTTGTTTCAGTGAAAAAAACTGATGGAAAGTTGGAATTGGATCAGGTACTTCTTATTATGAATCTTACGTTTTGCTCAACTACCTTGGAGTCGCAAGAAGTAGATGCAATACATATCTAGTTTCCTTTTGTTGCCATTAAATTACATGCCTAATTTGAGATGTTTGACCTTCCGCATATATGCTGAGTTTGCATTGGTTGTGGGCCGAATGGCTTACTTGGGTTCAAACTTTAAGTTCTGCACAAGGAAAGCAAAACCTCTCAAGAATCCAAATATTGGTGTGGTGTCAATTGCAAACTGTGCCACTAGTGTAGGTCTGTAGGTGTAAAAGTGGAGCAAACTTGAATTGGACAATCGTTGATACTACAAATTTGCCTTCGTATCTTTGGTTTTTGTTTTGCTAGATGAAATTGTGAATCCATGAACATCAATATGCTCGTGGTTCAGAATATAATTTAGTTGGGTGTATTGAACCTACATGGAGGCAAAACATATATATATATATATATATATATATATAGAGTTGTGCTAAAATACTTTATAAAGCACCAACATTCAAATACTTTAGGCTCGTATCTCGAGATACAAAGTGCAAATGACCGATCAAGACCGTTGAAAATGTTCTTTATATTAACATCTATTTGGAGACCAAATTTCATATTTTTTGGAATTTATTTACTATTTTATCGGGTACGTGGAAAATTCATTAATCTAACGATTTACAGACCTTCAATTTAACCAACTTTGCACCCGTCCGATAAAATAGTAAACAAAATTTAAAAAATGTAAAATTTGGTCTCCAAATTTTTGTTAGTATAGAGAACATTTTCAACGGTCTTGATCGGTTGTTTGCACTTTATATCTCGAGATACGAGCCTAAAGTATATGCATGTTGGTGCTTTATAAAGTATTTTAGCACAACTCTATATATATATATATATAGAGAGAGAGAGAGAGAGAGAGAGATAGGCTAGGGTGCTCCATGGAGCACCAAACTCCTAATGCTCCACATCGTATCTCCAATTTAAAAATTCCAACGATCGATCCGAACCGTTGAACATGATCTGCATATTGAAATTTACTTGGAGATTGAATTTTACATTTTTTGGAACTTTTTTGCTATTTTTTAGAGAGGTAGGAAAATTGCAACTTTTGTTGGTTCAGAAACCGTTTGATTAGCAACTTTTGTACCTCTTTAAAAAAATAGCAAAAAATTTCAAAAAATTATAAAATTCAATCTCCAAGTAGATTTCAATATGTAGATCATGTTCAACGGTTCGGATCGGTCGTTGGAATTTTCAAATTGGATATAACGAATGTGGAACACGAGCGATTTGGTGCTCAATGGAGCACCCTAGCCTTTCTCTCTCTCTCTCTCTCTATATATATATATATATACGAGCAAGGATAAAATAATATGCATAGTACATCATCTTCCGTACTATGCATATATATATATAGCTCAATAAATATAAATTTAAGTTGCTCACTAAATTCTTCATATCAACATATTGTAGGAAATTAAATTTCGTAATTTTTAGAGCTTTCTTGCTATTTTTTAAATATTTTTAAGAACAACCCAGATTTAATACTACAAAAGCGCAAATTCTGAGCTTTTAAAAGAAAATTTAAAAAACAGCAAGAAAATTCTAAAAATTACGAAATTTGATTTTCTACAAGATTTTGATATGAAGAATTTATTGAGCAACTTAAATCTCAATTTATTGGGCAAATTAAACATGCATAACCACATAGTACGGAAGGTGGTGTACTATGCATATTATTTTAGCCTTACGCTCTCTCTCTCTCTATATATATATAGAGCAAGACTAAAATAATATGCATAGTACACCACCTTCCATATTATGCATATCTATATAGCTCAATAAATAGAGATTTAATTTGCTCAATAAATTCTTCATATCAAAATATTGTAGGAAATCAAATTTCGTTATTTTTAGAGCTTTCTTGTTATTCTTTAAATATTTTTTAAGAACAACCCAAATTTAATACTACAAAAGTGCAATTTCTGAGCTGTTTTTAAAAATATATTTAAAAATAGCAAAAAAACTTTAAAAATCACAAAATTTGATATCCTACAAGATTTTGATATGAAGAATTTATTGAGCAACATAAATCTCAATTTATTGGACAAATTAAACATGCATAACTGCATAGTATAGAAGGTGGTGTTACTATGCATATTATTTTAGCCTTGCTCACACATATATATATATAGATATGTTATCGTACTATGCAAAGTAAAAAAAGTATTTTTACTTCGGCATAAAAAATCATATACCGACAACTCAAATGACCGATCTAAGTTGGTCAACACAATTAAGACATCAAAATCTCCTACTAAACCAATTTTGAGCACATTTGAAGTTTTGTAGCTATGCTTTTTGACTTTTTGAAAAATGAGCAAAAATATCACAGTTTAATAATTAAAAATAACACTATTCTTGTTCACTTTCAAAAAAATCAAAAAGCATAGCTACAAAACTTCAAATGCGCTCAAAATTTGTTTACTAGGAGATTTTGATGGCTTAATTGTGTTAACCAACTTAGATCGGTCATTTGAGTTGTCGGTGTATGATTTTTTATATGTCGAAGTAAAACACTCTTTTACTTTGCATAGCACGATTAAATATATATATATAAGAGGGATATGTAGCCGCCATTCATTTCGTAGCCGTTCGCAACCGTTCCATCATACCAAGTGTAAATGGTCGATCCAGACAGTTGAAACATTCTCCATACTAATGTAGACTTGGACACAAATTTTATATTTTTTTGGAATTTTTTTACTATTTTATCGGATGGGTTGAAAATTGAATATTTGTAAATCGTTAGATAAATAAATTTTCAATCCATCCGATAAAATAGTAAAAAAATTCAAAAAAATGTAAAATTCGGTTTCCAAGTCTGTATTAATATGGAGAATATTTTTAAACGGTCCGAATTAGTCATTTACATTTGCTACCAAGGAGCGGTTGAAAGTTTGGTGGCTACGGATCCTTCCTCATATATATATATATATATATATAGAGAGAGAGAGAGAGAGAAAGGCTAGGGTGCTTCATGGAGCACCAAATCCCTAATGCTCCACATCGTATCTTCAATTTAAAAATTCCAACGACTGATCCGAACTATTTAACATTATCTACATATTGAAATCTATTTGGAGATTGAATTTTACATTTTTTTGAATTTTTTGGCTATTTTTTAGAGAGGTAGGAAAATTGCAACTTTTGTTGGTCCAGAAACCGTTTGATTAGCAATTTTTTTGGCTACGATGTGAATGACGGCTAAGGATTCCTCTCTCTCTCTCTCTATATATATATATATATATCATGTTCAACGGTTTGGATCAGTCGTTTGAACTTCAAAATTGGAGATAGAGGTGTGGAGCATAAACGATTTGGTACTCCATGGAGCATCCTGGACTATCTCTCTCTATGTGTGTGTGTGTATATATATATATATAGTTAGGTTATGGTAATTATGTAAGCACAAAGTTCTATCTCGAAATTCAAAATGCAAATTAATGATTCGAACCGTTGAAAACATTATCCATACTAAAATCTACTTGGAAACCAAATTTTTCTTTTTTTGGATATTTTACTATTTTATCAGATAGGTAGAAAATTGAGTAATTGCATGTTTTAAAAAAATATTTAAAAAATAGCAAGAAAGTTCTAAAAATCACCGAATTTTATTTCCTACAAAATTTTGGTATGAAGAATTTATCGAGCAACTTAAATCTCAGTCTATTGAGCTAATTAAACATGCATAGTACGAAATGGGGTGATATGTATATTATCACAGCCTTGTTCACACACACACACACACACACACACATAGAGGAGGGATCCGTAGCCACCAAACTTTCAACCGCTCGCAACCGCTCTATGATAACAAATGTAAATGACCGATCCGGATCGTCGAAAACATGCTCCATATTAATATAGACTTGGAAATCAAATTTTACATTTTTTTGAAATTTTTTACTATTTTATCGGATGGATTGAAAATTTATTTATCTAACGATTTACAAACATCCAATTTTCATCCTTTTCGATAAAATAATAAAAAAATTTAAAGAAATATAAAATTTGATCTCCAAGTCTACATTAGTATGGAGAATGTTTTCAACGGTTCGGATTGACGATTTACACTTGGTATGATGGAGCTAGTGGCGGATCCACCTTAGGGCAAGTGTCCGGGCTCGATTTAAAAAAAAACGCGAGATTTAGTGTATTTTTCTTATTTTTATAGTGAAAATGGTCTTTTAATGATATTTTAGTGGATATTAGTGTATTTGTGCCCGAAATTGATCTCAAGCTCAGTGTCCGGGCTTAGTTGTGCTCAGGCTTAACTGGGCCTCTGAATTCGTCACTGGATTGAGCAATTGCTAGCGACTACAAAATGGATGGCGACTACGTATCTCTCCTCATATATATATATATGTGGTGAGGCTACGATACTTCACAAAGCACCAAACATGCGGTACTTCGCCTCCGTATATCAAATTTCAAAGTCCAAACGTCCGATTCAAATTGTTGAACTTCATCTTCATATTAAAAACTCTATTGAGACCGATTTTTACAATTTTTAGAATTTTTTTACTATTTTTAAAGATAGTGAAAAGTTGGTTATTATAATTATTTCTGAACCATTCGATTTGAATGATTTTCCACCTCTCTAAAAAGAAGTAAAAAAATGTAAAATTTGATCTTCAAGGAAATTTTAATATGAAGATCAAGTTCAACGATTTGGATCAGTTTTTTCGACTTTGAAATTGGAAACATGGAGGCGAAGTACTGCTTGCTTGGAGCTTCGTGAAGTACCGTAGCCTCACCCATATATATATATATTAGTATTAAGAATGTTATCAATGGTTCCGATCGGTTATTTTCATTAGTTTTGATGGTGAGGTTGCCGGATGCTACAAAAAAAGAAGGTTACGGATACGTCATATATATATACATACACGTATAACCCAGATATGAATGCAGTCATGATTCAGAATACGGATATTGAATTGGGATTATGCTTTCTTTTGAGGTCTTTGGAATAAAATACTAAATTGTAGTATGAATTATATTGAAGCATTTGTTGGGTTGATCCACTTCATCTGTTATATGTTCTGTGAAACATAATTATGCAATGAAAGCTTGAGCAACTTATGTAGCCTCATTGTTGTTCACATTTTTTTTGCTTTTCTTCAGACTCAATTTTTGTCAAGTGGAGCAAGGGGAACTGGGCAATGGATAGTTCCCGTTACTCTATGCTTTGGCTCATATGATGTTCAGAAAAAGTTTTTATTGGAAGATGTACATTCCAAGGTAGATCTAGCAGGTCTGGACGGCAGCTGGATAAAGCTAAATGCAAACCAAACCGGATTTTACCGGGTCCATTACGACCAAGAACTTGCATCAGGGCTTAAACTCGCTATTGAGTCCAAGCAATTGACTGCCTCAGATAGATATGGTATTTGAATTTGTTTATTTACATATTATTTGATTTGCACTCTGAAAGCTCATTGGCTAAGCAGAATGATTCTTTTTCTTTGAATGTAAGCAGTGGTGCATAGCTTTTTCACATGCCTGATGCATGTTGCTTCTCTTTTTTTATGAAGAAAAAGTTCCAAACAAACTTAATGTTCTTAGCTGCAAATGTTCAAGTACAAAAACTCACAAGGCAATAATATAATCTTTAACTGCTTTTGGCAATGTATAGGTATTTTGGATGATTTCTATGCACTATGTATGGCATGCAAGCAAAATCTGTCTGGTTTAATCTCTCTGTTGGCTGCTTATAGAGAGGAGTCTGAATACACTGTGCTGTCACACATCATCGGAGTATGTATGCTTTTCAAAAAATATTATTCATTTTCAAGTGAACAGAATATGGTTACCTGCTATTTATATATATGTTGTTTGATTATGATATATGCTCTGTGGCTGGACAGATAAGTCTCAAGATTGTTTCTATGGTTGCTGATGCTGCTCCTGAGTTTCTGGCAGGCATTAAAGAGTTCTTTATCAGCCTTCTTCAACCCTTTGGATTGTAACTTTTCTGAATCTACATTTGTTACTTATTTCTAATTTAATTTGTCTGCAGTTAAGTTAATTAAACAACAAATCATGTTAATGACAACACATTTTTTTTTTCTGCTCCATTATTACTATTGCACGTCTTTACTCTAATTATAATTGAATCATAATTACATGCAGCTGCAAATAATTTTCCTTAAATATTTGACTAGAGAGTTCATCTCTAGCCTACCCCAACTTGTCTGGGACAAAAGGCTTTGTTGTTGCTGTTTGACTAGGCCCTTTTAGCATTTTTTCACTTCTGTATGTACTATTTTCTATTAGGAAACTCGGTTGGGACCCAAAGGAAGGCGAGGGCCATTCTGATGCAATGCTAAGAGGCGAACTGTTAACTGCTCTTTCTGAGCTAGGGCACACTGACACAACAACTGAGGCATTAAAACGATTCAATGCCTTTTTGCAGGACAGAGACACTTCCCTTCTTCCTCCAGATACTCGCACGGTTGAAACTAAATTTATATTTGTTATTTCTGTACAGCTGTCTTGAATTCATACCTCTAAGATCTCCCATTGACCCTTCTTCATAGTTTTTTTTTAATTTTAAACTTTTGCTTCTTATTGGGGATTATTACCTTCCAACATTAAGGTAGGGTAATGGCTTCTCTTATTTAGCATATTGCATTCTGACAGAATATTTTTTACAACAGGCTGCATATGTGGCTGTAATGCAGACAACAAACAGTTCAGACAGATCAGGGTTTGAATCTCTGTTGAGGGTATATCGTGAAAGTGATCTCAGCCTGGAGAAAGTTCGCATTTTAAGTATGTTAGACAAAAAATCTGTGGTGCACTTTTTTTATTAGTATTTTGAGGGTTGACCCATGGCGTCTTGTATTAGTCTCAAGAAATTCACCAACATGGAATTGTTTTGACTGACACATTAGTGGTGAGTTCCTGTCAAAAGTTCTTGGCTCACACCACTGTTGCTTAAGGTTCGAGCTGGGTTAATAAGATGTGACCTTGAAGTGCTAGTTCTTGCTCTGGTATCCTTAATTGAGAAGATTCCAATGAAAAATAGAAGTGGATAAAAGGAGGAAAAAATGGGGCAAGGACTGATAGTAATGTATTAGTATGCTGACTGGTAAAGTGTTCTGACATGGCAGTTTAAGAGGTCAGGATAATGTCTGGATTCTTTGCCTGTAGTCAGGTTGGGCTGATAAGTATTGCTCATTGGAATTAATTCCTGATTTCAGTTGATCCACTGATATCAATGTTTGCACATTCAACCTTGCAAACACTAGAAATGCTTGCTGCCTTAATTCCAGAGAGGTTTCTTATCAGTGGCCTACAAAATGTTATTGTTTGTTACTTGTTTTGTAATGGAATATTGTATCCTAGGTGCTTTGGCAAGTTCTCCAGACCCGACTGTGGTTCGTGAGGCTCTCAACTTTTTACTCACTCCTGAGGTAAGTCGTCCATTCATTTTTTCTTGAACTGCAGCATATTAATTTCCTCTGTTTTATACTGTTTTCATGATTTGCATTATGCAGGTGAGGAATCAAGATGTGGTCCATGGACTTGGTGGAATTAGCATTGAAGGCCGGGATGTTGCATGGACTTGGTTGAAGGTAAAATTGAATATTAGTTGTATACAAGTTGAACTAACATAAAACTCAATGTTTTTTAAGTCATGTAGGAAATAGTTTCCTGTATAAAAGTAAATATATTATTAAGCCTTCCTAAAATGGCAATAGTTTACCTGTCAAATAAAATGGTCCAAAAATTATGCCGATTTAAAACATCATAATTATTCCAATACTATAGTTACTTTTATAATCTCTCTTTTGACTTCCACACAACATTCCTTATTAACTACAGGATAACTGGGACTACATCTCAAAAACTTGGGGCTCAGGCTTTCTAGTTACCCGCTTCATCTCTTACACTGTATCGTTGGTGAGTATACATTTTGTTTTTTAAGGAATTAACAATTATAAGTTTTATGGATACTATTTTCTAGAAACACAATTTAAAATTTAATTTGAGTTTGTTTTCTAATAGTCACAACCAAAGTTTCGAACAGATCAAGCACCTTCAACAAAAAAAGTTCATAACTTCCTATTGAAGAAACTTGGAGCTACATATATACAACATACTGTACAAACTACCAAAACAACACTCACTTATGGGCACAGAGAACTTGTTTATGCAGCTTATGTTGCCATACTAAATATGCTTACAAGTGGTTCTCTCACTCGGACACTTGGTCATTATGCATGATGGTTGACTAAGTAATAGACATAATGCATCTTCCATTCGTTTTTGCTAATATAATAAGTAATTCGTGCTCTATGGTTCTCCAAAATTATTTACACAAATTACACCTGGATGATTGTAGTTCACCTCTGATGAGAAAGGAGATGAGGTAGAAGAATTCTTTGCTACTCGTACCAAGCCATTTATTGCTAGAACTATAAAGCAGAGCGTTGAGCGAGTTCGCAACAATGCAAATTGGGTCCGTAGCATCAAGAGTGACAACTCCCTTGGGGATGTTATTTAGGTTGTTAATCAGCTGTTTGCTCACAAAGTTTAATGTGAAAATATTGCAGTGTTAACCATGAAATCCGTGTTGGAAATACGGATTATACGCTTCCTTTTATTTTAAATTTTGAAAGACATTTAAAAGTTTATGGTGTTTCCTACTCGTCCTCTTATAGTCTTATCCAATGATGAGCCTATGCATGGGGCAAGATCAGAGTCGTCAGGTTCGTGTTGTTGTTTGATTTTGAAATTAGTTTTTAAGTACTAAATTATTTGTTAGACTCATAAAATTATAGTTCAGATTAAAGAGTGTCGTTGCTTAATATTAACTATGAATTGCTTAATTTCAATGTTTCGTGGCATTGTTTGATTTTGACCCGGATATGCGCTCCTGCTCATCCTTAAAAAAAAAATCTGGGATAATAAACATTAGTTCATAACTGCTGATTTGTATTTCCCTAGGACCTTGCTCGCACTCCTTTTTTAAATTATTGGAATCAGTGCAAATAATTACTCGGCTCATGATCGTGTTTATCTTATTCTTTGGTTCTCTTTTCTATAATCCTTTTTTTGTTCTTGTTCAGCGTACTGGTAGGTAGTTGATAAGAATAATGTTGACCACTAGTTAATAATTTAATACCTTAATTTTACATTTGTCTAAAAAATTACTCGAGAGAATTCTAATTAATATTAGTATCTTTTGTATTGTACATCTAATGGTTATAGCAAATTGCTATCTGAAAATTAAGCTTATAAAGTTTTACAAGTAATCGTATTCGTGCACAACAACGGAAAAAAATAATGTATACAAAAACAAAATTTATTAAAGTATTTTTGCAAAAAGTTGGAAAAATAAGTATTACTGAACGTAAACCTAAGATAGTAATTTATTTAGTTTGTCTTGTTTAGCAAATCAAATTTAGTAAATTTTTAATATTCTGAAAGCATGGAGCATGGAGCATGGAGCGGGGAGCGAGAAGCAGGGTGCATCATGTGTCATGCGTTTTGAACAATGCGTTGAGGTACTGGAACGGGGAGTGGGGAGCAGGGTGAGGAGAGCGAGGAGCGGGGTGCATCATGCGTCATACGTCACGCGTCTTGAACAATGTGTTCTCGTGCACAGTGCTGCTTGCGTCTTGAACAGTGCGTCTTGCGTCATGGGTCATGCGGCATGTAGCTTGTGTCATGCGATTTGCGTCATGCGGCTTGCAGCGTCGTGCGTCATGCGACTTGAACAATGCGTGCCCGTGCACAGTGCTGCTTGCGTCATGCAGCTTGAGTCATGCGACTTGCATCATGCGTCACACGTCTTGTGTAATGCGACCTTTAGTAGCTTGCGTCATGCGTCATGCATCATGCATCATGCATCGTCTTGTGTCATGCGGCATGTGGCATGCAGCGACGTCATGGGTCATGCATCTTGCATCATGCGTCTTGCAGCTTGTAGCGTTGTGCGTCATGCATCTTGCGACATGTGTCATGCGTCTTGAACAATGTGTGCCCGTGCATAGTGCTGCTTGCGTCTTGTCTCATGCGTCATGTGTCATGCGTCATGCGTCATGCGTCATGAATCTTGCATCATGCGTCTTAAACAATGTGTGCCCGTGCACAGTGTTGCTTGCGACTTGAATAGTGCGTCTTGTGGCATGCGTCATGCATCATGCGCCATACGTCATGCGTCTTGCATCTTGTGTCATGCGTCATGCATCTTGTGTCATACTTGTGTCATGCGTCAAGCGTCTTGAATAATGTGTCTTGCGTCATGCAGCGAGCGTGTTAAACAATGCGTCACACATAACTCGTCTTGTGTCATGCGACATGCGGCATTCGTCTTGGACAATGCGTGCTGTGCACAGTGCTGCTTGCGTCTTGAACATTGCGTCTTGAGTCTTGCATAATGCGTCATGCGTTTTTAAAAATGTGTCTCGCGTTTTGTGGCGAGTGTCTTGAACAATGTGTCGCGCATCACGCGTCATGCGTCATGCGTCCTGCGTCTTGCGTCATGCGTAATATAACGGTGTTGGTTAATATTAGCTCTATTGTTCACAACGTTTTTGAACGCAGCGTTCAGACACAACATTCAGATGTGAACGCAAATTTCAAATTTTGCACCGTACTTAATCATTTTGTCGTTTGTTTTTGCAGCTTAAATGCATGTGTTTAGTTTCGCTGAATGTAGAAAAATACGACCATAACTGTCAAATTACTTGATATTTGTTTGCTTTGTCAACTCGAGTGACATCGATTCTTGAACTAGTGATAATTTTTTTTGCTTTTTGAAATTACTTGATAACTTTTTAAATTAGTGCATTTAGATGTGAACGCAGATATATAATGCAAATTATTATAATTTTTATATTATTGTTATTATTATTATTATTATTTGATTATGTTGTATTATATTTGTAATTAACAATATTTTAGTATATTAGATACTTATTATTAATATTATTATATTATCCTTATTATAAAATAATATTAATAGTTACTATTAATTATTGTTATTATTATTTTAAAATAATGCATATTATATAATTTTTATATTATTGTTATTATTATTACTATAATTAGCATTATTATTTGATTATGTTATATTATATTTAATAATTAATAATATTTTAATGTACTATTTACTTAATTAGTATTATTACGTTATTAATATTATTATATTATATTGTATCTTTACTTTACTAGTATTTTATTAATTTAAAATAATAATAAAGTAATAATTATTATTTTTTTATATTATAATTATTACTATTGTGTTATTAATTATTAGTTATTGTAGTTATTATTATTATTATTATTATTATCGTCAATTTATTATTTTTATTTATTTTGAAAAATAATGCATATTATAATTAATTTATTATATTATTTAATTTATTATTATCATTACTATAGATTATATCATAATCATTATTATTATCATAACTATCAATATTTCTACTGTTTCAATTGACACTTGCCAAACGACAATTTTTCTCGTCAGAATCGTCAAGAATACAACTCTTTTACCACTCTTTCAAAATCACACTATTCTATTTTTACTATTCTAATTCCGCTCTTTTAACGCTATTTCTTGATTTGCTAAACAGACCCTTTAATGAGAAAGAGAGATAGTGAAATTAAATATATAACATAACATCTTCAACTATTTGTTCCCTCTTTATAATTTGCTATCCCTTTATAAACATTTAGCTTGGAACAATTAGCATTCCGATCATAAAGTTCAATTAACACAATTAATCCAAAAGACGTTTGCCTTGCACTTTGTAAGTTTCCGTCACATTTTTATCTATTAAAGGTGTGACACCACTAACAACAACAACAACAACAACAACAAAGCTTTTATTTTCATATAAATTAGAGTAGATTAGAAATAAAATTCATTATAAAATAAAAATCAATATAAATAATAATAATATAACAAATAGTAAAATAGTAATAAAAATAGAAGATTATAATGATAATAATATTAATAATGCTGATGATGATGATGATGATAATAATAATAATTATAATAAACTATTCTACAAATCATATATTTAGACTAGTTCGACGTCGTTAATTCTGGACTAAAGTCGTACAATTATACAACTACTACTAAATTTTAGTCTGTCATGGTTCTAGAACGTGGATCGCTAACTTTCATGCACTCCTATCCGACGCCAACTCTTTGAAGACATTCCATGCATTTAAATCCATTTTTACAACTTCATCTCATGTCAGTTTAGGTCGATCCCTACATCTTTTCGTATTTTCGATGCAGCTTAAAACTTCACTACGCACTACGTACCGGTGCATCAGAAGGCCTCCGTTGGATATGTCCATACCATCTAAAACAACGTTGAACAAATTTCTCTTCAATCAGTGCAACCTCAACCTTGTCACGTATATCATCATTTCTAATGTGATTTCTTCTTGTATGCCCACATATCCACTGTAACATACACATCTCTGCAACACTCATCTATAACAGAAAATGTCAATCCTATTTTTTTAACATGCAAGACCCGATTGCTCGACGTACTAAAAAAAATAGATTTGGCTCTAATTTTTTATTTATTTTGTTTGATTTTATTTATCAATTCATAAGATTTAGTTGAGTTCTTTGTTAAAAAAATTAGTTTATTTAAGAGTAAGTCTTCAATACCTCAAATTTTGTGAAAAGATCTGACTAACATCTTCCAATCTCAGTCTTCCACTCTCGTCCCACTAACTAACTTTGTCGAAAAGGGACAATCGAAGAGTCAAAAGGGGTAAAAATTAAAAGTTGGATCGTGCACATTCTTCTGAACGTTTTCATCATATACACTATCCTGAATGTTTTGCACATAATGCATATGATGCAAACTATATAAAACATGTGTTCAGACTAAATAAAACATGTGATGCTTATTGTTTCAAGTCTTTTGCACATAATGCATGTAGTGTAGACTAAATAAAACAAGTGTTTAGACTAAATAAAAATATATTCATATTAAGTAAAACATGTGTTCATACCAACTGTTTCAAGTCTGTTTTGTACATAATGCATAGTGTGCAAACTAAATAAAACATGTGTTCAAACTAAATAAATATGTGTTCAAACTAAATAAAAATGTGTTCAGACTAAATTAAAACAAGTGTTTAGACTAAATAAGAAGGTTTTCTGACTAAATAAATTCATGCTAGTTGTTTCACGTCCGTTTTTGCATTGTTTCAAGTTTCTTTTGTACAAAATGCATGGAGTGCAGACTAAATAAAACAAGTATTCAGACGAAATAAAATAGGTGTTCATACTAGTTGTTTCAAGTCAGTGTTTGCACATAAGTATGGAGTGCAGACTAAATAAAACAAGTATTTAAACTAGTTGAAAGAGGTGTTTATACTAGCTGTTTCAACTCTGTTTTGCACTGTTTCAAGTCTGTTTTGCACATAATGCATGTGGTGCAGACTAACTAAAATAAGTGTTCAAATTAAATAAAACATTTGTTCAGACTAGTTGAAAGAGGTATCCATACTAGATGTTTCAAGTCTTTTTTTGTACGTAATAGTGTGCATACTAAAAAAACAGATGTGCGGACTAAATAAAACATGTGTTCTTATTAGTTGTAATAGGTGCTCATACTAGAAGTTGGTATAAACACCATCAAAGTTAATATGAACAACTTGAAAGTTAGTTTAAACATCTATCAAGGTAACATGAACATCAATAAATTTAGTATTAATACTAGATAAGTTAATATGAACACCTCAAATGTTAGTCTTAATATCAGAAGAATATTCTAAAAAAAGAATAAGACAAAAACATAAAATGACAACATAAAAATAAGACAAAAAAAGAAAGAGGACCGGGGACGTAAGTGGGGGACAAAAGGTTGGAAATTAGAAGATTTCTCTTTTTTCTTATATATGTGCTTTTCTAAATTACGCTCCTTGTTACATTTCCATTTCTTATATCATTTGTCCAACGCTGCTCTCGCACACTCAATTCGAATCGAGATCTGGTGTATTCATCAAATATATTTGTCCGCTAGAGTAAAATTAATAAAAATATCTACCCCTTACAGTAAAAGTACTGTCCGACCGATAGAATTATCGTCCGTGATTCAAATTCGACAGGCCGAATCAATTCAATTGTCAATAAAAAAATAAATTAATGTAAAAAATTCGAGTTCCTCTCAACTTCTTCCATGGATGCACCTTTTATTTCCTTCTCACATGAACTACCTCTCTCTCCAATTTGGATTTTCTAAATTTCTTTTCTTCTAATCTGAATCATAAAATTATAATGAACATATCAGATTTATTTTAATTTTTAAATGATACTCCCTAAAATTCGTTTGTGCCGATTTATTCATTTATTTTAAACTTGACTGTCCGAAACTAAAAAATAACTTCTATTTTGCTTTTCTTCCCAAAATAATAGCATATTCGGACACGTCTCTTCCTTCTCGGCCCCCCTCTTTGTTTTATGATCTCAATGACATCTCTCTATTACTCCATTCCCCTTTCTTCCATCTCTGTCACAATTGTAAAAGTAGCAATTGTACCAACAAGCATCTATCTCGAGTTATACTAGTCTTAATTAAATTAATTTTAATAACAATAAAATAAATCAAATGTTCTAGCAAAATCAACCAAAAAAAATATCTGAGTTGTGGTATCAACTGCAAGCGAATTTTCATGAATTAAGCAAGTATTAATGAATGTGAAGGTCACAACTGATGAATCAAAAAAGATGTTTGTTGAAAATCAAGATGCAATACATATTGTATTAAATTTCGTGTTTCCCGACTAGGCTAAATACATTAAAGTAGATTTTCATTTCGCGACAAGACAGAATCAATAAATCTCTTTTATAAGAAATCATGATAATTAGTCAATATTCTTACGAAATATTTATTAGAGCAAAAAATCATCTATGAAAATACGAATAAGTTAGAGTACGTTCGTATTTACAATATTAGTTCGAATAAATAATGTTAAGCACAAATAATAAAATATAAATTGACTATTATGTAGCTGTTGTTGCCTTTATCTATTTTTGTAAAAGAGTGAACAAAACTAATACAATGAAATATTATTCTTTTTCATTTCCTTCTTAATTAGTAAAATTTTAGACAGCTGATATGCTTGTTTCTCAGCTACTGTTTCTTGCTTATTTAGTTCACTCTTTTTTTCTTCGAAATAAGTGGGAGCTACCCACCACTCTATTTTATTGAAAAATGAAGTATATAGTGTCTTTTTCACAATCACACCCTTTGCTTGTAATTCAATTAAACATGAGCTATCTATATCTTCCTAATCTCCAAAAAACCAAAATAAGTCCTACTGAAAACAAAATGGCATACTAAGCCTTGATTAAACAGACAAAACAAAAAAAAAAACAAGACAGCTGCGCCCTATGTTCCAAAATCTCTCCCCTCCTTCCTGAGATCAGGTTCAGAATGATTAGGGACATTAGCATGGGCTTCACACAATGCCCATCATCTCTGCCTCCCCTGAACCAGCTTCCTTGTTCTAGAACCGACAGGGAAGCATCCTTGAAACATCTCTGTTGACTCCTGTTGCTTGATCACTTGTTTGATACACAAGTGTTAATGAATTGTTCTAGTCCCGACAGGGCTCCTGGATTGGCTTCTCTCCTAGGTAGCGATATTGCACTTGAGTTGTTGTTGGCACCAGAGGCAAGAGGCAAGAGGGGAGTTGAGCTGATCAATGACCCTCATCTAAGAAGTTATTTGTTGCATTTGTAATTTGTTACTTCCTACTTGAGTGATTCTTGATTGGCTTCACTCTCTTCATGCTTCTGCTTGCTTGCTTGATTTTAAATGAACTGATATTTTACTTTATTTTAAATGAACTGATACTGCACTTGAGTTGAAATGAACTGATAATGCACTTGAGTTGAAATGAACTGATACTGCACTGGAGTTGAAATGAACAAATATTGCACTTGATTTGAAATGAAGTAACTACATTTGAGTTGAAATGAACTGATATTGTACTTGAGTTGAAATGAACATATATTGCACTTGAGTTGAAATGAAATGAATGGTTTAAACGTTTTGATCGTTTGTGCCGTTTACACAAACACAACGATCAACGGTTCAAATGTTTATGTCGTTTCTTAAACAAAACAATCAACGACATTCATAGTTGTATGGTTGTTTAAACGATACAACTAACGACACATGCAATTGCCGTGATCGTTATAAACGTTTGACACCCCTAACTTTGCTACTCTTTTAGTTGGAAACAGAGCCTACAAGTCAATGCTAGGAACCTAAGGAACTTATTTTATTACTTTTCCATTTTTAATTAGTTATCAGAATCATAGTGACAACTAACAAATTAATTGAAAATATAAATTGGAAAGTGATAGGATGATGATAGGGCAATTTGACTTCTTACAAACACGAAGCCATTTTATTACTTAATTATTATCTAGTACTATTGAAGATTCTGCAAAGGAAAACGTGAAGGGAACAGGGTTGACTTTTGTATAAGATAATAATATTACATTCCATATGCCCCTGCCAGGGGAATCCAGTTGACATTTTTCTCAATAGAATAAAAAAATAAGGAAAAATCTGTAATGAATTGCAATTTGTACTAACTGTGAAGATATATCAGATTAAGATCAATGATTTTGGTTTATTTAAACAGAATAACTACAATTTTTTCTGTTCATATCAGAACCTCTCAAAAACTAAATTCAATTAATAATTAGTTAACAGAAGGGGCTAAGTAAATAAACCAAAACTCAACCTAACTTGATTGCAATGGTGTAAATATCTGTTGTCCTGGAGACAAGATTGCTTTGGGATCAAACTTATTCTTCTTTGACACAAATTTGCTCCATTTTTTGCCAAAGTGCTTTTGCCAATCTGCCTGATTTGTATAATGAGGTAGATACTCTTTGCATCCGTACTTATAATTTTCACAAATGCTTAGTATTTGATCATTCTCTTTTGTCAAAATTTCAATGTCATTTGCGACTGCTGACCAAAGGAAGCCTACAGTATAGAACACTTCTTCAGTTGGAATAACTGCTGACATTTTATCATCCCACCTAAAATATAGTAATGTTGTAAATTAGCAAACACAGTGCATGATATCATCAAATGTTATAATTTATAACAATGTTTTTATATGAAAATTAAACTACTTACTTATTTCTGTTCATTGGATAGAGCAAAATAAGAGCGGCAGCTCTGTTATCTTTCAGAGTGCCCTTAAAAATTCTTGAATCAAAATCAAGAATCTTTGATTTTGGTACAAATAAATTGAGCCAGGGATGAGGAACCAGCCATAACCCAATAGATCTGAGAATGGTCTCTTCTTGGTGCACTCGATCAAGGAAATCAACTAATGGCATGTCTCGACTGAATGCAAAGCCAGATTCATGGTGTAGTTCATCCAGCAACAATGTTACATTCTGTAAAATAAGACATCAGCATTAACATTAATATTTTATATCATGCATGCAATTATCCATGTGCAGACTCTATGTTTGCTCTCTTGGAAAATCATTTCAACTCGCGATGATCGTACTTTCAGCAAAATATGTATGTCTCACCTGAAATCATGGTACTAAATCGGTACATGACATTGAATGTTGTTTTCAGCTCTCTTCATTTTTTTGTTCTCTGAATTTTCTTTTGTACAAAGATATTCTCTCTTGCAACTAGTGCCATTCTATATCAGATCTCAACTTAATTTTGGAAATAATAGATTTCAAATTGAGACCCAAAATGATTAAGATTTCCATGAGATGTAACAGATGATATTAAAATATTCATGTCAAAATCACAACTTGGTACAAAAACAATATTTAAAATATACCAAAATAACAGAAAAATAACAATATATATCAAAATAGGTACCTCTGCTACTGATGTACCGGTGTTATCATTGTAGTATGCAGCACCTTCAAGAAGATATAGCGGTCCATTGTTTCTGGCAGCAAGCCAAGTTATCTTCTCTATGTCACTATCTGAGAAGAATGATGCCTTTATTCCAGGAACTTGAGCTTCATTCAATATAACTTGGCCTTCTACGTAATCGAAGCCTATTGAACTTTTATCCAGGGATATCAGCCTTTCCTGATCACTCGTGAACAACTTCACGTCTGTGTATATAAGACGTACCCAACGTGCCATCTTCTTGGCCGGTTCAAGTGCGATTCGAGCCCTAGTAATGACTCCAAATTGACCCAAACCTCCCAATACGCCATAGAATAGATCAGAATTTCTATTTCTACAGCATGTGACCACTTCACCGGTTCCTATATATCTCAGATGCAAATGACACAATTATTATCACTTTGTATTGATATTTAGAAAAGATTTTGATGCACTGATCAATTGTATCGCTCTTATTTCAATCTTGCCAGCATTTCACAAATACTGGCATTTTATTGCTTTCATATACATTTCATCAAAGGCGACATGCATGCAATTTGTAACCCGGGAAACCTTGACCTTTTTTTTTCCAAATAGTAGTGTGTACCTGTAATCACATCTAATTCATACACGTTGGAAATCTGTGGACCATTCGAAAATGCTTGGCCGCCAATCCCAGCATTTGAGAGCGTGCCTCCAATTGTCGGATACAAGTAATCAGTAAATATACGCGGCACTAGACCATGTTCGAGTGTAGCATTGAGAACATTTATCCAATGCTGCTCCCCGCCCACATCAGCATAAGGGACGGGACCATCGGTCACAGTTATGCGGCTGTCAGCATTGCCACGGGCAAGTGATAGCATGCTGATAACAATGCCATCTGGAGCAAACGTCTGGCCATTTATCGAATGGCCCACACCCCGTGGTGAGATCGTGAATGGACTCGGGGAAATATAGGAAAAGTGTATCAGTGTTGCTATGTCATTCGAAGAGGAGGGGTAGAACACAGCAGCAGGATAGGATTTGGATAAGTTGCCAAAATCGGTTGCAACCATTGATGTTGCGAAAGGATCTGTGGTTATCTTGGAGATGATGTCAAGGGTTTCGAATTCATTGGGTAATGAATCAGGAAGGAGAAGAGGTGATACAAAGCATGCAATAGTGGTAAGTATGGTACATTGTAAGATAGTGGTACTCTGTTTTGCAATGGCCATTGATTTGTGATAGAAATTAGAGGTATATGTGTATAGGAGTTGAAATGAAATGCAAGAACAATCAACAGGACCTATATATATTTTGTCAAAGAGGAACACTTTTTTTGTTTGAATTTAAATTCTTATGATAGAGATTTAATTTAATTCCTCAACTTACGATTGTGAATAAAGTCATAAATAATCGCTCGACCGAAGCATTTCAACTTAATTGTATATTAAAAACCCCAAATGGTCAAAGTAAAAAATAAATATTACAGAATACTATTGCCTAGTAAATTAAATATAGGATTACAGTTAATTAACAGCAAATCTTATTATGTTCTGAATTTAAAATGCAGATGCACGTTTAGTTTAGACTTTAGAGTTGTACCCAGAGTTCCCACCGGCTATTATCGCATAGGGAGCTGATACCACATTTGATACCGACTATTATGCACATTATTTGTATTATGCACGTTATTTTTTGTACTGAAATAGTTATACATGCTGTTTTTTGTACTGAAATAGTTATGCATGTTATATGAATTATTATGCACATTATTTTGTTAAAATACATAATATTTTTTCAGTACAAAAATAACATGAAATAACATGCATAATAATTCAAATAATGTGCATAGTAACTCATCTAAATGTGAATAATAACATTCATATCGATAGTCGATATCCAATGTGTTATCTACGAAACATTATCCTATCGAATATTCGCATCGTTTTCAATAAAAAAAATATATATTTGTCAACTTATATGTGTTTGACTGAACATATATAATTGTTAGGTGTGATAAAATTTGTCATTTTTATGCACTAAATTAGATAATTCATTTCAGTTAACTACTAACTATATATTTTTAATTGACAAATAATTTATTTCAAATGACAAATAAAGATGTAAAACAGTATTACAATAGCACGCTAGAAAAACATTAAATAACTATTCTCTCAAACATTTAAAACACTTTATTTTATGTTAGTTGTCACCAGCAATGAAATTATTTTTCTAAGATAGTCAACTATATGTTCTAGAAACGTGAGATGTGGTCAAGTGAGCAAAGTAAAATGCCATGCATGATACACGTAAGAATTAACTTTGACTTTAGTAGGGTTAAATCTTCTTTTTTTTTTATTCGAATTTGTCAAATTCTATTAGTGTAGTAAGGCACAAAATTTTCATGAAGTAGGTCTGAGATTTAATCTCCGTTAGGAGTTATTTTTAAGGGGAGTTTTTTCAAGTTTATTTTCTAATTTGTTTGTGCGTGTGTGTTGTAAGTCTACGAACAATGAATAAAAAAAAAAACTGTCTTAGTCTAACCGAGACTAATTATTATTGGCGTGGTTTTTCCAACAATTCAGTTTTACACGTATAAATTTACCTATATTTGCAATATTCAATTTAAGAAATTTGATTGTTTCTTGCTTTGATTTATTCTGGAACCACGTAATGTCTATCTAGTTGTGTTTCCAGTTTAATTAATTCATTTTTCAACCTTGTATTTATGTGAATCGGGCAAAAACCGTTGGAGGGATAAGAAAGACATAATGTTCAAACTTAATTTGATCAGGTTTTCTGGTTTATCTAGAATTAGACAAACAGGTCATGTAAGTGTTTAATTTTGTCGGTTTTTTATAGCATATATTATATATATTCATGGCGCAATATTGGTAGCCATTGTTCATTTTCACAGTAGAATGAAAAGTATTTTCGCTGTTCACGCTACAGTAAAATCACTGTAAATTATTTTTTTTTTCAATTTTTTTCCCAGTTGCTTTTTTATTTTTTATTTAAAATTTAACTTTTTCGCGCGGAGCGCGAGTCGTACGCTAGTATAGTTCAAATTCCAAATTAAATATGAGTAAAAAAGTTTGTACCTTTGACCTCCAAAATTAAATCATCGTCTGGTTTGGAAAGGAATTAGGCCTTTTTAGATATAGGCCCAATTAAGCCCATGTGTTTGGGTCACGCTTAAAAATAAAAATGCTCTATTGGGCCGGAATTCTGTGTTGGTTTCCAGCCTTTTAAGTATAAAGCATTTTCGGATATGTTTATTTGTTTTCAATTAACTTCACAGTTGTTTTTGTAATTTTTTATACTGTTTTAGAATTATTTATTGAGTGACTACTTGTATTAGGTTCTATGCTAAAATCTTAAAACATGTACTACTTAAATAGTGATGTTTGAAATATTCCAGTGAAATGTGTCTCTTGATAAAAACATTTAGACTGCTATTATAACACAATCTTTAATCACTCTCTCATTGTTCTGCTCAATTATATCTATACGTTTATTCTTTATTTAAAATTGTATATAAAAAATTATTAACTGAAATACATATTTGACAATAAATATTTATGAAAAAATCAGTAATATTTGAGGGTTAGTTGTAAAGATGCTATTTAATTGAGATGCATATTGATAATTGACTGTGTATGATACTAATTTTTATTTTGTTTAAATTCGTAGACAAATTACTTCATCATAATTTATCAAGAGTTCATATATTGGTGCAGAGTGTGGGTATCAAAGCTAGCATTTCATTAAAGAGCAAGTCTGTTAAGGTCATGTTTGATTGTGAAGTAATTTAATTTCGAATTAAATTACTTATTTCAAGTTAAGGTAGAGTAAGTTAATCATGTTTGGTGGATTAACTTAATCCACCTAAAGAGGTGGAGTAACTTACTTCGGATTAATTTAAATCTTACTCCATCAATTTTACTTCACGTTTGGTGAATTAAGAGAGTTAATACACCTCTTACTCCACAACCAAACGTGGCCTGTATGGATTATATTTTGAAGTGCTTAGTGTGTTCTGATTTCTTTGTTGTTAGTTTCGATGAAAACAAACTCAGAGCATCCAATTTGTTTATAAAGACTGTTGAATTCTTGTAAATGAATGGTTTCTATTGCTTTGGATCCATACAAGAATTGAACAATCGAAAGCGAATTTGAGAACCAACAAAATCAAAATTGAATAATGACGGAACAACAAGCGTCAACTATGAATCAAAATTTTCAACAAAAAAGTTATTAAAATTAACTATAATAGTTGATTATTAACAATGATAATGTAAAATCGACATTAAAATTCGCAGCATAATGTGCTTTTTGTCAAGGCAACTTTCGACAAAATTAGATCTTTTGATCATAGATTGACACAGAAATTAGATCTTTTGTGTAGGCTTTTGACAAAACTGAGATATTTGAAGGAAATCTTAGTTCACTCCGTTCAAAAGTTGCTGTCTTCATTTCAAAGATCTCTCTTTTAGAGAGAGAGAGAGACTTCACCTTAATTCTTTCTAGAATCTGACCAAGTCAAAGCACCAGTTAGGAAAAACACAATAAAGGTAACACTGGTATCCTTGACAAAATTCACCTCGGAAAAAGACCAAATCACCCTCATGTTAACATGGATCTATTAATTAAATGATAAAAGAAGCTAATTATTACAATATAATATTAGCAAAATTTATTTCGTCATAATTAGTGTCACTTAAGCTAACAAAATCAGTACAATAATTGTACTTTTCATAACTCTGTCTATGTTTTACATAGTCGATTCCGAAAAGAAGGAGAGTTGTGATATGTTTGACGAGCCAACGCGGAAATTATGTCTATGAAAATGAAATTTAATATGAACTTTATTTCTTGTTTATCCCAACTTGTTCTGGACAAAAGATTTTGTTGTTGTTGTAATTATACTTTTCATGATAAGTGGCCAATTAAGTTAACAAATTAAAATACCTCATTCAAATTACAGAATTCATCACAGTAAATTACCAAAAGATGATATGTAATATGTTTTGTGTACCTTCTACTGGGCTCACGCACAAACAATAACAGAATACACAAAATATTCAATTGAAATCAGCATTAATTAAATATGAGAAAAATATAACGGGCAGTTATTGAGATATAAATTGAGCCGTACATTTGTCGTAGTTGCCACCCATATATGAAGTTTTCAGATAAGAAATACTTTTCGTAGTAGCATAAGATGTTTTGTGATGTTTTATTTAATGATTATCACTCATAAATTAAGTACTTTGATTGGAATCATTCATAAATTAAGTACTCGAACAAGAAATACTTTGAGTGGTATCTACGCTTCTTTGTTGTGTTTTATATGAATGGTTACAACACTTAAATGAAGTACTCTGAGAAGAAACTCTTCTTGTGGTAAGATATGATGCGTTGTGGAGTTTTCTAGAAAGGTTACCACTCATAATTGTAGTAAAATGATCAGAAACTCTTCTTAGTAGGATATGATGCTTTTGTGGTGTTTTCTTTAATAGTTACCACCCATAAATGAAGTACTCATATAATAAACACTTCTCACAATATGGTAAAATGCTTTGTGATGTTTTATTTAATGGTTATCACTCATAAATTAAGTACTTTGATCGAAATCATTCATAAATTAAGTATTCAGACATGAAATACTTAGATATGTATCTATGCTAACTTGAGTATACTGAATCGTTGGCTAAAAGATTTCCATGCAATTTGACTTCTCAAAAATAATTTTCTCTCAGTTGCTGTCACCCGCAAACACCGCTCGCGAGAGGCTATCACCTCCCTGCCATTCCTCCGCATACTCTTAGAATTAGACTCACATACATAACATATTGTGCACTCATGAAGCTTAAGAGTAGTGTAATTCATACAATCGAAAAATCATCTAGAAGCTTAATTACAGACTAGTCACGAGAGGGGTAGAAGTGCCATAAAAATTTACCAAAAGTTGCTCCAAGACTCCAAGGAGGGACGCGATTCCTCTACCTCGCGGTACCGACGAACCACCCAGATTTACTGCGCTGTCAGCTACGGACGGTCCAGATTTGATTCAGGGGGTCTGATATTATAAAGTTTAGCTTGCACGAATTTTGATGTAAATTAAAGATCGAAATTTACTGCGCGGCACGTACAATGACGTACCGCGCGGTAGAAGATCTCGTTCCCTCCGAGGAGTCAAAAGAATATTGCATAGAGATGCGAAAAACCAAAGAATAAAAATATTCTTTTCATTGGCTGCGCGCTCATCTTTTCTCCTTTTACTTTTGACTAGTCTGTAATCAAGCTTCTAGATGATTTTTCGATCGTTTGTTTGGAAAAAATAACAATTTTTTAAATGAAACAAACGAAAAAAAGTTTGATTGAATAATGAGAGTTGATGAATAAAATTATAACTTTGAATAATTGCTCTTTTTGTCAGTTTGTTTTTTTTTTCATTATTGATTTTCAAACTACCAAACTAGTTTTATCATATGGTCAAAAGCGGAGTGGAATTCTGGAATTGTTAAGTAGCAAGTATACCAACTTTTATAAAAGACAGATATTTTATATACTCATGACGTGATATTGGAGTACTGTTCATTTTCACAGTAGCATAAACAGTATTTTCACTGTTCATGTTATAAGAAAATCACTGTTGATAATAGTTTGTTAAAAAAATTCTCTGCCCGCGCCACTGTTCATGGTATAGTAAATGTACTGTAGATAATATTTTTCAAATTTTTTTCCACTGTTGTTTTTTTTTAAAATTTATTATAATTTTATTATTGCAATACGAAAATTTAAAATTTAACTTCTTCGCGTGGAGCGCGAGTCGAACGCTAGTTCTATTATATGTTCACATGTACCTGTCTAACATGGTCAACGACCACGCCAGACCACTTCATCGTTTCGTTTCGTTCAAGCACGATATTTTTTTATTGGAAAAATTACGGTGTTCCGTGTTTTGTTTCTGAGATGTTTTAAAAAGGAGAGTCTCTTAAAGTCAAAGTTTTTTTCAAATATTTGAGAAACAACTAAAAATGCTAAAAAAAACTTTTCTTTTCTCATAGATGTTAAGTATGTATTTTTTTTTATTCAACAAATTGAGAATGTAAAAGCAACTTAAAATCATCTAAATTAAACAACTCATCCTTAGAGACTGCTGTCACAGCTGCTTCCAAGAAGAAAAAGGCAACTCATCAACAATATTATAGTAAACATGTATTCTCCAAAAGCAAAGAAAATCATGACAAGAAAAAAAGAAAAGAAAAAGAAATAGTAGAAGGTCGGGGATCCATCGAATCTAGGGTTTCAATTTTCTTTTTTCTCGTCAATTAGTCATGGTGGAAATGAAAATATACGATTTACGAAGGTAGCAAGAGGAATATAAACGAAATAAACGAATACGAAAAAGGCATTGATTGTTCTCGTTGCGTTTAGTGAACGAAAATACCTTAATTGTCGTTTGCGCTTTCGTATTCTAACGAAACCCATTTTTCCTTTTGTTTGCATTTTCGTCTGGACGCAACAAAATGAAAATGAGCCCAGCGAGCTTCCGTTTGCAGGCCTACGCGTGTGTATGCTCGCCGAATTAGGATGTAAACGGATCGGATACGGACAGATAATTGTCTTATCATAATTTTATCCGTTAAATTTTTTTGAATACATATATGAATTTAGATAGTCTCGGATACGGATACAGATCTAATACCGTATGGATACAAATACGAAAGATATAATTCAGATAATTAAAAAGATCTTGATTTGATTTATGTTTATCCAAATGCATCAATGAATTATAAAAAAATATGATACATAAACACAAAATATATCTAAATTAATTAGATTTGTAATCTACATACAAAATTCAATAAAACATATATATAATAGACATTTTTTGGTTATGAATTAGAATACTATCGGATAATATCAAATACAGATACCTTGGATAATTTCGGTAATATTAGATAATAGCTGAACTATGGATACAGATAGATGATAGCCAAATCGTATCCTTATCCATTAAAAAAATTCGAATACAGATGCAAATACAGATATCTTCGAATACGGATACGAATCTGATAATTTTTGTTATTTTTCGAATACATGTTGAAATAAAATCCGATAATATCCGATCCGTTTACACCCCAAAGCCGAATACTTCAGTGTTACTTATCAGATACTTCCTCGATATTTGTATGGTAGGATATTCTTTGGAATGCGTATTATAACGTCAAGTGACATATTCATGATGTGGTGTATTCGATAGCATATATAATAATTTTATTCACTTTGGTAGGCAAATTCGATCTCTAATATGGCTTTACACATTTTAGTATTCCACGTGAGAATTAGGCCTTATAAAATTTCTGACAATTTTTGTTATATCGCTAGAAAAATGAGTGAAAAATGAAGCATAGATGAAATTTGAACCCAAGACAAATCACTTTCCATCAAGGTACATTACCACTGTATCATCTTTTCTCTTGTATAATAATTTTTTTTGTTATATATATTTACTTATATATTATTTTTCAATTATAATATATTAATTAAAAATTTAATTAAAATTTAATATATATAACTGCACTCGTATCTAAAAATTTTCAAAATTATCGTAAGTAACACTAATAGTACAATTCAAATTAATTTTTATTCAAAATGAAATTTGTCTAATTTACAAATTGCCCTTCAACGGAATCATACACAAGGAATTGATATTCACGGCCTACGCATAATATGGACAGATAGAAGAATTCATTTCGAATAATAAAACTAAAATAATGCCATTTAAAACAATAATATAAAAATGATATTCTTGACTATTTAGAGGAGAAAAATTTTCTTTTGACATTTGTTAATTCAAATAATATAAATGGATAATTATGATACTAGAAATGTTGATAATATAATAATATACTAATAAAAATATTAATAGTAAAATAATTAATAAAATAAATAATAATATGTGCTATTTTCTAATAACAAAATGAAAAATAGTAATGATGATATAATATAATGTTGATAGTTATGTTAATAAAAATGGAGATGATGATGATAGTAATAATAATTAAAGTGATGACATTATATAATACGAATTGTTAATTACAAAATATAATATAAAATAAATAAATAATAATCGTTATTCTACAATTGAAATATTGAGATCTCACTTATAATTTAGAATACTAATTTAGTTATTTCGTGTATTATTTTGAACATACTAAAATCTAAAATCTGATTGGCAAAATGATTGAGTTGGAACCTATCTATACGAAAAACTTCAACAACAATACGTCACGAAAAGTTTCATATAAAATTAGGACCTTGCTATAAAGTCCCGGGTTTTGCCTCCCACAGTGCCCCTCCACCTATGACAGTGGGGCTCACTACGTGGGTGGGACCCACCAGCACAGATGGTAGGGACACTGTGGGAGGCAAAACAAGAAGCATTATATATTTTCCCATAAAATTAATATGTATCTCCAATAATCTTTTGCAGCAAATTACAATGTCATCAGAGCACAATACAGAACAATATAATTGAAGTACAATGTCATTTATTGTTTCAAAAACATACAAAATGGTGTCCCTAACACACTTACATGTTGCTATATATCCTCATAATTGTTCATAAAGTGATCTTGTGTGTGCCATGGTAAAACTTTTCAGATCGTTGATTTATTATTAACTGCATAAGTTTCTATCCTAAACCAATTTTAAGGGAGGAAATATTTTTTGACCAGGAGACAGGATTGCTTTAGGATCATACTTCCTTTTCCTTGAAACGAATTTATCCCATTTATTGCCAAATTGCCTTTTCCAGTCTTCTTCAGTTGTAAAATGAGGAAGATACTTCTTGCATCCTAACTTGCTTTCTTCACAAATTTTAAATACTTGATTATTCAAATCAATTAAAGTTTTTGCGGTGTCCGGCTTCGACACGGCCGACCAAAGAAGGCTTGCCAGATAGAAAATTTCCTCATCAGGAGTCACTGCTGACATCTCATCATCCCACCTAAATGTTGATTTCAAATTTGACATAGTAATGCATGTGTGTTTTAGTATTCTTTTAATAATCCAACATGTCTTCTCTTCAACAACCCTAGCTAGACTGTCCTAATAGAAACAAATCAAGGAAAAATAGCAGCAAATACTAAACATTATTTTGATACAGTGATCCAAAAACTTACTTTGCTCTGTTCATTGGTAAGAGTAGAAGAGTACCAGCTGCACTGTTTCCTTTCAATATACCCTTGAAAATTCTTGAATCAAATTCAAGTAATTTTGATTTGGGAACAAACAAATCAAGCCATGGATGAGGACCCAGCCACAGCCCAAGGGATGTTGAATGAACCTCTTTATGATAAAACCGATTAAGGAAGTTTAGAAGCGGCGTATCGTAGACGAATGCATATCTGTTAATGTAGTGAAGATCTTCCAGCCAAAAGTTTACAGTCTGTTAAATTAACGTAAAATTAACTTATACTGATGTAATAAGAGTAGTTCATTGTTCAAGTGAAATTGCATATATACTGATGTTGTTGGTTTATTGTTCACCCCATTAATTTGATTATTTTCCAGTAATAAGAGTAGTTCTTGTTCAAGTGATTATTTCGCGTCCATTTTCGGTTAACATATATCTAATAACAATTCACTAATAAAGATTTCTGTATTTGAAAAGTTACCAGATCCGATGACGTGGCTGTCGAGTCGTCGTAATATACTACAGCATCAAGGAGATATACTGGCCCATCAGTCTTGTCAAAAAGGTGAGTTATCTTCTCCATGTCACCATCTGAGAAACTAAAACCCCAGGGTAATGAATTAAGTTGTGATGCACTAAGAAAAACTTGTCCTCCAACAAAATCGAATACTGGTAAATTGTTCTCTGTGGATATCAGCTTCTCCTGATCATGCATGAATAGATTCACATCTGTGTAGAATAGCCATACCCATCGCCCCATGCTTTTAGCTGGTTCCAATGCGATTCGAGCCCGAGTTATTACTCCGAATTGACCCAGACCACCCAATGCAGCATAGAATAAATCAGGTACCATCTGTCTTGAACATGTTATTATTTCACCAGTTCCTACATTTCTCAGTAAAAAAGTACATAGTCATTTCCGTTTAAGAAATATGGCAAATTGAAAGTAGTCTGAAAGCATTCATCATGCATGTTGTTCATTTAAAACACAAAATCTATCTAGCATTCTGAAACAAGAATTGCCACTTGGATTGCCTCCGCATATAGACTATCAGTTTGCAATATGTATTTTCTTTTTTATTTTGGTTTGTTTTATCTCTTTCTCTACCATATGGAATCGATCTGTACCTGTGATCACATCCAATTCATAAACATTAGATATCTGAGGACCATGCTTAAATACTCCGGCGCCGCTAATCCCAGCATTTGAGAGTGTGCCCCCGATTGTAGCATACAAATAGTCAGTAAACACGCGCGGCATAAGACCATGTTTTAGTGTCGCTTTTAGCACATCACTCCATCGTTGTTCCCCTCCTGCATCAACATATGGGTTCGGCCCATCAGTCACAGATATACGACAATTGCCAATTTGGTTATGGCCTAGTGACGGCATGTACTCAACAAAACCGTCTGTAACGAATGTCTGGTGGTCGTCATCAGTACATAGTTGTTCCCCTCCAATCGACCCGTCGGTCACAGTTACGAGGCAATTCTCAGATTGGTTACGGCCAAGTGATGGCATGTAAACAAGAACGCCGTCTGGAACAAATGTCTGGCCATACATTGAATGGCCTGCGCCCCTTTGTGAGATCGGGAAGGGCTCTGGGGATGAAAACGAGAAGCGTATAAGTTCCGCTATGTCATTTGGAGAAGATGGATAGAAGACAGCAGCAGGGGAGGATTTGGACAAGTTGCCAAAATCTGTTGCGAATGATGACCTGGCGTCGGGATCGGTTCTGATTTCGGAGAAGATATCTAAGGTTTGTAATCCATCTGGTAGTGATAGAACAAAGGATGTGAGGGATATGAGTATCAAAAGAGGAAGCAATATGGAAATCAATCTAGTAATCCCCATTGCTGTTAACAGGGATGGTGGCGCTAGGTTCATGGTGTGCCTTATATATATATACTATCGGAAGGAGAATGAGCTGCGATTGAAATTAAGGAATGCACTAATTTTTGAACACATGTTAATATCTACAAAATGTTGAAAAATGTTACTCGCATGCTTTTAAAGTCGTAGTCAACATGTCTTTATCACCGAGACAACGTAAAGAGTACTCTGGTAAAAAAGGAATTTGAATGCTGCTTTTTAATTATTAATTATTATCGATATCATTGATAATTAGACCACCAACTTTGGAGCATAAGCAGGATTTTCGTGAGTGTGGGACAAAATTTATATTTTTCGGTTAAATAAAATGATGCATTTTGTCATGTACATGATTTTGTTAAAATTTGACATATTATATAAATATCAAAATTATTTTGCAAAAAAGAAAGATTCGGAAGAACGGATGCGACTGTTCCGATCTCATTTGGCTCCGCTCCTACCAACTTTTAATTATACTAGAAATTTTTTTTTTTGGAGTTTGAAAAGAAAGACAAGCCACGTACGTTTCCAGCTACTCGTTTATTAAGAACCTTATAAAAAATGTAAAAATATAAAAAATATAAAGAAAGGTGTAAAATCATAAAATACTCATACGTGGTTTTAGTTCAAGTTATCTAAAATTATTTTTTTTATTTTTTGCTTTTTATTCGATAGTTATTTTCATTTTATTCACTGAATCATTATATATTTACTTTCTTAATTGAAATTATTTTTACTTTGAGATCAAGACCTCTGTCACCTATATAAGAGACTCATTGTCATTTGTAAAAATCTTCATATATCTATTTTCTTAATTAAAGTTATTTTGAGAATTTTTTGTTTTTCTACTTCACATGTTACTTATTTCCTCTTTATTTCTATTCCATCAATCATTTATTGTAGTTCGTTCTCGCGAAATTGTGATTTGAGGCCCGTATTACGTCACTCGGTCTCTCACCACATACAACCACAACAACAATAACAACAACACAATATTTAAGAAAAATAAGTCGACAACCAGACTTTATAAAATTAATTAAAATGATTGATATTTGAAATATGAAAAATCAGTTGGGTTCCTAAATTTGGTAATATCTTCGGAGTCTGAGATGTGATATCCTGTGTTAATTAGATGGTTCAATCTAAAGATGCAACCAGAGGGGTATTTATAAAGAAGAAAAATCTCCAGAGGGGTATTTATAAAGAACTTTGAAGAACAACTAAACAAGTCATCTGCAACGTCAGCTTGAGATTGTTTAAATCCACTATGAAACTAGCTCCAAAATAACATTATAATTTATTAGTAAGGATCTTGATAATGACATTTTCAGATTATCTTGACCATAAATATGAAAATAAAATATAATGAAAAGAGTTTATTTTATGTAATTTTAGTGTTTCTATTTTATTAAAAGAATTAACTAAATTGAAGTATTGTAAATTATATTTCTGCCTCAAAAAAGTTACAATAAATTTATTAGTGATGAATTAGCAAATGATACTCAATTAAAAATGTTGCCAAATGCAATCCGAGTTAGGGCTCTGCATCGCCGCCAATGACAACTGTGTTGATTTTTACACAATATATCATAACAGTATAACACTGATACTCAAACTAACATACATGATATTGCAACTTTATCATATAGCACTACAAAATTTTATACTACTACTAATTGTACTACAAATATTTTAGAACTTAACTACTATATCTTTACTTAGAAGGTGGAACTTAATTTGTGATTTAAGCAAATGCCTACTCATTATAATTATCATAATTATAATTATTATAATTATAATTGTTATTAATATAAATAGTTTTAATTAGTAGAGATTAGCTACTTTGCTTTGCAAAGTACAGATGTTTGGCTACTTTGCGTTTTGAGTCGTCGGATCTCGCATCAATATTCCAACCCAGATTGTCGCTGGATCAAAGAATGGATCCCTCCATTTCAGTTTCGACATTTCTCACAACTCTTCTCCGACATTTCCTTTTCACAGAGTGTCTAGCCCTAGCTCTCCGACACAACTCTCCGCTCCTCATTCTCTTCTCCGACAGGATGGATCGAGTCGACACCCCCTCCGTTTAAGGCAGCTTCGATCCCCCTCCTCCGTACTAGTGGACATTTCCGACAGGATCGAGTCGACACTCGTTGTTTCAAGGCAGCTTCGACACAGCTTCGACACTCTTTGATTGGTACAGCTAAATCAAGGTCAGATTTATGAACTCAGTCCCTGCCTTCCCCATTCGATTCTGTTACATTCTTTTATTTTATGCAGTGATGAACTCAGTCCCTTTCTGAATCAGGTTCTTCACTGATTCTGGGTCAGGATTTTTGTTGTAGTTGTGTCAGGCTTCAAATTAGTCGGGTGAGGATTCTGAACTCAGTCCCTTTCAAATTAGTTACATTCTTCAAATTAGTTGTGTCAGGCTTGAAATTATTTTTTCACTTATGCTCAATAGTTCTATAGTCGTGTCAGGGTCACTGATGCTCAATAGTTCACTGACTTCATAAGTTCAGACTTGTCATTAACTAAAATACCAATTGAACTTTCAATTTACAGATAGCATCAGGGAGCCCTATAGTTCTATTTGAGTCTAGGTCACAAAGAGCATCAGGGAGTCCTATAGTTCATTGATGCTCAATAATGGATGACTTGTCATTAACTACAATTTAACTTTCATGTACTTTCAATTTACAGAAAGCATTTTTGAACTTACTGCCTTCATTTATTTGTTGTCAGATTCCCTGACATTTAAGATATGAAAACAAAGAGTGTTGGAAGTTGCTCCTCACCAACAGAGACAGTGTATATCTGCAAAAGATGTAAAGTTCCTTGCGATGTGATCATATCGGGTACAGAAAGCAACCCCGATCGCCCATTTTTTGCTTGTCATTGTAGCGGTGGCAGTATCTTTCGTGCTTGGTGCGACGAAATGCATTTTCAGCCAACTAACATGCCAAAAAAGCACATTCCTCACCAATCACGAAAGAGTAATGAATTGTTGCATTATGACAACCAAGTCATTATTAAAGTTATGATTGTAGGTATTATAATTATTCTTGAGTTGATTTATGTGATCATATGTTGTTGATTGTAATTGGGTATCTTTTTTGAATCAAATACATGTAATTTTAAATTGAAAATACATGTCTGGCATAGCAAGTGGGGAACCGAAAGGATGTGGAGGTCACATTAGAAATCAAAAACAAAATTTATCAAATCTTAGCTTTGCCAACTCCAACTCCAACTTCAAGATTTATTTCCGCCGAAAGCAGTTATCTTCAGTTGATCCAATTAGAATATCAAGATTAATTTTTGGCGAAAGTTCTAAGTGAGTGAGTGGATCACAAGTTTTATCAATGCAAAGTAAACATTGAAACATTTAACAGCAAAGTAAATATTGAAACATTCAACAGTAAACTAACGAGGTACAACATACTAATTGAAACATTCAACATTGAAATATTTCAAATTCATCACCCGAAAAAATATCACAAAAGCTAACAAGTACTACAACATTGAAGTACAAATACATAAAATACAACATCCTAATGTTATGACAAAAACCAGTATTGTTCAAATCTTCACTGCTCTACCATTTGAAATACATCACAAAAGCTAACAAGGTACCCTGACAAAAAACTGGCGCTGTTCAAATTTTCTTCACTGCTGCTCAATGTTTCAAATCGATTTTGTTGTCCCCTTAAGCATCACTAGCATAACTGGCGCTGTTCAACTCTTCACTATTGATGTCTTGACTGCTCATATCTTCATTGCTGACATGTTCATCTCGCTTCTTCCCTTCAGCGATGTCTTTTAAGCGTTACAAATGCATAATATGGTAATTAAATGGCATGACATGAAATTAATACATTAAATTAATACTGAATTAATGCTTGAAGCATATATGTATCTGTAAAACTGGCGCTGTTCCAAACTGAATCAGAGACCTTTGGCAGTACTATAGTAAAATTCGGTGAGACATATATGTATCTGTACAAGAAAAAAAAGGCATGCAAAATGTATTCTTATGCAAATGCCAAGCTGAGTTATACATTAAATTAATACTGAATGATTAATGTTTCAAACATATATGAAATTGGCTACCTTAGGACATGTCCGAATGTTATGCGACTCTTTGGTGTGACAATAACTACAAGTACGCCTCTGTTTAGCATTCGTTTCAGTAGGAGGTTTCCAACGTGCCGGTCTTTTCTTCCTTCCCTTGCAAGATGAGACGACAGGATCAAGATATGCAGGTTCATTGTTACTGCCATTATCATCTCTGTCCCCTAATGCATCTGGTTTTTTAGTTACGGAAGATAGAACGATCTCTTTGTTAACTACCATGGGCATTACACCCTCTTGTAATTTTAACATTCCAGACCTTACATATGCAAATGCCTCAGCTGATGTTGATGCTAATTCCTCTAAGTTCCTATAAACAGGTTGCAATGAGGTCTTCCTAAATGCTTTTAAAGCATCTGTTACTCCCAACTCCATGCTTCTCTCCCCTACAGGTCTCTTTGCTACTGCATTTGCATTCTTGCACCATCTTTTTAGTATGTAATGGTCCGGTAAATTTTCAACATCCAAATGAAGCATAACCTTAATTGCATGTTGACATAGAAAGCCTTCGAATTCAAACCCTTTGCAACTACAACTGAACCTTTCATTTGCTTTATCAACCTCAATGCAATATGACTCGGGCACCCAATTGCGAAAAACATAATTTTTTTTAATGCTAACCTCATAAAGGATATCACGTTTAATCTCAATGACATTGCCTAAGGTGCTCTCTTTGAGTATCTCTTTGAATATCCTGAAATTGCTTCTTGTGTAAACCTCGCGAGCCTTTTTCTCAATCTCATAATGAGACCACAAATTAGGGACCTGATTCAAACATTTAATGTCCTCATCACTCTCTTTATGCCAAATACCCTCAACCAAACTATCGATTTTCTGCACAAATCGATATAACGATGTATGGCTGCCTACCCATAGTTTCAAGATAGCATTCATGCTCTCACTTCGTTGACTTGTGGTCATATCAGCGAAAAAAGTGCAACGAAAGTAAGCGGGCACCCATTCACTGGCTGATTTGAACATCACTGCTAAATGGCTAACATCTTCAACTTTGTAGTCCTTCAACATTTGTTTCCAAGATCTCTCGAAATCCGAGACCGTTAGGCTACGATTAATCACAGTCTTTAGTTCCTTTTCAAAACCCTCTATTGAACTATACTGCTTCAAAAGATGCTCCCTTGCTTTTCTCATTACATGCCATTGACAACACCTATGTGTTGTATTTGGGAAAATCTTCTTGATAGCAACCCTCATGGCAGGATCTTGGTCCGTAATAATGGATGTTGGATGTTTTCCATACATTGCCTTCAACCATCTTACGAACAACCACTCGAAATTCTTGACTTGTTCCGATCTAATAAGCGCCATACCATAAAATAATGAATAACGATGATGGTTGGGACCGATAAATGGTGCTAGAGGCATGCAATACTTATTAGTGTTGTAGGTAGTGTCGAACGTGATCACGTCTCCAAATTCCAACCATGTTCTCATTGCTCTACCATCTACCCAAAAGACATGTTGCACAATACCATTCTCATCTGCATCTATCTCATAAAAGAACTCGGGATCTTCACTTTGCTTCTTTTTGAAATATTCCAAGGTTGTTTTCACATCCCTGCCAATTAGCTTTCTATTCTCCATTGAAATATGGTTACTCACATCCTTCTTCTTTATGTTAATATTTTCATGTCCACCATGTTTTTTAGCTATGTACCCTAAGATCTGTGAGGTACCCACATTTTGAGCATTCATATCATTAATTATCTCCTTCACTGCTAAGTTCAATTTTCTCTGTAACCGAAGGTTTCGCCTTTTTGAAGGAGAACGAATCAGCTCATGATTGTGCTCCTCGTTGAAAACAGATACTTTCCAAACAGCCCCATCTACCAACCTTACTCTAAGACAAGCCTTACAATTGGTTCTAGTATTTTCACGGTCCCTTTCAGGCGTCTTTTGGTTAATATTAGATCCCATCATTTTCTGTTCTGCCCTCTGACTCCTAGAAAATCCTTCCTTGTTACAAACAAATTTAACAGATGACACACCAACCTTTGATGTTGTGTGGCTATTCTTACGAATGCTAAATCCAACATGTAATGCATAAGAATTGTAAAAAATGCCTCATCAGCTGTTTCAAATGACATACCAATATAAGGATGCTAATTATCCCCAACAACAACAACCCTCTCTTGCTGATCAGTTTCTTCTTGCTCTTGTGGAACTTCCTCTTCTTCTATTATAGTATCATCCATAACAGAAAAGCCTTCAATACCAGTATAGGGGTCGTCTCCATCCATCTGTTTGAAATTGTACCAACTCATCAGCAATAATATTTACACTAAAACAGAAAAGTTAATAGCAAGTGCATTTACTCACCCAAAGTTTCACAGATTTGCTGCTATCAATACTAGGCGAGTCTAAGAAAGCAACTTCCCCAACCGATGAAACAAGACTACTTGAAGTGCCTCCACAAGGCATCTCAGCAACAAGAGAATGTGATGTCATTTCTGTAAGATAAAACATTCATAATTTAAAGCAGAATACCAACAACGAAACCACAATGAACAATTTGCAGCAAAAATCCTGACCCGAAATCAGTGAAAATCTAACAAATTAGACTAAAGCAAAAATAGAAGAATGTAACTAATTTGAAGTCAGTGAACAAATTTGGTCTGTGTTCAGAAAGGGACTGAGTTCATCACTGGCATAAAATAGAAGAATGAATGTAACATAATAGAATCGAATCAAAAATAGACTAAAGCAAAAATCAAAAAGTGGGATCGAAGAGTGCCGAAGCTGTGTCGAAGCAAAAATAGACGAAAGCAAAAGAAAGGGACTGAGTTCATAAATCTGACCTTGATTTAGCTGTACCAATCAAAGAGTGTCGAAGCTGAAATAAAAGCAGAAGCTTGTCAGCAAAAATCCTGACCCAAAATCAGTGAAAATCTAACAAATGAGACTAAAGCAAAAATAGAAGAATGTAACTAATTCGAAGTCAGTGAACTAATTTGAGTCTGTGTTCAGAAAGGGACTGAGTTCATCACTGGCATAAAATAGAAGAACTTATGTAACAGAATCGAATCGAATCAAAAATAGACTAAAGCAAAAATCGAAGAGTGGGATCGAAGAATGGGGAAGGCAGGGACTGAGTTCATAAATCTGACCTTGATTTAGCTGTACCAATCAAAGAGTGTCGAAGCTGCCTTGAAACAAAGAGTGTCGACTCGATCCTGTCGGAAATGTCCACTAGTACGGAGGAGGGGGATCGAAGTTGCCTTAAACGGAGGGGGTGTCGACTCGATCCATCTTGTCGGAGAAGAGAATGAGGAGCGGAGTTGTGTCAGAGAGCTAGGGCTAGACACTCTGTGAAAAGGAAATGTCGGAGAAGAGTTGTGAGAAATGTCGAAACTGAAATGGAGGGATCCATTCTTTGATCCAGCGACAATCTGGGTTGGAATATTGATGCGAGATTCGACGGCTCAAAACGCAAAGTAGCCAAACATCTGTACTTTGCAAAGCAAAGTAGCCAAACTCTTAATTAGTATATTTAATATATAACAATAGTAAATATAACGATCATTATTTTAATTATTAATTATCATTATAATAATTATTATTGTTATTATGATTATAATAATAACAATAATTGTTATAATTGTTATTAACATGATTATATTTAGGGGAGGATTCAGAATTTTGTCAGAGTGGTTCAAAATTTACGATTTTTTTCAGGGTGGTTCAAAATAGTGCATATTTTTTTAAAATTTCTAAATTATAAGCATATATTTTAAAAAAAAATTTGAATACACGATTAATTTTGTTTCCAGGATGGGTCAACCGATCTACTATGCTTGGGTGTAGCTCTGCCCCTGATTATATTATCATAATTATTATTAAGCAATACCAACGACAATATAATAATTTGAATTGTAGGACCCGTCAAGAAGTAATTTGGAAGAATAACTTAAATCATCAAGATTGAAGCTGAGACCAACATTGATGCTGAGACCAGTTCAGATATTGATTCGGATGACATAAAAACTGTGGGTTCACAAATGAAATATTGGTAGAGGGATTGATATTGATTGCTGATACTCGATAGTTTGATAGTTCACAAAGTATGCTCGATATTGTGGGGTCACAGAGGATACTGATAAGGATCTGGTAAAGGGATTTATCGTGAGTTGTGAGAGATGTGACAGGAGTGTTCGGGATTGATCGAGTTTGCTGAGAGGGATGAGTGCGTTTGGCGATTTGCTCGTGGGCGTGTGTGAAGCATGATCGAGCCTTGACAAAGCATGATCAGGGGATTGTGAGGCAAATATATAACCCTAGCGATCTTGGGACGAGTTTTGCTTTAGTTCGAGTGCGACGATTGGCTAAGTAACGACGATGGCGGTTGATAGAGATACAAGAAGCCTTGTTGGCATATGCGAGATGTGTCGATACCGTGATGTCATTCATTTTGATATGGTTGGAAAATGATAAAAGATAATCGTATGGAGCCAGAGGATTACACTAGTTTTGTTTTTGTATTTGTGTTTTGATTTATTCAAATAAATTAGATTTAGTTTAGAATATAAATTGTGAGTGTGTTGATTGATAATATGTGATTGTTTCATGTTGAATGTAATTTCGTTTTTGTTGTTGTTATAAAAATAAAGTGCGAATGCTTTCACTTATTAAATTTTTTTTTGTTACATTAACAATTCAGAATTTGAGTTATTTTACAGGACGTGAATCCAAGTCTACGGTCATATCCATCATATCATATATTTTATTTCAAAGTTTGACTGTGCCTAAAGAATATAGACAAAATCTAATTAGAACAACACCTCTCCAGTTGGATTGGTCATGACCTAATTTAGTAACTGTTACGAGTAGTCAAAATTCACTAGGGCTCTACATGAATCGGGTTGGTCGGATTTTCATCATTTTTCTAATTCAATTCATATTAATTAAGTTCATCATCAATTCACATAACTCAAAATTCAATTTTATCTTTCGTTTTTTGGCTGTCGAATTGTTCGGATTTTGTTACAAACAATCGCATGTGTATTATTCCACTAATTATTTACAAAAAGTAAAATTTTGAAAATTTTCATGTTTATGTGATTCTACTAAATGTATAATATATAATAACTCTTGTATCTATTGTTATATTTCTCTATTTTTAACTTGTTTTTGACGCTAACATAACTAATAAAAACATAATAAAATAGTAAAAATACAATTATATTATTCAAATAAACTATTATAATAAAATATGATACTTCATATAAAAACTCAACAAAACTATTGATAACAAATTAGAATGTAAATAAATTATAAGATTTTTTTCAACTCACGAGTCAGAATGGTTTAACAGTTATTTTTTCTAAATGTCTCTAACCAATACAACTTCAGCGGGTTAATTAAAATTTAAATTCAATAAACTTAAAATCCATCATTTTTCGGGTCGGATCGGTCGGGTTGGATGGGTTATGCGGGTTTGATGTACACATGGGCGGATGTAGACTATACCAGGGGGCAAGTGCCCCCCCGGAAAAATGCCACTCCTGGCAAAAATTATGCAAAATTATTTATTGTATTTGTACAATTTATCAAATTTTTTTTGCAAAATAATCATATATATTTGAAAATATGTGTTATTTTGCTCCTCCTAAAAAAATTATAGATTTTGCCTTCCTAACGAAAATTCTGAATTCGCTCCTGAATATACACACCTAAATGTCACTACTTAAATGAGGAAATAGTTAAGTTTTAGTGTCCATTTACTTAAATGTAAGTTTGTTACTCATTTCTCAAACATCAAATAAACCAACAACGGAAAACAGATTTATATCAGCTGCCGGTTTTTATAATGGCATCATGACGTCATTGGGTTTACGAGAGATAGGTTCCTCAAAATCAATAATTCAATACTATATTATAGCCTGATTCTGCTATGGATCAGAGGTACATTAATCATTTATTTTTAAAGATTCGATGATTGAAATTTGCATCGCTAGCAAATTTATATGGTGATTGAAACGTCAAATTTAATAAATAGAATTAGAATTATGTGTTGATAATTAATATATTAAATATTATCATTAATATTACGTGAAGTAATATAAGATATGTCATAAATGCAGACTTTTAAAAAACTTCGTTTTAACTGTTTTAACTTGAAAAAAATCTTTAACGTTAAGTTTTTGAGAAATAACTGTTTTTCCTTGTTTTAACCGTTTTAACTTGAATTAAACCGTTTAAATTCGTTTTATTTGGTTATCGTTAAAACCGTTTATTTTTTGACAATTTACAAGAGCAAAAATTCACGTGTTCAGTCATATGACCTCGAAAATAGTTTTATTTACTTTAACCTAACTAATTATAGATAAGCAATCAACCGACGAATCCTATCACATGCCTTAGAACAAGTTTCTACACTTCTGAAGTGTTAATTGCTTGGGTATACTGGTCTTGTGTATTATAGTTGCGTTTCTTTCGATTGTGTATTGTTAGAATTGTTTTGATTTTTGAGAAAAGGGTTATGCTGAGAGAATGTGATGAGAGAGGAGATGAATGATTTAATTTCTGTGTATGATCAAAATCGTTCATCACCGATTTCTGATTTGCTTTAGTGTGATGAAAGAGGAGATGAATGAAGAGCGAAGGAAATGAGTTTGATCGTTGTAATTCGTTCCGATTGTTTTGATCGTTTTCTTTAACGAAACAAAATATGTTAATCGTCCATTAAACAAAACGGTTAACAAAATTACCTCATTTGCGATTGTTCACACGTTAGACATGTCTACGCGCAGAGGATACGGTTTTCGTTTGTTCTAATTAAAAGAACCGGTACATTAAAAATGAAATGGGCCTCAGTTTGATCTATGGGCCACAATTAAAGAGAAATTTGCTCTCAAGACGAATACACTCAAATATTTCGAGAAATCAGCGTTTTCAGCATTCGTAATATTTCGAGAACACTCTCACAAGGTGCTCCGAATCGATCGTAGTAACGGTTGCCACAAGTTCCGATCTAGAAATCTAATGGGGTTTCTACTTCGTCGAACCCTGGCGATTTTCTTCTGGCTCTTCATCGTGCTTCCTCTTTCTTCTCCTTCTCCGCCATTGCACAACAACAACTGGGCTGTGCTCGTTTGTACTTCTCGTTTCTGGTAACTGCCTGACCCTCGTGGTGTTTTAATCATTATTTTTTTTAGCTAGTTGTTTTGTTTTCTGTTGAAAGTAGAATGTACTGAAACTCTTTGTATGAATAATCTCGACAATGAAAAGGGCTACAACTAAAACACAAATGGAGCCTGGGAAACCCTTCATAAAATTCAATGTAAAGTTGGTTCTTTGTGGTTGGCGACTAGAATATTCCTGTAGGTATACCGAGGTACCTCAATTGGATGGAGATTTTCTAGATTTGGCACCATCATCTGAGTGTTAATATGTGGTTACTTCTGTTCGGAGTCGCAAAATATGCTTCCTCAAAATTAATTGCTAATGTTAAATAATCATCATCTAGTTTTAATATCAGAACTGATCTAATTTTCTATTTAATCTTCACCAGGTTTAATTACCGGCATATGGCAAATACTCTATCTCTTTATAGGTAATTTGAATGCTTGGTACATATAAAAGGAGAAAAAATAGCTTATTTTTGGTCTTCTTAGTGCTACATTTCTCCATTTCTTTTCCTTTCTCTAAAGCCTTATTGATCATTGTCCTTCAATAATTTGTAATTTAAAGTTAATTTTATAATTCCAGAACAGTTAAACGATTGGGCATACCTGATGAAAGAATAATTCTGATGTTGGCTGATGACATGGCTTGTAACACGAGGAATAATTACCCAGCACAAGTGTTCAATAATGAAAACCACCAACTTAATCTATATGGGGATAATGTAGAGGTGATTTCAGTTTCTTCAATTTTTACTTAAATGATTAAAGTTCTACCAGTATGTAGTGTCAAGATACCTTTTGGAAATTCTTGTGATGCTGGTGCGATACAGTATCAATTATTGCTACAGTGGTTTAGCTGTGCAGTCTGCAAATTGCACCAGATTTTTTTAGGATGTATGGTTACATACCAAATGACACGACACTATTGTTTCCTTGTACCATAGATTGGTAGTTTATTGTTTGTGATAAGATCAGATTCAGCAGATGTCATATTGGCACAGGCGCACAGAACTAAATAAAATAAGGTTTGATCTCTGTCTAGTTGTACTGAATCATACCATCTTGGAATTAATAGGAATTCACTTTCTCCATTCCTTTTGTTAGATAGTTTGTAAGCCAACTTGTGTGCCATCACGTGCCGGCTGGTCTGATATCATTATATACCAGCCTATATTAATCAATGTCTAGGCCTGCTTCTGCAGTAAATTAAACATTTTTCTTTTATGATATAGGTCGATTACCGAGGTTATGAAGTGACAGTGGAGAACTTCCTGCGAGTACTGACTGGTAGACATGAAGCAGCTGTGCCTCGGTCAAAGCGTCTCTTAAGTGACGAAGGAAGCCACATACTTCTCTACATGACCGGCCATGGTGGCAATGAGTTTCTCAAATTTCAAGACACTGAAGAGTTACAGAGCCACGATTTAGCTGATGCAGTGAAGCAGATGAAAGAGAAAAATCGGTCAGTTTACTTTTTAGATTTTAAGTTTTTTTGTGCAATAATCATCCTTGTTTGCAAAATGCACACCATTTTATATGTGCAGGGAATGTTCTCCTTAAACTGTGGCCCGATTTCTATTTCTTTTAACTTTTTCATTTTTCTTCTCACTTAATGACTAGGATTGTCTTAAGAAAATTGGTGCAGAAAATAATGGGCAAGTGCATTAGTTGATTGTTTTTAATAATTATCCAGCTTACCAGTATGGTGGGTCTGGGAGGTCACTAAACTATATTTATAATCACAAGTTCTTCATGGAGCTTTGATTGTCCCCTCTACCTCAAGTCACTGAACTTCTGTTGCATTTTGTCACTGAGCTTTGTCCCCTCAACCTCAACTCACTGAAGTTGCATGCATTTTGTCTCAATCAAATCACCTCCATCTCCTTTCAATAAAATAAGCTAACAATTGTAGTTTCTTCTTAATTTTTTTTTTCATTCCTCACCCTTTTTTACTCTTTTATTTCCTGGTACATAATTTTTCACCACTTTATGTGGTCTTTCTAATGGAAGACAAATTGACTTTTGCTGGAACATAACTGAAAGTTGACTGAACTTAGAGGGACTGATCAAAGGTGAATGGCCAATTTATGTTTAGATCCCTTATGCTTAGAAAGGAGAGGTGTTTTCTGCAAGTGGGACAAATAATGCTTTTTCCTTTGCAAATATAATTGTTCGCAATACAACTGCACTAGGATTTAAGGGAGGGAAGCCATTTCCAGTTCACTTTTAGGTTAGAAATATAGGTGCACAGTCAGACGTACTATAATTGCGCACATCTTTAGGATATGAAAATAAACCCATGTCACGAAGGATAGGCACCCTGGATACACTATTGTTGAGGAACTGAGCTAATAATCACTTACACAATGACCAAAGTAGTTGAATCGTAAAATGTATCGTGTATCGGCGGATTTTGTATCGTATCGTGTATCGTATCATGTCGTTAAGATATGCTAAGCTATTTTTAAAATAACAAAAGGATTATAGTAATTAGTATCTAACAAAAAAATCTAAATAACTAAAGAAACCATCGTAATTTTTAATATATCGATAAGTGTCAATTGATATCGATGTAAATTCCTTGCATATTAAGGTATTTACATGGATATCAATCTTTGCTTCTAGTAAGCAACAAAATAACCTAGCATCATGTTCTAATAAGTCAAAAAATGACATATTTGCTAACAAAAGAAGCAATGATCCTATCACCATTTGTACGAACTAACAATATCATCTAAATCATCACTATCACTATCACTATTATCACCGATCGTCGTTGTTGAGGTGGTTGGGAAATGGCGACTCACCCTTGGATTTCACTACTCGTATCGAACCGTAAGATATGTATCTCTCGCCCTTTGACTCGTATTGAACCGTAAGATACTAACTTCTATGACAATGACCACATGCTATAAGCACAGTCATAGAAATTCGGAACTTTGTAAACGAACCATAGAAAGAAAAGGTTGTCAGGAGAAGAAACCAAACCAGAGGAAGGACAAAATGGAGGGCCGATCTCTACAAGCTAGACCGCTACAACCTCTTTCCCTTGCCCATCAGATCCTTGAACTTTGGTTTTCAACTGAGTGAAATTTTCTGGTGGTGATGACATGGATTGTTGGGGGCTGATTTCTGAAGACTTAGGACTTAATATTTACTTTCTTTTCCATTTCAAAAAAAGAAAAAAAATCTTCAGTCGTATTGTTGGGCATAATTATTTTGAACCCTTAACGCATTAGTACTTGTAGAGATAAGTGAAAGGTCTAAGTGAAAAATTACATTTGTGGAGAGCTCAATGAATGGTTAAAAAGTGGAGGGTTTAAATTGAAAGAAATTGTGAAGTGCAAGAACCACTTTTGGCATCCTGCTTATTTTTCTTTCTTTCTTGCATTGATTTAAGTTGAATGTTTAATATTCCTTTAGATTTAAGGAGCTGCTGATAATGGTTGATACCTGTCAAGCTGCTACTCTTTTCTCCCAGGTCCCTTACTCACTGCTCTCTCTTCTGTTACTGTAACTGTACTTCCTGTCTGGTTTATACCCAATGATTAGAGTTAGGTTTCATGTTATCCCTCTGTTCTAAGTGGTATCAAGGCCCTTTTTACATTACCAGGACCCACATGAACAGTCCTGCCTATTTAGGTTCAGTGAAGCTTATTGAAACATTATTTAAAATAAGCTCTTGGATGTTCTTTTTCTTTTGATTAAGTGCCATTGATTTGCAGCTTCAATCACCGGGGGTTGTGGCAATAGGAAGTAGCTTGAAAGGAGAGAATTCTTACTCACACCACCTTGACCCAGATGTAAGGATCTATTCTCTATGTTATAGTAGTTTCCCATTTCTTCATAATTTTCACTAATGAAGATTACTGTGTAGGTTGGTGTATCAGTTGTAGACAGATTTACATTTTACACACTTGCATTTTTCGAGAGACTTGATATGTATAGCAATGCTTCCTTGAACAGGTAATGTTGAATTACTCCTGTATATATTGGTTACCGGATTCATCCACCAACCATGGTGATATTATGTGCACTTAATCAGCAGTGTTTAGTTTTGTTCAGATTTCAATGTTATCTTGTACACATCTCTGTACTATCCTATACCTATAGAAATGTGAACAAAAAATGGCAATTGATTTTGTTTTATGTTTGCAGTCTTTTTACATCATATGATCCAACTTTGCTGATGTCAACTGCCTATTACCGCATGGACCTCTACGAAAGGCCATTAAACACAGTATGCTTGTTTTACAATTACCTCTAAATTGACAATTACTTTCTATTACCCACCATACCTATTTATCCAACATATCCTAATACTAAGACCAACCTCGGTTTGATCTAGTTTCTGCTGCTTGTCCTGTTGGAAATTAAAATAAGCAAGAAAATAGAAAATAAGAACATAAAACAATGCTAGTAGGTCCAAATGTGTACTTATTAGTTCATGCTGGCAGCTATTAAGCCCTGGCCAATGTGATATTTGATTGCCCTCGTACAAACCAGTAACTTGTGCAGTTATCCTTGTTAGAGTTCGCAACATAATATTCTTGTAACTATTGCTAGGTCCCTGTCACAAATTTCTTTGGATCAGTCATGAAGACCATCCCCACAGACTCAGCATATACCGGATTCTCCATTGCCCATAAAACTGAATATACAACTTCAAATGCAGAAAGTGCTACTTCCGAAACTGTCTTAATGGACAAAGCTGATCCCAGTAAAACACGCAGCCAGAGTGAAAAAGTAAGATAAATTATTTAACCTCCTTTGTAATTGATGCATTCATTTTTTTTATAGTATCTGTTTTTTCATGTTGGGTCAGTTCAAGTCCTTAAATACGTGATATTAGTTCTTTGCAGCCTGGTTGGTTTCCTTTCCCTCTTGGCTTGTATAGTATGTAATTTTACTAATGAGGTAAATATGGGGAAATTAGGTTACAATGTTGGGGCTAGAATGCACTATCGAATATTGCCAGTGCTAATTTTTCCCTCTTGGCTTGTGCTAGTTTTGGGCTTCACTTGTTGCGATGAATATTACCAGTGCAGTGCCTTGCTTTATTGACCAGACCAATTTACTTAATTGACCAATCCAATTGCATAAATGTAGGGGTTCCAGCATAGCTTTGATAAGTGGTTGAAACTTCTAGAAGGAAGACTAGGGGACAAGGATTCTGAAAAGCTAGTAGCTTATGGATTGGGGTCGATGGTTCTTCTTCTTGCCATTTCAACGTGGTTGTCAAGTTAGGTATTCTCAAAAGAATTACTTGTTCTTGTGTGTTATTTCCTTGATCCTTTTCGCATTGAATTCTTTTTTTTGTGATCTATTGATAGGTTAGATTACTTCATAGATATTGTTTATACCTGTACGGTAGGCATCTAGATTGAAACAATACCATAAATTTGGAACCTGCAGATTCTTTTATCTTTCAGACTTTCTATTTTAATTGGTCCATTGCAATGATCTGCATGTCTTTTACTAACATCTGTGGCTACACTTGGGATGTAAAGTTTTAGTCTGATCTGACTGTCAATCCAGGTTGGCTTGATGGCTCTGGGCCGAGCCTAGGCACAATAAAAAGGGCCTGGGATACCCAAACTTGTGTATTCTTAATACAATATCGCAATATAAAAGTACCCAGTTATGAAAATGATGTAGGTATGGAGTCCAAAAAAGACCTGGGTTAGTCCAACTTTTGTGTTTTCATATGTACTGTCGTAATATAATGTACATGTTATGAAAAGGAAATAAGTACCAGTTGGTCCAAAGGATAATGCATCTGACTTCTAATCAAGGGTTACTGAGTAGTAAGTTCTAACGTCATCGTCCTATTTTGTCCCCGCATTCCTGATGAACACATCCTGGTCTAGGTTGGTTCTATCCAGATCCATTTCAACTCAGGCCAGATCAAAGTAAAAGGCATAGGCCCCCTTTTTCAGGCTAAGCCAGAGATGTAAGAAGCTATGATTTAGACTTGTGAATAAGAAAAAACTGACATGCTAGCCTTATGGTATCCCTATATATCTCACCACATATTACTAGTCACCTTACAAGCTAACATGGATCACAAGAACAAATTGGCCAAATGTACAAATTGACCAAAGAATAAAATGCTAGTAAAATTGGCCAAATGAATTTCTCTCTTTTTCTTTTCCGATGAAGCTATCATTAATGTACTTGAATGATCTATCCAAGTACTATTAACTAACAGCTATTAAAGAAAATAATTATAGACTATTCTCATATTTGGTTGGATGGCCATGTTCAGGAATATTGTGAAAATGATATGTAATAAATCATCCATTAAACTAGGTGCTGTATGCTTAAATTGCTTGTTAATTCTCTAGAATCTAGCTGGTAGACAGATGAATCAGCCATGTTAACTGATACAAATTATATCTGCATCCTTGATTTTTCTTGTACTTAATTCTCGAGAAGTAGCTCGTAATCCTGTTTGTTATCACCTTACTAATATGCTCAGTATTTTTTTTCTGTGCCGTCTTGAAATAATAATTGTCCTAAAAAATTGAAACACCAGTGAAAATTTATGGAGAATTGATTGCCATCAAATCAAGTATGCAAGAGAGAGAGAGTTAGGCTAATGTGAAAACGTTTGCACTTTGTCCGAAGTGCAAACGATTCAAATTTTAGAACCTGTTGATTTCTAATCTGAGATTTAGGTTGTTCGATAAATTCTTCATATCAAAATCGTGTAGGAAACGAATTTCGTGATTTTTAGAGCTTTCTAGCTATCTTTTAAATATTTTTTAAAAACATGCTTGTTTAGTTAAAAAGGCTCTTTTTTGGATTGTTTTTAGAAAATATTTAAAAAAGAGCAAGAATGCTCTAAATCACGAAATTTGATTTCATGCGAGATTTTGATATGAAGAATTTATTGAGAAAATTAAATCTCAATTTTGACCTCAAAAAGTTATAAACTTTGAGTCGTTTGCACTTCGATCGAAATGCAAACGGTTCAATTTATAACCTTTAAGTCAAAATTTAGATTTAAGTTACATTAAATTAAATTTTGTGATTTTTAGAGTTTTTAGCTATTTTTAAATATTTTTTTAAAAACAGTCCTGAAAAGTTTTCTTTTTTTAGTATTAAATAGGTATGTTTTTTAAAAAAAATTAAAAATAATTAGAAAGCTCTAAAAATCATCAAATTTGATTCATACAAGATTTTCATGTGAAGAATTTATTGAAGCAACTTAAATCTAAATTTTGACTAAAAAGATTGAAAAAATTGAACCGTTTGCATGAAGTGTGAAATCGTGCAAACGATTTCACATTAACCGTATAGTGGGATACTATATATATATCACATATACTGGGGTACTATAAGCTGTGTATAGCTTAACTTTTGAATGTATATATATATAGAGATAGGCTAGGGTGCTCTATGGAGCACCAAATCGCTCGTGCTCCACATTCATTATCTCCAATTTGAAAATTTCAACGACCGATCCGAACCATTGAACATGATCTACATATTAAAATCTACTTGGAGATTGAATTTTATATTTTTTTGAAATTGTTTGCTATTTTTTTAAAGAGGTAGAAAAGTTGCTAATCAAACAGTTTCTAAATCAACAAAAATTGTGATTTTCATACCTCTCTAAAAAATAGCAAAAAAATTCAAAAAAATATAAAATTCAATCTCCAAGTAGTTTTAAATAAGTAGATCATGTTCAACGATTCGGATCGGTCATTGGAATTTTCAAATTGGAGATACGATGTGGAGCATTAGAGGTTTGGTGCTCCATGGAGCACCCTAGCCTTTCTCTCTCTCTCTCTCTCTCTATATATATATATATATATGAGGGGGGATCCGTGGTCTCTTTCTCGTAGCCTCCTGCACTATTGTCCACCAAAATCAATTAATATGGTCAATCCGGACCGTTCGAAACATTACTCATATTAATATAGACTTGGAGACTAAATTTGACAATTTTTATTTATTTTTTACTATTTTATCGGACGGGTTGAAAATTGAATGTATATAAGTCGTTATATACATTCAATTTTCAACCCGTCCGATAAAATAGTAAAAAAAATAAAAAAAAATCTAAAATTTGGTCTCTAAGTCTATATTAGTATGAAGAATGTTTTCAACGGTCCGGATCGATTATTTTCATTGACTTTGATGAAGAGGCTAAAAGAGGCTAGGAAAATGGAAAATGGAAAATGGAGGCTAATGGATCCCCTTAGGCTAAAATATTTTATAAAGCATCAATAGTCATATACTTTAGGCTCATATCTCGAGATACAAAGTGCAAATGTCCGATTAAGACCGTTGAAAATATTTTTTATACTAACATCAATTGGGAGACGTAATTTTACATTTTTTGCAACTTTTTTACTATTTTATCGGATGGGTGCAAAGTTGGTTAAATTGGAGGTTTGTAAATCGTTAGATTAATGAATTTTTCACCTATCCAATAAAATAGTAAAAAGTTCCAAAAAAATGTAAAATTTGGTCTCAAAATAGATGTTAGTATGGAGAACATTTTCAACGGTCTTGATCGGTCGTTTGCATTTTGTATCTCGAGTTACGAGTCTAAAGTATATGAATGTTGGTGCTTTATAAAGTATTTTAGCACAACTCTCTCTCTATATATATATATATGAGGAGGGATCCGTAGCCGCTCGCAACTGCTCCATCATACCAAGTGTAAATGGTCGATCCGGACCGTTGAAAACATTCTTCATACTAATGTAGACTTGGAGACCAAATTTTATATTTTTTAGAATTTTTTTACTATTTTATCGGAAGGGTTGAAAATTTAATGTTTGTAAATCGTTAGATAAATAAATTTTCAATCCATCCGATAAAATAGTAAAAAAATTCAAAAAAATGTAAAATTTGATTTTCAAGTCTATATTAGTATGGAGAATGTATTCAACGGTTCGGATCGGTCATTTACATTTGCTACCATAGAGCGGTTGGAAGTTTGGCGGCTACGGATCCCTCCTATATATATATATGTATTTTTTTTTATTCATATATATATGTATTTGGAAGTTCATGTCGGTATTTATTTAGTCGCAATTTTTAAATAGACGCAGTTTTCTTTGAGGAAATGAGACTGATCTGCTACTTCCAAAAGGAAAGAAAAATTCATAAATGAGACTGATGTGGAGTGATGCATATTAGTTATGTAAAACCAAAACCTAACTATCAGGTTATCAACTTGTTTGGCACTTCTCTGATTTATGACATCTGATGACCCTTTTGTCATGTTTAATGCATGATTTGGTTATTTTACTTTTACATTTTATAGTAGCCTTTGCACTGTGGATTAATAGTCGGAATATTTTCTTTAGGTTTTGTTAGTTAGAGACGAGCAGTACTAGGATTATGATATTCTGGTATTTACCTGTGCACATATGGTTCTGGTACTTATCTTACACTGCTATCTATATTTAAATGGGTAGAAGGTACAAAATGTGCAATTTTTGCCATTTCCCTAGTCGTGGCAGAGTTGCTTACCAGTCGGTACCAGCTGGTATTGAAATTCTTGCTTTGAAAGTTATAATTCATGGCCGGTTTTCCTTGAGAAGTCTACTGATTATTTACAATAATGTTCATTAGTAACTGATTATTTACGTCGTGTTTTAATTCACTATGTACAACATGTCCCATATTGCTTCATGTCAGTAAGAATAATTATGGATTTACGGTGATTAAACTTATTATTTTCATCATGTTTAGATTGTCAATTCACTAATTAGCTCAGGATTTGTCAAGAACCCTTATCTTAAGCTGGATCATATACTTGTGACCAAAATTGTGCCAAAAGCACATATCATTTCCTTCCATGCTATTCCAATTGATTGAAAACACTAGCTCTATAAGCTAGTGCATCAATCGTTTTGAAATTGAATTGACATTCCAAAATCAATTTCAACTAGAATACAAAGTGATTTAAGACTACATGTCCTATTTTTTTGGGATAAGATCAATGAGCCTTTGGATATGGTTGCCCTTGTATGAACAGTTCTGTGTATGTGGAAGAGATAAAGCCCTTCTTACGGAGGCTCTATCCTTCATTGTGTATTTATTGGTCATTTTAAAGACTCAAGCTTTCGGATAATAATTGATCATATATGGCTCTATCATATATTTTCTATCTGATCGTTATCTCCATGAGGAAAAAAAATATCAATACCTGGGGTATCATATATTTTCTATCCTTTAAATTCTAAAACTCGTTTTGCTCTTAATAATTGTTTTCTTCGAATGACACAACACAAACACAATCGCAAAAAATATAAATAAGTGAACGTGAACAACTAGCTTGCAGTAGGTGGCATATGATCCAAAATGCTCTCAGCAATAATGTGCATGAACAAAATAAATTTTTACATCATGACAATCACTACCTTTTTTTTTCTATTTCCTAATTCATGTAGGATCGTCATTTCATATTTCATATAAGAACAATCAGGGGCGGATCCACTCTTGTCCGGGTTTGGTTTTAAAAAATGCAAAATTTAGTATTTTTTAGTTATTTTTGTAGTAAAAATAATTTTTAATGACATTTTAGTGAGTTTTAATGGATTTGTGCTCAGGTCTGATCTCAAGTTCAGTGTCTGAATTTAGTTGTGTCCGAGCTTAACTGAACCTCTGAATCCGCCAGAACGATATTGTGAGAAAGAAAAAAAAACATCATTAAAATTAAGAAAAATAATACACACAAATTTCATAACTGGCCCCTAGGTCCATCGGTGGCTATAGGGCTTCCATTGAGTAGCTCAAGTGTCACCCTCTTTATCCGTGATGTACAATTATAATGGTTTCTTTATGGTTTAGAGTTGATTATTTGATGCCAGTAAGTGATAATTGATATTGAGTTTGATTGAATTTCAAATTTTTGTCAGTAATTATTCTAAAAAGATGTATTAGGCTGTAGTTGAACTTATTGTTCAGCACTTGGTTGGTAGGGAATTGGATTTAATATACTCATGATACGACTAGAGGTGGATTCAGGATTTTCGCCAGGGAGGAGCAAGATTTATAGTTTTTTTCAGGGGGGCAAAACAACACAGATTTTCAAATATACATGATTATTTCGTAAAAAAAAATTGACAAATCGCAAAAATACACTAAATTATTTTGCATATTTTTTCGGGGGGCACTTGCATCCGCCCTGTCATACGACACAAGTCTCCACTAAAGATATAATTTATTCCAAAGTGTAAAGAAATGATCTCAGAAAAGAAGCATAATGAACCTTGTCAAACATTGAAGCAGAATTTATCTCTTAGTTTATACTTAGTTTTCAAGTAAGGTACATGTTTCCTTAATTAGTGTGGCTTTAAAATTTTGTTTTGTATTTGTGGATGTTTGCTCAGTTTGTGTATAATTAACTAATAATTAAAAAGGTATGTGTTAATGTGTTGTTAAATCAAAGGCTCTTATAGCTTGATAAAGCTCCGTGGGCCTTTTCTTTTTTTTTTTCGTTAAAAATAGGGACCCATTTGCACTTTTTTCTGATTTTCTCCAACTAACCTAATATCTACAATTATACGACTCTCATCAAATTCCAACTAAAATCTTCTAGTTATGGAGCTGATACTGATACGTAGATATCATATTTGATATCAACTATTGATATCGATTTTATTATGCACATTTAGTTGAGTTATCATGCATACTATTTGAGTTATTATGTATGTTATTTTTTGTATCGAAATAGTTATAGATGTTATTGATTTTATTATGTATCTTTAGTGGAGTTATCATGCACATTAATTGAGTTATTATGCACGTTATTTTTTGTATTGAAATATTTATACATATTATTTTTTTGTACTCAAATAGTTATGGTATAACATGCATAATAACTCAAATAATGTGCAGGATAACTCAACTAAATGTGCATAATAAAATCGATATCAATAGTTGATATCAAATGTGGTATTTACGAAGCATTATCCTTATCAATAAGTTAGTGATGAAGTACTTGATGTTTTCAATTTATTAAACACCTGGTTATCAATTATAATGAAATTACAACTAAAATCTTCTAGTTTAGGAAAGATAAATGTCTCTCCTACTGCGTATATCTATGTCGATCGTTGATTGCTATTTACTCGTAATTAATTCTTCATTAATTTCAAAGGGAGTTGATATGTAGATATCAATATTGATAACGACTATTAATACTGATGTTATTATGTACATTTAGTTTAGTTATTATGTACATTATTTGAGTTATTATGCATATTATTTTTTTTACTGGAATAGTTATGCATGTTATTTTTTGTACTGAAATAGTTATGCATGTTATTTGAGTTATTATGCACATTATTTTGTTAACATGTATAATAATTTTTTTCAGTACAAAAATAACATGAAATAACATGCATAATAACTCAAATAATATACATAATAACTCAACTAAATATGCATAATAACATCGGTATCGATAGTCGATATCAATATTAATATCTACGAAACATTTTCTAATTTCAAAGTCATTGATTAAATCTCTTTGAATTGTACTGTGATTGGATGATTAATTTGTACAATCATAACAATATAATTATATATTGCGCATGCAATGCTCCAAAAACTCGGACATGTGAACTCCTGTTAGCAAACTTCTTAAAAAGAAAAGGAGAGATAGCACCATCTTAACTCGGACATGTGAATCCCTGTTCACTTTGTGAAGTACAATTCGTCGGCAGATATATATGCTATATTTTTTTTTGGGTTAAAAGATGAGTTAAGTCAATCAAATTTCGTATATATATATGGAGCATGAATAAAATAATATGCATAGTACATTTCATTTTGTACTATGCATATAAATATAGGTCATTAAATTGAGATTTAAGTTGCTCAATAAATTCTTCATATGAAAATATTGTAGGAAATTAAATTTCGTGATTTTTCTAGCTATTTTTTAAATATTTTTTAAAAACAGTCCAGATTTAATACTACAAAAGTGTCATTTCTGGGCTGTTTTTAAAAAAAATAGCAAGAAAGCTCTAAAAATCACGAAATTTTATTTCCTACAAGATTTTGATATGAAGAATTTATTGAGCAACTTAAATATCAATTTAATGACCAAATTAAATATAAATGAACGCATAGTACGTTATGTGGTGTACTATGCATATTATTTTAGCCATGCTCATATATATGACGATTATATAAATGTGATCTTTTGAATTATATAGAAAAAATGAGAGAAGAATACACGAAACACAAATATGAAACAACAACAAAAAAGGAAAAACACGAAACAAGAAGAACAAGAAAGAGTTACAAGCACCAACACGAACAAAATGTTGTAACTAACAGTTTCTTTGTATTTGTCGATTTGCAAACAATTTCTTTGTTTGAGATTTTTGTAGGATAATTATAAGCAAATCAAAGGAAAGTGGAGAATGAAATGTGACGGAAGAGCTCAAGCATATTTCAACAACAAGCATCAATATCGTATTAGAATTTGAATGTAAAATTTGAAAAGGAAAATATTAGAAATTTCAAAGTGATGTGTTGATAAGAAGTGTAGAGATCATTCCAACCTTTCCAACGCTTCAAAAATGACCTCAATCGGAACTACGGATCAAAAGTTATGGTTGTTTCGAGAACTAGAGATTAGGCGAACAACAAACCGTCAGTGACGGTTCAGAAGCCATTTTCTATCCAAATTTCTAGGGAAAACAATCGTGTGACGGTTGATAATCGTCGGTGACGGTTTAAGAAGCTGTAGCCTCGCCAAAAGTCCAGGTTAAACCGTTGTGTGACGGTTGGCAATAGTCAGTGACGGTTCAGGTTATTTGCTGCGTTAACTCTAAAATCACCCGATATAAATATGGAAAGACTGCCTCCTCTTCCCTGAACCTGACCTATTATTCAAAACCATATAGCAATCTGTAGACCTTGCTTTAAATTTTTCAAGCTCATCAACTCTAAATTAGTCGAATTTCTTGTGTTTGCTTAGGAGATCATTCTCTTGCATTTCTTCTTTAACCTTTGTGCATCTTTTGGCTTGATTCTCTACCTTTATGTAATAGACCAAGTTCAAGCTTGTAACGGATATTCTCGTTGATTAGTGGAAACGACTCGATCTCGTTACCAAGTCGGGGGATCGGGAGTCCCGAAGACGTAGGCTATTATTATTGTCGTTATTGTCATTATTGTCATTATTTATTATGATTATTGTCATTATTATTATTATTATTGTCATTATTTATTATTATATTATATTATTTATTATTATATTATTTACTATTATATTTATTATTATTGTTATAATTATGATTTATTATTATACTATTATTTATCATTATAATTATTATTATATTATTATTATATTATTTATTATTATATTATCATTATTTTATTATTATTATTGTAATTATCACTATTATATTATATTATACCAACACTATTTTATTTTTGTAAAATAAAGGTACTTAAAAAATCAAAACAATCCACTATTTTGTTATTTCACTATCACTACTCCAATTGTCCAATCCAAACAATATTTTCACTAATCTAAATAGCACAAAATTAGCACTATTTTCGTACTATTTAGGATAGCTAAAAGTGACCACTATTTCAACCGCTAATCTAGATAGCACTATTTTTGTACTAACCGTAGCATGATCTAAACGCACCTATATTTAATATATATACTAAAATAATATTTAATATATATGTAATATTAGATAAATATAAAGTGCCTACCCGCTAATCTAGACCAGCCCCAGGATCCGTGCAGAAATAAAAAAATAAAAAAAATACAAAAATTAAAAAAAATAAAAAATTCAAAAAAATTCAGAAAAATTTGAATATATATATATATATATATATATATATATATATATATATATATATATATATATATATATATATACGAAACCTGCCCGGGTTTATCACGGGTCGGGTTGGAGGTTTTGGATTCGGACCCGTGGAAACCCGTCCCGTTGTACCCGTGGATTCGTGGATCCGGCGGGTCGGATCCACGGGTACCCGACCCGGCCCGTATGTAGAACACTATCTAAAACTAAATATGACATATTTCCTTTTTACCCAAATCAATCCTAACTAATCCAAATGGCAATAGTTACCATTTTGGGGTGGGGTATCAATGTATCATTAATTCATTATCAAATCAACATTCGAATATGTTGCAATAAATACAATTTCAGAGAACATAAGAGCGCCTCATGCCCTCATAGAATGTGGGCCCTACATTTTCCACCCAATCGCTTCTCTCCTGCTGGAGGAAACGCCGAAACGGCCAACGGGATATCAACTTCTTTTCGTCTCTCTCTTAGTATTAAATCACACTGCTCTCTGTACTCTCTCCCACTCCACTTCACCTCTTCTCTCTTTCTCTCTTTCTCTCTCTCCACGGTTGGTACAGTGTTAAGGTTTTGGGAACAAAACCCAAGGGAGAGTTTTGAGTAAGAGAGAGGAGAAAAGAAAAAATTTCCACTTTTAAGTTTTTTATTTTTTTGTTCCAATTTTCTTTCTTGACACAACTCACCATACTTGATTCCTATTAATGAAGGAGGATTAGTATATAACACTAAATAAGTTTACAACAAGAAGAGATTCTACATTTTTTTTAATCATGGGTTCAACAAACCCGTGTTTCCGCTACATTTTTGGGATTTCAGCTTTGCTTCTCTCATCTCTACTGATACAAACGATCAATGCAACTGTTTCCTATGACCACAAGTCATTGATCATAAATGGGAAGAGAAGGATTCTCATTTCTGGTTCAATTCACTACCCAAGAAGCACACCTGAGGTAAACATTTTCCCATCTTTTTGTAAAATCTTTTGGGGGCATGAAGAGTTCCCTATTGCATTTTTTTTCCTCCAAGCCAGATTAATATAAATTTCATTTATGCGAATTTGAAGAGATTCTGTTAATGTTCTAATTCAATTACTTTCTTTTTGAAAAATTGTGTAGATGTGGCCTGACCTTATTCAAAAGGCGAAAGATGGCGGTCTGGATGTCATTCAAACATATGTGTTTTGGAATGGTCATGAGCCTACTCAAGGACAGGTTACATCTTTTACGATAATATTGAAACAGTAGGTTCAATTGATATTTTTCAGTTGCTAATTTGGCTATGTTCATGTTTCTGGCACTGTAGTATTACTTCCAAGATCGGTACGATCTGGTACGATTCGTGAAACTTGTTAAGCAAGCTGGTCTTTATGTTAATCTTCGAATTGGCCCTTATGTTTGTGCAGAATGGAATCTTGGGTAAGATAGTAGGACCTCAAAAATTTGAATTTTATTTTCTTGCACTAAATAACCCAATTTTGATTATATCTGCATTTGGTAATACTTTTACAGTGGTTTTCCTGTTTGGCTCAAGTATGTTCCTGGCATCAGCTTCCGGACAGACAATGCTCCTTTCAAGGTAATAATATAAAATTAATTTCATGATTTAGTTATTAACTAATTTCATTTGCATGATTTTATAATGGTGATATTTTTTATGGGTCTTTAGGCAGCCATGCAAACATTCACAGAGAAAATTGTCTCCATGATGAAATCTGAAGGTTTATTTGAATGGCAAGGTGGTCCTATTATCCTAGCCCAGGTACATTTTTCAACTGTATGCGAAGACTTGTGTACAGTTTTGGGATATATTATTTCATTGTAACAATTAAATACTGACTGAAGCAGTACCATTTTGATAAATTCTAATAGGTTGAAAATGAGTATGGCCCAATGGAGTCAGTTATGGGATCAGGTGCCAAGCCATATGCAAACTGGGCTGCTAAAATGGCAGTCGGTCTAAACACAGGCGTGCCGTGGATCATGTGCAAGCAAGATGATGCCCCCGATCCAGTGGTATGAATAATTCAGAACTTCCTTGCCCGTTCTCTTTTCTTACAATTAACATGAATTCAGGCAATCTGAATATTTGGGCTGATAATTGCACAGAACTTATCATGGATAGTAGTAATTCATGGAATTTTTCTGACAAAGTTTGTTCCAAATTGACAGTATATATGATTGCCTATTTGAAATTTGTGAAGATTTCCCTATTTGGTCGGCATGTTTCTCAAACCGGAGTCCACCTTATTCATGCATTTGTATCATATATGGACAAAAGCTCTAGTGGGCTGTAGGCCCTTTCACTTTCATTCATTTAAAGAAGTATACTTCTCTTTTGCAAACTGTATTACTATATATGTTATATATATATTAGGATATTTTCTGTTCCCTTTTTGTAAATTTAAAGAAAGGTGATGCCTCTGAACTTTAGGTTTCGCATCAATTGTTTTAATTATCCTTGCGAGTACTCTAAATGATATATACAATAATGACCCCCTTTTGACAAGTTCCTCAAAATATTTTTCAGATCAACACTTGCAATGGCTTTTACTGTGACTATTTCACACCAAACCAACCCGGCAAGCCAACTATGTGGACTGAAGCATGGACCGGATGGTACTTCGTTTCTATCTAGCTCTTTTCGTCCTATGTGAAACCTAATTATTAGTTACCGTTAGTAATACGTATAAATATCTAAATTTGTAGGTTTACAGCTTTTGGTGGTGCAGTCCCACATAGACCTGTAGAGGATTTGGCGTTTGGTATTGCAAGGTTCATACAAAAGGGTGGATCATTTGTCAATTATTATATGGTACTGAACATCTTAAATAATTTATCACATCTGGCATCTCCTGATTATTTTAATTAAATTGTATAATTGGTATTAATTATGAATTTTTCTATAGTATCATGGAGGGACAAATTTTGGACGTACTGCTGGTGGCCCCTTCATAGCAACGAGCTATGATTATGATGCTCCAATTGATGAATATGGTATGCACAATTAGCTCCTTTATTAAAAATATATATCATGCCACTTTT
>CAXKVX010000743.1:0-97893 GCA_964058865.1 Eleocharis quinqueflora
CCAAGTCAGAAACATACATTACTTAACATGTGTTGGAAAGCATGGATGAGGAGATTACAGTGTGCATTTGATCAATTATCCACTCTTCCATGGCAGGATCAACTTCACTGAAAAGAAAAGGCCATCTTAGCTTGGCTGCCTGTCAAACACAAATTTTACCCAAAAAAAAGATAAAATTACTTGTACAAAGAAATTCATTCATAATAATTGCTTTTATTGAGGCAATAAATTACATGAACTCGTTACATATATGTGCAGTAAGAATATATAGGGTGATTAGGTTATGTTATGTAATCGAAATGCAATTAGTTAAACAAGCAATAATCGGGAGAGGGAGAGAGAGAGAGAGAGAGGCCTTGAGAGCGGAGCGGGAGCTCTCTCCGCAGCTGTCGCAGAGAACGCCATCAAAATCGAGAGCATACAGGTGGCCGCTTGCCATTGGATGTCAGTCTTCTCACCAAACGGTCTGGTTTGGGTATAGAACTGGAACGGTATGTGCGGTCAGCGGCGCGATAGAGTAGATATCGATCAAGAGAAGCCAATTTTTTCGTTATAATAATTTTTTATTTTGAAATAAGTGTGAAGCGCCAACTGTTTTATTTCTTATAATAAAAAGTTTACATTTTAAACTGAACAACCATCACATTATCAATCATCAAAACTCACTCGCTATATTTCTACTAATCTTTAAATTTTTTATTAAATTTATGATCCAACAAAAATTTGCAAAAATAACAAAATTGCTAATATCAACACGATAACTAGCATCAGTATAGACCTATAGAAAAATGTCTCATTGATTTCATCATCGATCTCGTTATCGATACGCACTAAACGCGTCCAATTCGATTCCGATGAAATATTATTGTTGTTATTATACATGTAATAACATGCATAACAATCTAAATAATGTCCATAATAACTTAATTAATTAGGTTTGTGCATGTTATTTGTATTATTATGCATTTGACAGTATATAGATTCAGATTATTACTATACATTTTATTCAGAATGAGTTGCATGTCAATTATATTAGATAAACGTGTTATTATACATTTTGTTCATATTATTTTGCATTTTAATTACATGCAAATTAATATGAACAACATGCATAATAACCAAAATAACATGCATAATAAGTACAATAATTTTCAAATTGAATGCAACTGGATTCGTCCAGTTCGTGTCGATCTTCATTTTCAGTCGAACATCCAGTCAATTAGATGCATAATAACATAAGCAATAGGCATAATAAGCAAAATAGCATAATAACTACAAAAATATGCAAATTGAACCCAACTGGACGCGTCCAATTGGTATCGATGACGGGATCGATGACGAGATTGATATATCAGCTCCTAAACCTATAATTTCTACACCACTCGCTATTTTTTTATTTTTCTTCACCACTCTCTTCTTTATCTTCTTCTTCCTGAATACTTGTGGGTTCCAAGGAGTTGGAATTGTAGGATTGACTTCATCATTGTTATCAAACATTGTAATCATGGACATGTGATATATTTGTTGAGAGATGTGTTGAATGCCTTCCATAATGATTGGCAAGGAATTTGGATTAGATTTTGGATTTGTTCTTTGAGGAGCATGTTCACTAGGGCTGAGCAAAAAACTCGCAACTCGTGAGCTGCTCGGACTCGACTTGGTAAAAACTCGAATTTAGCTCGAACTGACAGAACTCGAGTTGGAAAAACTCGAGTTGAGCCAACTCGACACACTCACGAGTTGAGTTCGAGTTCAGCTCAACTCGCTCAGCCCAACTCATGAGTTCAGCCCAATTCATCCAGTCCATATTAATTTCAATTTTAACAGATCCCAACCCAACTTGTTCAGCCCAAATCCAATGAACAGCCCAACGACACAGCCCAGTCCCCAAACCCTTACTACCCTAAATCCCAAAATGCAGCATAACCTAACGTCCTAACCTAGATCTCTCCCCCGATGCGCCGACTCAGTGTCTCAACTCTCACAGAGACACAGAGAGATCAAACTTCTCTACTCAAACATCTCTCTCACTTTCTCTCCTCAAAATCGCCGTCTCAGAGGCCAGATTCTCGACTCAGTGTCGGCGACGCTCTCAAGTCTCAACCTCTCAGTGCTCTCACACTCCATCCGTGTCGGCAACGCTCTCAAGTCTCAACCTCTCACACTCAGTGTCGGCGACGCTCTCAAGTCTCAACCTCTCACACTCAGTGTCGGCAACGCTCTCAAGTCTCAACCTCTCACACTCCATCCGTCCATCGTCTCTGATTGCTCTCGAGTCAAGACTCTCGACCTTCCACAATAGACTTCAACGTCTAGAAGGCGAAGCCCTCGACTTCTGAGTTCTGATTGCTCTCGACTTCAGCGGCTAGATTAAGTTATTCGATCTCCACCATTTGGGTACACCACTTGTTCTTTTGATTCTGACTTTATTAAACAGTAGTGTAGTTGTTCATTTCATAGTGTAGTTCTTCTGATTTTACAGTTGTAGTTGTTCATTTCCTAATAGATAGTTGTTCTGATTTGACGACACAACTTGATCTTGCGGTACCAGTTGTTGTTTATTTCTTGATTTTACAGTTGTAGTTGTTCTGATTTTAAGACACAACTCGATCTTGTGGTACCAGTAACAGTGATGTACCAGTAGAAATACATGTATTTAGACAGTGAAGAAATAGTTACAGTGATGTACCAGTAGCTGTTATTACAAGCTAAAGTTTGTTTTGATTCTGACTTTATTTCAACAAAAAATAGTTAGACAGTGAATAAATAACATTTGTTATAAGATGCATATAGTTTTGATATTAATTTAAGAGTTGCTTTCTTAATTAGTATCCATTTTATTATAACTTATCTCATTTTATTTTCTGTTATGATGTTCATCTAACTGTGATGTACCAGTAACAGTTTGCAAGGTTCTCATTTTAGTTTTTGTTCTGATTTTAATTTCTGACCTATTCATTGATATTAAAGTCACTGTGATGCACCAGTGTCCAGTAACAGCTATAAGCCTATAACTTAATCTGATTTTAATTTCTGATTTTAGTTTTTGCAAGGTTCTCATTTTCTGTTCATTGATTTTCTGTTGAATTTTAATTTTTGTTCTGATTTTCTGTGATGTACCACTGTGATTATACTATTTTATTTTTTGTTCTGATTTTAGCAATCTTTATTGGATACTAACCTGTTTTGATTTTCATTGTAGAATGTCTTCTTCTTCACCAATTGAAGTTGAGGTTGAGGATGAGAATACTCCAATGGGAGATGAGGACGAAAGTGAAAGTCTTAACTTAGCGGATATAGAAGAAGTAGAAGGGGAAGCGGTTGATATGCCGACCAATGAAGATGCTTCCGTATCAAAAAGTGGGCGTAAGAGGAAGTCTCCAGTCTGGGCCTATTTTGTCGAGGTTGATGTTAAAGTCAAGGGAGAAATGGTGAAGAAACTCCAGTGCAAGTACTGTAAGAAGAGGTACGAGTATGTGGATGGAGGTCCAACAACAACTCTTGGGCGACATATTAAACAATGTGCATCCATTAAAAAGAGCAAGGGTAAATCACAAGGTATGATTGCTTTTGAATCTCAAGAAAGTAGTGTTGGTTTTTCCACTAGTTTGAGTGGATGTTATGATCACATGAAAAATAGGGAGCTAATGGCAAAGATGATTATAGTCCACGAGTTGTCATTTATATTTGTTGAGTATACATGGTTCAATATTTTGATGAAGTACAACAATCATTTGTTTCAAAAAGTGAGTAGATTCACCATAAAAAAAGAATGTATTAAAGTGTTTGAATCTGAAAAAGATAAGATAAAAAAAAGTTTCAAAAACATCTCACGAATTTCACTAACAAGTGATTGTTGGACTTCAAATCAAACCGTGGGTTATATGTCATTGACGACACATTATGTAGATAGTGATTGGAAGTTACAAAAACGAATCATTAGTTTCATTGATCTTGCACCACCACATAGTGGTGAAGTGATTTCAGATAGGATTACGGAGTGTATCATGAAATGGGGCATAGAAGACAAGATTGGGTCAATTACGTTAGATAACGCTTCTAGTAATGATAGGGCAGTCGCTATATTAAAGTCTAATTTTCAGTAGAGAGGAAAATTATATTTTGATGGGTTATTTTTTCATGTGAGATGTTGTGCCCATATCTTGAACTTAGTTGTTCAAGATGGGCTTAGTGTCATTGAGTGTTGTCTTATAAAAATTAGAGAGGGAGTTAAATATCTTAGAAAGTCACCGGGGCGCTTCTTGAGATTTGGAGAGATAGCTATTTCTCTTGGCATACAGACAAAACGGTCATTATGTACTGATGTGAAAAACAGGTGGAATTCAACGCATCGAATGCTTGAATCAGCCCTATACTACGAGTCTGCGTTTAGCGGTTATGCCATAAGAGATCCTAGCTTTCTTTGGGAGCCATCGGGAGAAGAATGGACAAGTGCTAGTAAGGTCTGCAAGTTTTTTGAGGTTTTTTTGGATGCAACGAATGTATTTTCTGGAACATTGTATCCAACAGCAAACTTGTTTCTAGTTGAAATTTTCAATGTGAAGAAAGAGATTTGTGATGCTTACGAATCATTAGATTTATTTTTGAGAATGATGAGTGAGCCTATGTTTGAGAAATTTGAGAAGTATTGGGGAGAAGTTGGGCTACTAATGGCAATAGCTTCCATTTTGGATCCGCGATTTAAATTGGCATCGGTTGAATATGCTTTCAAAGAGTTGTATCCGGCATATGAGGTTGACGAACGTGTTAAAGATGTTACAAACAAGTTGAAAATGTTGTATGAAAAATATGCAAAGGATCGGGTGGCCTCTAGGGCAGCAGCAAACACCTCAAACACGACACCACCTGCTGCCCAAAATGAGGCCTCCGGACGGTCAAGAACAAGTGATAAATTTAAGGCTTTTCTTAAAGCTAAAGTTGGGGAAAAATCGACAAAATCTGAACTTGAGGTCTATTTGGAAGAGGCGGTTTTTTATGAAGACGAATGTGTGGATACATTTGATGTGCTAGTGTGGTGAAGCCAAAACTTTACCAAATTTCCCATTTTAAGTAAGTTGACAAGGGATGTGCTTTGTATTCCAATCACAACAGTGGCTTCAAAATCAGTTTTTAGTGCGGGTGGTCGTATATTAGACGATTATCGTAGTTCTCTTACAAAGGATATGGTCGAGCTACTTGTTTGCGGATGTGATTGGATAAAAGCGTCATCTAAAACCACAATACTCACATTACAAGTAAGACTATTTCCATATCTATTTCATATTCTATTTTTCATATCACAACAGCAGCACCATATAAGAGAGGAGAATTTAGATATTACAAGCCACAAGCCCACAATACTCACTTTAATAAATTTTCCTTTTTATGTATTTTCAGGAAGCTACAAGAGAGGAAGAGAATTTAGAAATCCAAGTTCCAATGAGCAATCTTAACCTTAACAAATAAGAAGGTATTTTCAGCAAATTGACACTGTTTAATACTTTCAGCAAATTGACAGATCCTTAACATATTGTATTTTCAGCAAATTGTCACTTCTTTGAAGTCTATTATCAATTTTGACATTTTCTTAACATTGTAATGTAGAAAAAATTGACAAGTTGACGAGTTGACAAGGCATGATGTGCTCTTGTAGCAGACTAGCAGCAGTTCATTTTCTTTTGTAGCAGCATGTTCTTTACCTTTATCAATTTTGTGTTTGAATATTCATTTTCTCTTGTACCAGCAGTTCATCCTGTACCAGGTCCAGCAGTTTAGTACTTTTGCAGTTTATATGTTACCTTTATATTTGTTGAGTTGGTTGAATTTTCTGTTTGCACTTGATGCATTGCAGTTTAGATGTATTGCAGTTTAGATATTGGCCATGGTGAATATTTAGTTTGTATGTTTGAATATTCAGTTTGTAACTTTGTATGTTAGATATTGGCCATCAGGTCATTCTGTTTCTGGCTCATTGTTTTTGCACTTGTTGGCTGTTGCGCATTGTTTTTGCACTTGTTGGTTGTTGGTTGTTGCGCATTTATTGGCCAGCAGTTCATTTAGTTTATGTTTCTGTATGTTATATTTGAATTTTGAAGTAATTTGATGTTTGAGGTAGCAAGTCAGCTCTGTGATGTACCACTAAATTGAAACAAAAATTGGAAACAGCTCTGTTATAATCAAATTCGAGTTGGATATCGAGTAACGAGTCAGCTCGAGTTGGAAATGAATTGAGTTCGAGTTGAACCAAAAAACTCGGAACTGCTGCACTCAATAACTCGAGTTAACTCGAGTTGGTTCGAGTTCGAGTTGTGCTTGGCTCGGCTCAACTCAGCTCATATACAGCCCTAATGTTCACACTTTGAGTTGGAATCATTTTCATTTCTCTCCTTGTTCAAGTTGTACCTTAGATTTGTTCTTTGAGGAACATGCTCCTCAAATTCATAAAAGACTATAAAATACGTGCTCAAAATTTGATATTATTTGCAAAACAAGTCAGGAAGGAATCTCTCAACAAAATAATAAATATATAAAAAAGAATTAGGCGGTAGCAATCTGTCAAAAAAATTTGAATAAAATCTTTTTATACAAGCGACTAAAAATTATACTAATTTTAATATTCGGCCAAATCTTTTTTATATTCTTTTTATAAATCAATTTGAAAAATGACCAATTAATTTATATATATATTAAATTATGTTAAGCCTGTTTTGTCTGGTATCTTGACCCAAATCAATTGATTATACCCAAACAATAATCCTGACATTTCAATACTATCATTAGTTGAATTAGTCATAATTGATCCATCAACAGATAATTAATGCACATTAAATTCCATATGTATTCGTACCCAGAATCTTAGAGAAATACATATTATGCCTTGTATAAATTAATTACATTTTATGGCATAGCTGATGTTACTCCTCGTAACATAGATGACATTATGAGATATATTAATCATATAACACGTACTCCAAACTTTCTTTATAGAATTGATGTCTCAATTCCAACAGTTGGTGCATTGCATAAACCAAATGGCATCCTACATATGCAAAAGTACCATATAGACAAGTAAAAGTGGTCTTTCCTTGGTCATCGGGGTGAATTGGTATTTGGAAGAAATCACTATAATCATCTAACTAACAAAAGAAAGATTGCTTAGCTAGCCGTTCAAGCAATTGATCAATGAACGGGAGAGGAAAATGATCCTTGCGCGTGCTGGTGTTTAGCTTTCTATAGTCGATGGGCATGTGCCATCTCGTCACAAGTCATGTTGCAATTGGCTCGACGTTCTCTCCTTCGATCAATGTTGTACCTCCCTTCTTTTCGAGTAGGGGTGTAAACGGATCGGATAATATCCGATTTTATCCGAAATCGTATTCGAAAATAACAAAAATTATTCGATTCGTATTCGTATTCGATAATATCCGTATTTGAAAATTTTAAACGGATAAGGATACGATTTGGCTATCATCTATCCATATCTGACCGTTTAGCTATTATCTAATAGTATCCGAAGTTATTGAAGATATCTGTATCCGATATTATCCGATTGTATCCGAATTCATAACAAAAAAGTTCCTATTATATATATATTTTATTGGATTTTGTATGAAGATTACAAATCTAATTAATTTTAGATATAATTTGTGTTTATGTATCACATTTTTCATAATTCATCGATGCATTTGGATAAATATATAGCAAATAAGCAATTTTTTTATTATCCGAATTATATTACTTTCATATCCGTATCCGTCATTTCGTCCGATATTCGATCCGTATCCGATATTCGATTAATATCCGATATGTATCCGTATCTGAGACTATCCGAATTCGTATCTGTATCCGAAAATTTTTAACAGATAAGAATATGGTAAAACAATTATCCGTTCGTATTTGATCCGTTTACACCCCTATTTTCGAGTGCACAAGTAGAAGCGAGTTTGACTGCAAGACCCAACCGTCGGGCAGGGACGAAAGTCAGTCTTAGTGATTTGACATTGCCAAGTGCAAGGTTCGTCGCTCAACGGATAAAACCTACTCTAATTGATCATCACATTGGTAAGCTATTGCATCACCAACTTGCTAATTAGACTCAAGCTCCTCCTCATGCGAATTCCTCCTTTTGTTCCTCAGGCTACGAAGTATTAGCAACTGTTCCCAGTTGTTATCCTCTTAAGGGCAGGTTCTTACACGCTACTCACCCGTATGTCACTGGAAACACCACTTCTCGTCCGACTTGCATGTGTTAAGCATAATGTTGGCTTTCGCCCATTGCGGAAAATTCCTCACTATCGCCTCTAATATCTATTCAAGAAAATAGTTTGAAACTAGATTTCAATCTTGCATGTCCAATTAGATACTATAAATTATACAATAAATTAGATAGAAAATTAGCCTAGTTTGAAAAAATTAAAGGTATTTGCATAATAATATAGTATAGTTGTGTTATTGTATACTAGTAGGCATGTACAAAAATTGGATCTGCTGTAGCGCAACATGCAGTCTACGGTCCGGGTGCTCTACATTAGACGGGTTCGGATGCTCTACACTAGGATTGATTCCCCCACGATATAATGCATGGGTTCTTAAAATTTGAATTTGTATCGGCTGTTATTCCGAACAGATAACATGACTCTATTGTTCTCAATTGGACAATCAATATTTGATCTTGCGAATAAATTTTAAAATGATACAAATTTCATACATTATATCAGTGTCGTTCATTTCAACCAAACGGTCAAATGTAAAATAAGTGAATAAGAGCCTTATTGTCGGCCCAGAATAGCAGCAGATATGGACTTAAATTTGTGGGCAGGAATTTCCATGCAGCTGCACCATCTGGAATTCTGGATTCCGCTCGCACGGTATCGTCGTCTTCTTTTCCACAGAAAATCCTCACTCTACCTCAGCCTCCTTTTTGACACGAAGTTCAGTTTTTTTCTGATCTCTCTGCCTCCTCCGACCGAACCTCCTCCGTTTGCCTTTTCCCATCCCCTCCCCATCCCCCTCCGATGTCAAACAGCCCGATAATAACGCTGAACATAGGAGGCACTCTCTTCCGAACAACTCAACAAACTCTCTCTGTCACTGGGCCCACCTCCCCTCTCTCTTCCCTTCCCCTCTCCTCCCCTTCCTCTCCTCCCCCTTTCTTCGACCGCGATCCCGATCTCTTCTCTCATCTCCTTTCCTTCCTCCGCTCCGGTTTTCCCCCTTCCCCTTCCCTCCTCCCTGCTGTCCTCGCTGAGGCCGAATTCTTCTCCTTTCCCCCTCCTCTCCTGTTAAAACTCTCCCTTCCTCTCCATTTCAACCCCTTCTCTCTCTCCCCCTCCCTCTCCCTTCCTCTCAACGGCCGTGCCCGCATCTCCTCCGTCTCTGTTTCCCACCCCAGTTCGGTTCTCTCCGTTGCACATGGCTGTAAAATCACCACCTTCACCCCTTCTCTCCTCCACAAATCAACTGTTCTTACCCCTCTTCCCTTCATTGATACTGTTCTCCCCCTGTCTCCCTCTCTCGGTGCAGCTGGTGCAAAGGATTTCCCTGGAGTTCACCTTGTTAACCTTTTAAAAACTTCTCCTGCCAAGGTTCTTCATTGGTCCCCACACCCTTCTCTCACGAATTCTTCCACTGCTTTGGCAATTGGGTATTCTCCAAATTTTCTCTTCTCCAGCTTTGAGTCATGCCGGCGCAACTCCAGTGCAATTCTTGCGTTTGATTTGGAGAAGTTTGAGCCGGTTTTAGAGATTGGGAGGAAGGAAATTTTTGCTGCGGAGATTGATTCCGCTATACCTGCCACACAATTGAGCTGGATTAATAATTTGGGTCTGTTAATGGCAGCAGGATCACATGCAGGACCTGCTGGGTTTTCAGGCTACGTCAAATTTTTTGATACCAGAGCAAATAGATTAGTATTTGAGATCAAAGAGAATAATTTGGATTGCTTTGCTGATGTGGCAGCTTCAGATTCTTTATTATCCGTCTTCAAAATTGGAGTCAGTTCAGGTGATGTGTACATGGCTGATTTGAGAAAGATTGCATCTTTTGATAATTGGGTTTGTATTGGAGAGGGAAGAAAAAGTGGTGATATGAAGAAAAAGGAGGGATTGGGTTGTAGAATAGAATGCTATGAGAAGAATGTGTTTGTTTCCCGGGAAGGGGAGGTGGAGATGTGGTCAGAGGCTGCCATGGCTGAAGGAGAGGAGAGGGTAATGAAGAGAAATTTCATGGGGAGAAGGAAAGAGGGTGAAGAGAAGAAGAAAATTACTCAACTGGCATTTGGTGGAAATAGGATGATTTTAGCTAGGGAAGGCAAGATGTGTTTGGAGGTATGGCAGAGCTGATACAACCACAATCAAGGTCGATAGTAATGCTTTTGTCCTTTGAATTTATTTACACAAACAGTAATGTCAGGAATAAAGCTAGTGAGGAAGATGATTATGGGGTGCAGTTATTAGGTAATTAGGCTGAAATGTTGTTGTACTGGTAGGTGAAAATGATTCTTTGTATGTTAATCGAGCTCGAATTGATGTCCTCGAGTTCTTTTGAACAAGCACTTTGTATGAGGTATTTGTGTAGGTTATGTTGTAATGTAATGTTATTTCTTTTTACAAAACATTCTTTAATCTTTAGTGTACACAATTTTGTAGTGAAAATTTCTGATAAGTTGATGTGATTTTTAGAACTCCGCAGGCTTTCTTTTTGTCTGCGCTTTTTTATTCTCTGTTGACTGAAGTCTCAGTTATGCAATTAAATACTAAGCAGTAAGCAACTATAGCATACATATCGGGGGTCCAGTACCACGGTACCAGCAAGCAGTACCAGCAAGAATTAACACTAAATGCTATGTTATCAGCTCTGCCTCCTGTCTATTTCTGCTTTTGAGGAAAAATAAGGCTTGAAAGATTGAGCTATGGACAAAAACATTGAGAGATTCATGAAATTCTCTCGGCCCTTTCTGCTAAATATTAAGTTCCCAGTTCTGTTATTAAAACAATAAACATAAATATTGGACCTTTAGTGTGCCCTCACTTCAGTTTTTTGCTAATTAATTGTCACTATTTCCAGTGCTGTACCAACCTGACACGTAAAATGCCTGTACTATTTGTTGACATCCACTCTACCTTTCTCTTTGTAAATTTTATGTCTGGTGTTTAGTAACTCAATTACGGGTCAGTTATCTTGGAATTACACGAAATGTCAAGAAATGATAAAACGGGATAAACTTTTGGATCCGTATCTGGTGGGATAACGCGGGTCCTGAAATCTGAAAGGGTCAGCGGACAGCACTGTTACGCTCTAAATTCGTCAGTACTATAGCAAAATCACTGTGCGGACAGTTTCGTCGTTGTAGCAGCGGTGAGAATGCAGGAGGTCTCATTGTTGCTGACCCGTTCGGTGGATGTGAATTCTGAACTTTTAGCATATGTCAGTAAATAACCAGTGTCATATTGCAATCACACATCAGTATGGTGCTGCATTACTCTATGCATTTGCTGGTCCTTATCCAGGAAAGAACCTCTGCTCGCAATATTCACTGAAATTGCAATCTTAACACAACGTGCAGTAAATAGATCGAACGGATAGAAAATGATTCTTCGTGTTTTAAACTCTCAGAATGTAATATCATGTATAATACATTATTCACATAGCAGTATTGAAAATTCTTGAATCCTGCTTAGGGAGACCTCACAATTAGTTATATTATATGTGTACAAGTAATTGTAGTTTAGTCATTGCTAGTTGGTGATAATGTAAACATGCCAATGTATTTTTCTAATTAAGTGCATCTGTCTATAGTCACTGAAAAACTATCTTTGAACATTACGATCACATTAAAAAGTTCATGTCCTTCTTCATTTACCAGTGGACAAAATTCACACCTACTTTGAATTCCCAACCAGACTGGCTCTCTACAATCTATTATTTATTCACTGGTGGGCAGTGTAGATGCTCCTTTGTAGCCCCAAATTTAAGGAGATGCATACTCAGCCAGGGGCGAAACTGCTGTAGGGGCCCACATGGGCCCTGGCTCCATTTTCGATCCATAAAATTCAATATGTAGCTCATATCAATTAACCATCCGACATCTCTTTAACTGTAGTGGGCACCTCAAAAAATTTCTAATTACGCCATTGACTCCAGCCGTTGGTAAATCCATGAATTGACAGTACCTCTGCATCCTCACTCAATTCATACTCAGTTTCCAAGGTATATAACATTAGATATCAAGGAATTTGCTCAAACATTCAAGGATAGAAATAGTTAACTACATAATTGATTTGTCCACTGTTACTGTAACAACTCTTTTGTTTTCTTCTTCTTCTTTTTTTTTGCTTTGATTGTGTTTCAGCTGACCTGACATGACATCAGAATATCAGATGCATAGACTGCATTCCAAGTTTGTCTAGCCATACATGCTTTGAGCGCCTTGGTTTAGTCACAAGTATGTTGACATTTCTATTTACATCTTCTTCTCCTTCTTTTTATTTATTGCAATTTGCAAGTAGTCTTCTTGTTGGAATTTAACATTGATAATCATGTCAAAGGAAAGTTAATTTTTATGACATATATTTTTATCCCGATTTATAAAGTTAAGGATTTTTTAACTGATTTGAATGTCAGTGCATTTCCGAGGAACGGTTCTGCGCTCCAAATTTTGCAACTTGCGCTAAAAAAAAGCTCAAATAGAGGCTGGACATTTTATGAGGGGAAATTTTATTTTTTACCACTTCAAATTTTGAAATTTAAAATTTCCCATTGCAAACTTCAAATTAGTTTAATGTCATTGTAAATAGGTTTTAAATTTGTCATTACAACTGCATAATTAGAACTCCAACCCAAAATACTCTTGTATACCCTCATAACTTCTCTCTGAGTAAAATTCAACTCCTGAAACCAAGCAACTAGTTTTTTTTTTCTTCCTAATTTTCATATTTAAGAATAGTTTCCTGTAGAATTATAAAAAAAAATCCCCAACAAGAACATGAATGTCTTATAAAAAGAAGGACACCATTTGTAATAATTAAGAGTGGGATAAAACAAATACTTGTGCGACTAACAAAGAAACAATGCCAGCTGTGAATATAGGCGTAAATGTGGGACGACCAAACAGTTCGCTTAAAAAAAATGTACTGCACAACATTGAAGCACAAGCAGTTCCTATATACACGTTAAATCGAGTTCTATTTGAATAATTGTGTTTAGTGGAATCAAGTTCTATTTAAATAAGGATAATGTTTCGTAGATACCACATTTGATATCAACTATTGATATCGATTTTATTATGCATCTTTATTTTAGTTATCATGCACGTTATTTGAGTTATTATACATGTTATACCATAATAACTATTTCAGTACAGAAATTAACATGTATAACTATTTCATTATAAAAAATAATATACATTATAACTCAAATAATGTGTACGATAACTCAACTAAAGATGCATAATAAAATCGACCATGTATAATTATTTCATTACAAAAAATAACATGCATAATAACTCAAATAATGTATAGTACAATTCAACTAAAGATGCAGAATAAAATCGATATCAATAGTCGGTATTAAATATGATATCTACGTATCAGCTCTCTTTAAATAATTGTGTTTAGTGAAACTACGTAGATGACATCCTGGACCTGTTTAGTTGACTTTATTAATTAAGTAAAAAATACAACTCTTTTGGTAATGCTTGCTTACAAGTTATTGTTCACAAGTACTGGAAGTTTCTTCGGGTATATAGAATTATTATTATAGGCTCATTTCAAAACTATTTTATGAATTAATAAAAGAAAAAAATAATATTGTTCCAGTTTGACCTAGAATTAGAATAACATTTTTTTTTTGCTACAATCTGAAGACCATACCGTATTTTAGTACTGTGTTTGGCTGCATATGACATAATTGTATGGATATTACGAATAATATCTGGTTTGTCTTCCTTTTTTTTTCTGGATATTAGGGATTTTCGATAGTCCCAACATTTATTACTAAATATTTGTTACGGAATTTAAACCTTTGTCCTCTCAAAAGTTTGATTTCGTAATTTTATGAAAGTCATTCTGGTTAACTATTTGAGCTATTAGATCATTTGCTTATAAGTTCTCTTTTATTTTACTAAATTTTTTGCTGTGGCCATGAGAAGTTATCCTGGAATTACTGAGATTCAAAACATTAAGATCAATATCGTACTATTTACTTATCATTTAATTTTCCTGGAATTACTGAGATTCAAAACTCTTTCTCTCTGTAAACTTGCATTTCCGCACAGTGATTATTTTCGATTCCAATTTTAGAGAAGTATAGCTAATCATGCACCAAAGTTACAATTATTAGCATAAACCATAGGATTCAACAAAGCTTTCACCAATTATGTTGCTTAGTTTCAGCCAATAGACAATCTAGTTATAATGCCACAAACCAAAGATTTCAGGCTCCCCATAGAACTTGTGACCAACCAACTTAATCATTAGTAATTCATATATAAAGAACATACTTAAAAGAAGATAAAACTAGGAAAGCATCACATAAAAGGACAATCACAATCAGTAAACTAATATCCACCAAATAACCACAACTATAATTACATTGTTTAGATTTACATAAACAACCACAAGGTTAAACCTGACATCAATGGGACCCAAGGGAGGAACAGAAAAGCTTCTACCAGTGCAAATCTTAAACTCCGATACTTGATCTGTCCTTTAGTGAGCTCCAGCACGTACCATTCCAAGGTCAATAACAATGCTTGAGCTATGACAGTGCCATTTAACAGGGTAACGTAACATTATCAGTCAATTTCAATTTTGTAGCCAAAGAAAATATCAACAAATATTTGTTTTTCATGAATAACAAGGGAAATAAAAGAGCCAAGGGAAATAAAAGAGAGTACAGTTTGGTAAAATCCAACGCTTCCAACCCCACTTACCCTTAAGCCCCCAAACACCAACGAATAAATAATAAATATTCCACATTTTCCCTACAAAACTTCACATAAACTACCTATCCTCCCTTCAACACTTTCTTCAAAAAGGCACCAAATTAAGCCCCTCTTTGCTTGTTCACTAACCATTACCAGGGATTTAGGAAGAAATAATTTGGACTCTTTTGAAAATGAAAAAGAATAACAGCTAAATCTCCCATGATGCAGGGATATCCACACAGTTGTCACTCTAAAGTAGAATCAGGAACATGTATTTTGAAGTATATACCACAAGTTTTTGCAAAATAAGAGAGAATAACAGATTTACCAGATCAATAAAAAAAACTATCATGAATTCTCCTCTTCAGACCTTGATCTGACAAACCGACGTCTCCTCCTCCTTGCAGAGTTGTCCTCTTCTTCTCTTGCTGGCGGCAATCTCCTCACCTCCTCCAATCCCCTTCCTGGGCTCCGCATCATATTGAACAACATGTATGGGGCCCATAACTGACCCTGGCCACCACTGTCTCGCCCATCCCTGTCCCGCCCCCTTGAAACCCTAGAATCACCAACCCCCGTTTCGATTACATAGTCCCCAAACACAATAGCACCAGGCATGGCTGATCTAATTGCACTGAGGACGTCACCATGCTCCTGCCTGCGCTCGAGTCTGCGCCAGGCACGCTGTCTTGAAGGGTCCACCGCACCAGGTCTAGTGAGCGGGTGGGCCCGCCTAGCATGCCTCCTCAATTCTCTGTAATTGCCAATAAACGTGCATGACTCTCTGGAACAAGATCGTGCTTTCTGGTCGATATACTGTCTCGCTTCTTCTACTACCATCCATCCAAGCACATCACCTCTGCAAAGGGGGCACTTCAAAGCACTTTCAGGGGCATCATCATCATTTTCTTTAAGGAGCTTCTTAAAGCGGTCAAGACAGTTGGAGTGGCGGTAACTGGTGTCACAGACATAGCAATGGCAGCCCTTCTCTTGTGAGCTGCAGATGAGGAGGACTGTGTTGTGTGGGTGGTCCATGCAAATTGGGCACCGCACATCGTCCCATTCCTTGTGTAAGGTTGCTAGGTCGGCAGATTCCTTTGTACCGAGTAATTGTTTTTTCAATTCTGTTGTCATCTTGACCAACTAGAATTGTTTTTCGCATGTCAGTTTGTCAGGCTATGATCTTTTACAGAATCAGTTTTTCTATTTTTGTGTGTGTGTATGTGTGTTTTATTCTGTTGGTTACAATTTCCTAGTATAACACCCCATACCAATACAGTGGAGATCATTGTACCCAATAAATAGGAAAAAAAAGGAAATTATATATATACAACTTACCAGAAAAGAACCTTTTGAAGCTTTGTAATCCAAGTTATTGTTAATCCTTTATCTACTGAAAGTATTTTTTATCTGATCCAACAATTATCTGGAATCCTTTCTTCTCGCAATAAAATTCTTCTAAAGCATGCAACAAAGAACCCAATTTCCTAGAAATCTTCAAGAAAGCATAAACTGGGACACAAACCTCTAAAGCTTAATCAATGATCCACAATTCACGTGGCTATCCCTGCACTGGAATTGTGGGAACAACCAGAAAAAGGTCATCTAGTGGAGTTCAACCATTTGAAAAAAGAAAAAATTAGATACAATTGAAGAAAAAGTAACATCAAAACCAAACAGTTCAGTATTTTGCAGATCTAAATTGTCGTAGGAAACTTTAAGATTTCTGAAGGAAGTTTAAGTTTTGGGTCACATCTGAAACAAATTTCAAACAAAAACTCCGAGAACCTTTTTAATATGATCCTTTTACACCAAATTTCCATCTCAATCATACTTAGAATCTGAGATTTGGCCTCCACAAACCCCTCAAAACTGAAGTCAGATGTAACAACAGAAAACAAAAGAAACAAAGTAGTCTAACCAAAAGGGAAAGATACGAGTTTGGAGAAATCTGAAAATTTTCAATTACAAATATTTAGTTAGGACTTTTCTTTACCACAAATTTGAAAGTAGGTCCAGATTTTTTACAAGGTAAAGAGAACAGGAGGCATCCGATCAAACTCGCTCGAAACGATCTGATCTCTCGACTGCCTTCGTTTCTGAACCTTTTCTCTTTTGTTCTCTATTTTTAGCTTTTTCTGCGTATTAAAGGCGGTGATTATCTGCGATGGCAACATTAGAAGAATCCCAGTTTCTTTGTGTCTATTTTTATATGACTCAAGTTGAAGCAAGTCGGTCAAAATAAGTTTTCGTTTTATTCGAATTGTAAAGTTGAAATTGATATGCTGAATTTATATAGGTACCGTGTAACACGAGCACAGCTAAAATAATATGCATTAGACACCTTATTTCGTCTTATGTATATATATATCGTTCAATAAATTGAGATTTAAGTTGCTCAATAAATTTTTCATATCAAAATATTGTAGAAAATCAAATTTCGTGATTTTTAGAGCTTTTTTGTTATTTTTAAATATTTTTTGGGATGTTTTAAAAAATGTCATTTTCTGAGCTGCAGCGCGAAAATTATTTAAAAATAGCAAGAAAGCTTTAAAAATCACGAAAATTTGATTTTCTAAAATATTTTGATATGCATAATTTATTGAGCAACTTAAATCTCAATTTATTGAGCTAATTATATATGCATATGACGTAAGAGAGAATTTAAATCACGAAAATTATTTTAGCCTTGCTCTAGCATAACTCATTTATATATATTTATGTTCTATAAATATTTTTATCATAAATCTTCGTTGTTTTACTTCAAAAAATAAATCTAGTTAATTTTAGATATAAAAATCTATCATAATTCCATAATAATTAATTTTGTTATCTTGGCAATGGTAATTTTATTTAAATTCAACATTATAACGTAATTTATAGCATATGTAAATTCATATCATATGAGAACATTTAATACGATTATTTATCTTTCATCAAACAACATAAAAATATATAATGATCCATATTTAATAAATTTTAATAGAATAAAATAACAATTAAATTGTATAAATTTGAAGCACAATATGACTAGATCCTCATTTTTCCTTCAATAAAATTTGAACCATAATAAGCTATAATATATACTAAGTTATAAACCACATGTATATATTTTTGTTGTAAAATGATATTGCGTTAATTTAAGAAATTATCTAGATTATCAAGTTAATCAATTGTCAATTGATTCCGACTCGAATTATAATAGAGCATTTTTTACATTTAGCTAAGAAAAGCATTCTATAAAAGAGGTTGCATATCCCACAAAATTTGAATAATTACAACATAATTAAGAATTTTAGAGTTGGTATATAACTCAATATCAGTATCATCTAGATACTGTAAGACTAAGATAATATTTAGAATTTGATGCATGAAAGAGTTATTGATATTTGGAATAGAAAATATATTCTATCCTTTAAAAATCTTCCACGAAAGGACAAAAAACACATTTTCTAGAATTGAATTTGTTGAATCAGGATCTCTGAATAAGAATAATACGGTACTTGTCTAAACTTTTATATACCTATTAAATATACTAAAATTATAGTAATTTTATAAATTAATCCTCAATGGCATTAAAAACAAAGGGGTGTTTCTTTCATCAATGGCATTAAAAAGGTATTATTAAAACTTTAATTAGTTTGTAGAATATCTAACTTTACATATTGCAAATTAAAAAGAAACATAAAATATCTGTAAAAGTGAAAAATTGTCTTCTATACCCTCTTATCCGGTGTTTTTCATAGTAAAATAATATTTTATTCATATTTATTTTCTTTCTTATTTTTTGTCGGTATTTAGTGAAAATTTTGGTGATTGTTTAATTTATTATTTTAAACGTATGAATATTACAATTTTAAAGAGTTGAAACAAGGTATAATGCAAACATCAATGTTAATTCCATGTATAAACAAAGCACTATATATATAGTAAAAGTGATAAAAGAGCACATATTTTAATTTGGCATGTAATGTAAATATAATATGATTGATACGAAATAAGAACACTGTAATTTCAAAATGCCCAAGCTCTAATAAAATAATTTCACAGAATTTAAAAACATTTAAGTTATAACTGGTATGAATTTTCAACTTCATTACAAAAAATACCTAAATCTCTTTTAGAGATTGATGTTTGACAAAACAAGAAGATAACATTCCATCAGAAGACAAGAATATTATCTGTTCACACATAGCTCAAACTTCACAATTACTACAATTTTAGATATAAATTTCAATCTATAGTTTTTATTAGAGAAAAGACTAAAAAGTCGAGTTTAATTAATAAACATTTGTTTAGTTCAAGCAAAATATGATTGATCACTTGTTAATGGGCTAACCATATCCGATAATATATGCCCAAAATTTTTTTATTTCTAATTTAAATTGAGTAAAAAAAAATTCTATTAATTTAGAGATGTACTTACTGTACTCATGGACCATTCAAATTCAAAAAAAGAAAACGGATTCGCTGCACTAGACTCTAGTGAGAAATGTACACAGAGAAACGGCGGCGAGGAAATCAAAAGCTGAACGGCATGTCCTTCATGTTGACAAACTCTGTTTTGCAAATGAAGCTTCTTAGTTGTATTGTAGCAATCTTGGTGTAACGATCTGTGTGACCTTGTTCTCCTCCATGAATTTTCCAGCTAATAAAAAAATGATTCTTTTGGGAAAGGAAACGAAGGGTGCTGCCGCTGCCGAAACAAATAATGAATATTCGCTTGTTATTTTCCAAGTTGGAAATTGAAAGGTCTTCTGTTTGTACTTTTGTATTAGAAAACGCAGATGTAGTTAGTACCCCAAATGTATTTTGCTTTGTGCAATGTACAATATAGAAAGAAAAAAAATGGATGGTTCAAAATATACTTTGTTTTTGTGCGGATGTAGTTATCGACTTATATATTGTGCTTTCAGAAGGATAAGTTTAAATTGTTCACCTGCAGTAATTTAAAAACCAATGCCTTCATACCAAAAATCATAATATTTAAAGCTCGAAATTTTAATTTTGATAATAATAATCTTTCATATGATTGACTCGGAATTGACTTTTCTTTTATCATTTTGATCTTATATATACAAAATAAACTTCTATATTTTTCACTTGTGTGCATTACTTTTTACATAAAAGAAGAACACCAACCGTATTCATCATTTATAAACCTGAATTTTTTTACATAAAAGAAGAACAAAAATTGGTAAGATGGGAAATTTGTTTCAGTAAGCTTTGCCACATAATTAAAGACTGTTCAAATGATAGAAATTTGATTTGTTGCCTTAAATATGAGGTCAAAACAATGTCAAAGAACATCAAAACAAATAGTTTATCACGAGGATCATATCACTGCATATCCAGCTAGTAATCTAGTAGAGCAACAAGTCAACAATGCATATCGACTATCGAGATATGATCATATGTAGACTTAGACAAATCGAGATATGATCACATGCAGAACCATGAATCATGAACTCTCTCTACATTCTGATGTCAAAAGTTATCATCAGCTACTGAGCCCATGACTGTTCTTATAGCAATGCGTGTATCAAATTAAACACCTTGACATAATGAGTGCATCAGAAACACTAGAATCGCTGAGATATTACTTGATTGAAAAATAAAATATAACAAGAATCAATTTGTCTGTTTCTGACAGTCATAAAATATACATGTTTCGGATATAATTAATATTTATGAATATAATACACGTAAAACACTCGAAATTCATATAAAGATTACTGTTCGGTAAATGTTTTTTTTTTCCCGACAGTCAGTAATTCAATTATTCCACAATCCACAACCTTCCAAGACACGATTAAATGACATTCAAATTACACAATTTGATTCACAACTAATTTGCTAGACCAACTAGCATATCTACCTTTCATAACTTTTAAGGTACTTATGCTTCAAGCAAAAAAAATTGCCAAAATTGTCTGGCAAACTTATTCTCAATGAATCCCAATCCATATAAATTTATAAAGAAAAAACAAATTTGAGCCAACACTTTAATATGACTTTCTACATTAACTAATGTACATTCCACGAAGAAAAGAACGGATCCGCATCTGCTGCCATAATTGTGATGGCACAGCCATGACATTAAATTAATCTGGACGCTCGGATTAGATTTGGGCGGCTGTGATTTGATTCAGAGAGCTATATATTATAATATAAATTTTGTGGGACCCACTTGTCATTGAGACAATGGCACCATTGTGTCATCACAATAATGGCAGCGGATGCCATTCCAGAAAAGAACTTCCTTTCAAACAAGTCTAGCTTGTAGTTCTAGTTAAAGAAAAAGCACCATATATTCTACAGCAAAGTGAAAAAATAGCAATAAGAAAAACACCTTTCTCAAGGTAGAGAAAAATTGCTCCCAGGTTACAGCTTAGAGTGCATGAAATATCTTAAACCAGCACAGTTTGCTCCAATAAAACCTCTCAGCGCTTCGTTCCTAGAATTTTGCTCGCCATCTATCAAGAAACATGATAAATTCAGTGTTACAATAAATTTCTGACTGAGTTCAGTATTTGCCTATTTGGTCTGTTGTCATATAGGCACATCCTAACACTTAATGGATAAAATAAAGTCATCACTTCTCACATGCGTAACTTTATTTTTAACTTTATTTTTCTAGTTATTCCCAACATATAATCTTCCGAACATGGTCACGAGGATTACGTCACAAAATATTTTACTCTGCAGGGTCAAACTTGATGCAGAATACTGAAAATGTAGGAGAAAAGCTACTAAATAGAAATATATAAAATAAAATGAGTAACACACCTCATTGTTGATATTAAATCTCCATCTTGAATTCACCTGCCATTTCTCTTTGTGCCACCTATGGCCAAGAATAACGAGTCCCATTACAGCAGTAGTCACAAGCACCGACCAAATTGTGTTTGCCTCCTTCACGTTCTTGTATAAACAAATGGCATGTCTTTTCCACCAGGCCTCACATGGCAACGCCTTCTCCCCATCTCCTTCATTCTTCATGCCATTATCATCAACTGATGAATTTTCTGTTAAAGAACAAGCCCACTTAGACAACTGGAAATATAATACAACCATCCTAAACAGGATCCTATATAGCATACAATACACTGCAATTTTCACATCTACCACTTCTCACGTAACTTTTCAGAAAGTACCCAAAGTACCTTCCGCTGGTATTGTAAATATTTAAAAAGGTAATCAACGGTACTTTTGATGACTTATTTGGAATCAAAGAGGCAGAGATCTCCTTGAAACATACACGGCATTTCATGTTTTTTCAGAAGAATAGGTGGGCCTTTCTTTCTTTTTACTTTTGTTTTGAGATCTGTCAAGGCTTCTATGAAATAACTTACAAAAAATATTGCATCCATACATTCTTCTTATCATTGTCTTTAGTCAATATCTAATCCTATCTATTCACAATCGGGGTCAAGGAATTTAAGCTCATATGGTTTAAATATTCGAAGAAGCTTCATCTTTAGCTACACAAAACCTAAAAAATTATCATTTATTGCCACCCAAATGTTGGAACAATTTTGTGAACCGCTATACATTAGAATGACACATGCTAACAGTTGTCATAGAAAATTTTGCCCCCAGCTACACCACAAAATATACCATTTAAATGTACACATGATGCACACATTTTGTCCTGTTAGCACCAGAATATTGCATTTTCATCAATTAGCGGGCAAAATCTCTTCAACAAAATCATCATGTCACTCCCTACTTGAATTCTTTAGAAAGAAAACCTAATATACCGCCTTCCTTGCTGTTTCCTTTGTACATAAGCAAGGACATCAATAGATTGAAATTATTCCAGAAAATCTTTTGACAGGATAGTTCTAAGACTCTAGGTATATTCCCCATGTATGAAGAATTGAAGATGTATGAAGAGCAGTGTCTCATTCATGATTTTCTTATATACTATAGCAATTTGAATTAGTTTAAACTAGATTAGTGTAAATTAGTCCTTTTTGTATCAAGTAATGCTGAAACGAACAAATTTATGTCTTCTGCAAGCAACCTAACAGATGCCGGTATTGTTTGAAAACACATGAGATGTCAATTAAGAAGAAAACAATGATATCACTTCATACTTTAACTAATAATCAAGTACCTGTCTCTTCTTCATTGGAATCCTGAATCGTAACACGCTGACCCTCTTCGAAAAACTTAATTCCTTCTGGTGAGGATTGATACTCAACGCTCCCTCGAGGCTGCTCTTCTGCTTGTTCAACTACAGGTTCTGGTTCCAGCTCGGGTTCTAATTCAGGCTCAGGCTCAGTCACTTCTGGTTCAATTGGCAAGTTTTCATGCTCGTTTGGAGGGAATACAAAATGGTCTGGCAAGAAGAGGGAGTCAGCTGCAGGATCCTTCTCAGTGTATGCAGAAGAATAGAGAGAAAGCATATCCCATTCGATTTCTTTAGAGGTTGAACCTTCAGCCCATTTTTCGTTGTCAGCCATTTTTTTATATGATGAAAATCTGGAGTTCCCCTGAACATATATAACAAGAACTAGCATCATGTTACACAAATTGAACCATGAAATAAAACGACAACATAGCTTGGCAAGCTCAAATGGCGAGGAAGGTCTTTGGTTCAAACCCCTGGACGCAAATCGTACAAATTATGCATGATATATTACCATGAAAATAAGTGATATTGAAATAGATCCAGAATACATCATTAAGAAGTATTTAACGAATATAATAGATATTGCAATAGATCCAGAAATTACCAGAACACTTATTGAACGATTATTCCTTATAGTTTGAGCGAGAAAAGCTAGAATCGGATGAGACACACCGCCCGAGTTGCGCCGATTCGCTTCTAGCTTGTTTGTGACTGATTGATTTCTCAGATTTGATTTCTTGTACAGATTTGATTCTTCCAAGGCAAAATTCCAAGGAGAAGTTAGGTCTGATTGGTTGATTGATGATGGAAGAGATTTGGGGATAGCGTGAACCGTGAATTGTGTTTTGTTAATTAAGAGCAAGAAGAAGATGGTCTTAGTCTCCACCATCTTGGCGTATTTTTAGTATTCTATTGGGTCAGTTTCCAGTTATTTCTTTATTTTTTTTATCTAATTAGATTATGTACTATATACAAATGTATATTTTTCTTTATGAAATAACAGAATTATCTAATTTTGTTTTATAAGAGAGGATAATATATGAGGTGATTACATGACAATGAATTATCATTTATAATTTTGAGATAAATTTCAAATACATTTTTAAAGTAGAAAATATAAAATACTTTATAAACATATCTTGGGCTCATAGATTGATCATATCTCAAATCCTCATATAATATAAATGTTATTTGTTCTTCATCAAAGACCATCAAAATCACATGAAATTATTTCATGTTCAAACTAACGGTTTTTGAAGAAGTATTGAATGACATTAAAATTCATGATGAAAACACAATCTATCAATTTTGATAATATGTCTGTGAATCTTTATTTTTTGTAAAATTCTTCTTTCAAATGTAATTGAGAATTTATTCTTTAATGTTGTTAAGATAATAATTATTTGTCATGTAATGTCCTTAAATATACTTATATTTAAGTAGACATAATTACAATATTTCTCTTATCAGTTTCGTGTATTTCGAACCGCAAACATAACACAAATAATGTTGGGTCTTACCGCTCTACAAAGAGGCACATGTTCAAATCTCGCAAGAGACATTTGAAAAATATCGGAGATAACGAAACTCTTATATAAAAAATTGTGTTCCCTAAAAAAAATGTGTATTTTCACACATTATACTTATTATTTTTTTCTTTAGTTTTCTGTGATAAATTATTTATAATCTATAACAATCAAAATTGTAGTATTTAACCAGAAAAATTATAATATAATTTATCATAATCTTTATTATGGCAAAACCGAATTATTTCATTAACAGAGAACGAAAAGATGATATCTGACACAAAAAGAAGAAAAAAGACTATTAGTAAGATGATAGTTGAAAGAGAAATTGTGAGAGCAGTGAGATATATGAGGTAGATCTCACACAACAACAACAATAATAATAATTTGTTATTAGTATTTCGTACAAGTAATAGTTAAAAAGTAATTTATCTTTCTAAGAGCATCTTCTTTGAAACTCTTAGAGTTTATAATATGATGTGACAGTTTCTAAATTATTTATTTTTAGAAATGTATATGAGTTTCTTATTTAACAATTTTGCTTTAGAATTTTTTATTTAGCAACTTTGAGTTAGAGTTTATAACATCTGACGTGACTTAATTATTGACTAAAATCGATTTGTCTTTCACAGTATTATTTGCTGACGTGACAATTAAAAAATCTAACTTTTTAATTTTAGAGATGAAATATTTGAAAACTAAAGAAAGATTAAAATTCTTAAACTGATGTGACAATTATTTAGAAACTCTAATAATTTCAAAAATAAAAATGCTCTAAAAAAACTCAGTAACTTATTAAATTGCACCTTCGATTTTTATTTATTTATTTTATAGGAACTCATGTAACTTGTATACACACTTAAACATGCAATGCGAGACATTATCATAATCTCAGCCCACCAGTTCGATTTTTGTTTATCGTCATTTAGATATTCAAGTTTTGGCCCTTAAATGACAAATATTAAGTAATTATGTGAGTACGAATGTAGAACTCGTTAAGATATTTAATAATAAATATTGTGAACTTTCGATACCTCTTATATTAAAAAAATCACCGAGAGATCTCTTGATTTCTTTTGACAATCTTAACAATAAAATTTTGAACAATTTATAATTTTTTTAAATTAAAGAAAGTTTATAATATATTCTCGAGCATATAAATTAATTATGTTTTTCAATCCGATTTGATTTGAATGTTATTTTATACTTCAGCACGAATCATTAATATTAAATCTATGAACTTGTCAATTGTTAATTGAATATGAAACGGTCACTCAACTAATGTCAAATTCAAAACACAACTGATCTATAAATTAAGAAATGTATCTACAATATTTTTTCTATCATTATTTTTTATGAATTTATTTAAAATCTCATCATAAAGATCAAGATAAACATTGTCAAATGATCTCTCTTAGCTAATAACCTTGTATCTTGCTTATGAGTCAACAAAACTTGACAAAACAACAATTAAACGTTTAACCTTTTTATGAATTCCAATTGTTCAGAGGCCCTTCACCGTTGAATGATATTTTAAAGAAAGGAGAGTAAGCAAAGTTATTATACTGTTAACTGAGACTCGCACTCGACGGAACGCCGTTAAACTGTTAGCAGAAAGGCTTTAAAGAGCTTGGCTCCAACCAAGAATGTTCTGAGCATGTAATCCTCAAATCAACCAAAACCAAACCTAAATCATAACATACATTGTGGCAGAGCAAATTACAATCGTAACAATGGTGACGAAGTACAAAAACCTCTCACTATTTTTCCTTTACCTTTCTTTCCTTACGTTGAATGTAATAAAACAAGGATATATTACACCTGCAGTTACAAACTCGGCCCTCCGTTACAATTAAAGATCTTCTATTCTCTCAATTCGCCACTGTAAATCTACCAAAATGTACAACCAGAAAATTGAAGAACCTTCAAAAGGAAAACGACCCATACAGGTTACAGCAAAGCAAAAAGACCATGTGGGAACAAAAGATACAAATACAGATGCACTTTTTGCATGAGAAGACCATCAAGAACAAGCCACAAATCTCTTCAAGGAGTTGAGAACGCGATCAATGTAACCAGGTTGAGATGGTGTAGGCTGAGACGGCAGTGCTGGAGGGAGATGTTTCAAAAATGCTCTCACCGCACCATTTATGCCATCTTCAGATTTCATTGCCTCCGCCAGTTCAACTGCTCTCTCCTTCACCTGAGAATATTTTGGAAGTTAACGAGGATCTCACTAGAAAGACTCAAAGAGCAAAGGCTGTAAAGTTAAGATTCTAATGATAATGCCAGAAGGGCATATTCGGTCATATATTCTACTAGCTTTTGTCCAGTTTTGGGATATTAGAGCCTCAACCATAAAATTAACTTTGAAGGACTTGGTTTCGGAGTACTGTTTGGTACTTGATATTTGCATAAAATTTGACAAGACACCTTACAACTTCAAAAATTCTATAGAAAATACGATACCTCTAAGTTCTAACCACTGCCGATAGCTAACACTTAACTTTTTCTATTTTTCAGCTATTCCAAAGGTCCCTATATTTTGATATATCAACAAGAAGTCCCCTAATATTGGGTTTCTCAGACGAGTTTTTTTACAATTCCCAGAAAAGAGAAGGGAGAGAGACGGGTTGAAATGAACTAGCATCATCCATACCTGTGGATCCAACATGAATTTTATTGCATCAACTAATTTCTCCAAAGAAAACTGGTCGATAGGTATAGGAGTAGGCCCCACGCCTCTAGCATGCACTCGATCACCCCAAAATGGCTGGTCCCCAAAGAATGGCACAATTGAAGTTGGACACTACCAATTGACAAAGAAACATTAAAACCAAAATAATAGGAGGTACTGCATGATATAGAAAGCAAGAGAGTTGAGTACCGCAGCCTTAAGCCCAGCAGCTGTTGTTCCAGCTCCACCATGATGCACCTAGAAGAAATAACCATATTAAAAAAATTGACATATAAACAAAATCAGGGAAGATGAACTTACAAAGAGGAAAGAGAGACCAACCACAGCTTTGCATTGCAAGAAAAGCCAATCATGGGGCACATTATCTAATAGATATACAAAATCCTTTGGCTCCTTCACTGCCAAAACATATAAATTTTGTGCAAGTAATCCCTTATGCTCATTTAATATTCTTCAAAGATATATGTTTGGCTCCACCATGGTCCATTTAAGGACTGTTTCATAAAACCTAAACAAAATGACAAGAGCTAGAACCTATGTCGGTGTCATTTGTCAACTTAAAAATACAGTAATCCAACCTGGTTCCTTATATCTGGATGTACTGCTTAAACTAGCGAGACTGGACATTAAAAATATATTGCAGCTTAAGCAAAGCACCCCCCCCCCCCCCCCTCTCCCCCTCCCTCCTGTACCAACCCTCACCAAGAGGTCAAACATATGATTGTTGGTAGTTGAGTCTGAAATTATGCCGCCTTAAGCCCTAGTTAGGTTCTGAAATTTCTCAAACAAGGAACAATGGAAAGAGAGCATACAATTGCCTAGGCCACCCCAACCCTTGTTAATGATGCCCCTCTGTCCTGTAATTTCAAGTGCTTGTACAATTATCTCCGTCATTTTTTCTGGCTCTTGAACAGGCTAATTAAGCCCCACGAGAAAAAAATAAACAATTTCAAAATAGTCAGTTCATATAAATAATAAAAAAACCTTATATTAAACAGGAAAGTTTGTGTTCTAAAGTGAGGTCATGAGTTGATTCCATAATATATTACTGTTGGGTAAAAGAACTATGCAAAGAGTAACCATTTTATCATCCTATTCCAATGTAGCTGACGATACTATGAGAATATGTATATGGAATATACAAAAATAATGCCAAGCATATCCAACTCAGAAAGAGTTACAAAGAGATGTAGATGAAATATATGAAATTTCGGATTACCGAGCAAATTTTCCCATGGTTAATATCAAATCATGTGACAGTAACAGATAAGATTTCATAGGATAATAACACAGATTATGGAGCATTTTAGGGGGAGAAATAAAAGTTCAGATCCATAGAAGATCAGGGATAAGCGAGAAGTTTCAGACCAGTAAACAAAAATGTTACTCCATAACTACCAAACTTGGAGAAAGCAAGATGTACTTACAAGACTGCCAAAGCCAATATAAATAGGTTTTTCACCAGCCTTGAGCCATTTCATAAGTTCCTCAGGAGGTTCATAGTTGGATGCAAGGTCAAGGAAGCAAAACCCTACCACATCAACTTTTGGTCCCCAGTCTGAAATTTATAGCAAAATAATAAAAATATATAATCATTATAAATGTTATTCAGAATAAGACGCAGTTTTAAAATTTAGTCAAATTTCATGAACAGAACAAACATTCTATTAAAATAGATATTGAGTAATCCATATTCAAGTAATATCATGTCAAAGATTGAAAGACCGTATAAAGCACGAATCATTCTTTTATTACATTCTAGGTTTCTTCTTTTTACAAGTAAAAAAAAGGTTTCTTCTTTTTACAAGTAAAAAAAAGGTTTCTTTCTACCTTTCTAGGTTTCTTCTTTCTACAAGTAAAAAAAAAGTTTCTTCTTTCTCATTGTTTATTTATTTTTCTTCTTTTTCATTTAATTGGGAACAAACCATTTGGTTTGGGTACAAGGTGCGGGCTCCAGATGTAGCCATGAGGTATGTCAGAAGTAGAACCCTGTGCACCACTCAGGTATGTGACAGGTCGTAGCTTCAGTTTCTTTTTTCTGAAGTCATTTATCATGCCTCTTATCCCCAGCCATATCATCGAATCCACAATTTGATAGGAAAGCTAAGAACATACATAAAAAGTTGACCATTGCAAACAGTACATCAGTACATCTACATCATGATATTGAAGCCTCCCTACCCAATAGCAATGACTAAACTAGGGCCATTACAATTAACTATTGCACCGGGGGGTCACATTTACAAATCTTATCTCAATTTTAAATTTGTTGTCTAAATAGACTCTTTACTAAAATGGGACTGCAATAAAGGAAATTTCCTGGTTGCCAGTTGAAAGCAGAGCATTCTCATTGGTTGCATTATGGGGTATAGTCACTTGGCAGGCACGGGCAACTATTTATCCTATAAACTATGTTAAGTTCTAAACAAGAAGAGAGAGAAATTCTTGACTGACTCTGTACCCAGCAGGTTGCTTGACGCGAGAAAGAGGGTGAGGAAATTCACTAGTAGGCCTGCCCAAGTAAAACTTACAGATAGTAAGATACAAGGAGTGGATTAACTAGTTAAAATGAAAAAGATAGAAAGATAAACCTACGTCCAAGGCATTGTAAAAAAAATGTGAATGGGAACTTTGAGTGACTCAGCAACATGTACATGTCCTGCAAAAACAATTACATATTGAAATGATTTTCAACTCATAAATCCTATGATTCAGTTTTAAAAAATTATGTTGACACTTCGTTGGTGGGCCCAAGAAATAAGTGAACTTTCAGTGAGTGCAGTAAGAATTTCATAATAGATCATGACCAGTCAGATGTTAGGGGCTGTCAACATGACATACCAGTCAATACTACAATGATACAGATATACTCTGAACAGGAAAAGATATTAAACTCCATGGTGTTTGTACTATTCATTGTTGCTTGATGCAGCAATTACTAAACAAAAAAATAGTATATGAAAAGTTACCCAGCTACAGCTTCTATGTACTGGTACCAAAAAATATTATATGAAAATTTACCATATGCTGGTGGATTAGCAATTATAGCATCAGCCTTGAAGGGTATGCCAGTCTCTGCATCAGGATCCCTACATGCAGCTAGCAAAGAGAATATAATGTCCTTTATCTGTTTCCTTTGGATTGGTATTTCTGAAGGAGCTGATGGCAGAAATCCTTTGTTTTTCACCATATCTGCTCAATTTTAGCAAAACTGTTTTCTGTTAATAAAATAATAGTCGATGAACAAACAGAAAGATATATAAACTCTTCAACTAGAATTTGACGTCTATTCTTCAGATGAATTCAATCATAAGGGATTTAATCTAAGTAATCAACCCAAACTCATAATCATTAGAGTAACTTAAGCAGGTATCACAATTCCAGAGATCAGGATGGTACCCTAAGAACAAAGGGTTTGTGTGCGTTATGCTTAACAAGGTTAAGGATCAATTAAAAAACCACATCAAGTAAAATCAACACAAACAAAAACAGAAGAAAAAAAGAGTTGCATCTCTAATACTGTAGTACAGTATTGATACCAGATGTGCTGATTCTTGAAATAAAAAGAGATGTTCAGTCTGCATGACATACATTCAGCAAGAACCTTCGGATCTCCACCAAGAGGAAAAAATTCTAGACCAGCAGTCAAAACAAACTCCTTGAAGTTGGCATGTGTAGCTAATCTCACACGATGCCCATAATCCTGTTCAATAAAAACAATGAAAAATGTTATTGAAGTTGGCATCAGTACATACTAGTACAGCACCTGACAGGTACATGAGTTGTACTAGGTAAGTTCAGCCTCTGGTGTTTTCCCATTTTTCTGGTCAGGAACTTGATGTTCTTTTCTAAAATCTAGTCTATTCAGAGAAACCAAACAACCAAAGAACTAAGATATAATAATTACTCAAAGTTCAATATTAAGCGCTTTTTCAAAAGCAGATATGAATAAGAAAGTAACACCTGTAGTCGTTTTCCAATGGCAACAAATGGCTGAACATCCCCACGTGTACCAACAATAAGTATCACTATATTCATTGGAGGCCGATATTGTATATCCCCAGACTCAGAATCATCATCTACCACATCAGCACAGAGATCCTCGGGAGCAATATCAAGAGATGTAGGTTCAAGATTGCTCGGTATGTCTACAACCACTGTACCATCATCCTTCACAGTGGCTATTCGATTTAACATTTTTAGCTGCAAGATGGCAGCGGGGGAGGAGAGGGGAATGGGGGAGGGGGATATTATAGTTGCCATCAAAGAAGTTCATACCGAATTTTGGTGATTGTTATGTTCAGTTAAATTTGTTAGAAGACAATAGTTTCTACCTGGCCCGGAGAGGAACTTGCAAATTGTTCATTACAATTTACTTTCGAACATCAACTCTAAAGGATCTTTAGAGCTCAAAATATCACTCTCAGAGTTTTAAAGGTTGACACCTGTACCTGTGAGTGTTGACCCAAATTTTTTGCATAAACTCTGATCCAGATTTATGTTCCTTTGTTACGCATTGTACTAGACAAGGCTTAAACATTGAGATACAGACAAGCCATTCAAATGCCTAAAATCATTATTACTTCACAACACATTTAGCATAGCTTGTTTTTTTACATGAAATTAGCATAGTTGGTTCAAACCTTCTTCTTGGCAGAAATTTTATTGTTTAACAGTTGATCGGCATGTTTTTCACGTGGACTGGGATTGGCCTTGCGTCTCTCTGTCTTTGACCTCTCAAAATTGGGCGGAGTTGAAGTCTTCAGTCCTTCCTCGCTATCGTCAATACCTCCCGGCATAGTGTTTGACCTAGGTAAAACTGAGCTTAAAATGAAAATAAATAATCGAACTTTAACAACATACTATACGCTTTCATTGATATCATAATTCTATTTCTATTTCTATTTTCATTTTCCTGGGGCCTGAAAGTTGGCCCTGAAATCCTTTTCATGTGGAATTTCTTTTTCTCATTATTTGTCCAAGATAATCAATTACTTAAAAACAACCGCTGTCATCAATTCAATAAGATATAAAAGAGTTTAAATTACAAGTGGGCCTTAAAAGTGTTGACAGTGCAAGTTTGGCAACTATAATTGAAACCTCCGGTTACTGATAAGTTCAGGTCATAATTTCAAACACAAAAATCTAACACTAAGAAAAGGGCATGAAAAAGGAATGTAATTAAACAATATAGCATTGCAATTTCTACTATACAATTATTGATCCTGGATAATCATGTGAACAGTACATTCAAATCTTAAATGAACAACATCAAAACCCGGACTCTAACATCATTCAAAAGTAATCACAATTATTCATAACGGAACTTGCATAAGAATTGCAACCAGTTGATAGCATCCTAATTATACAAATTATACAAAGATCAAATCGAATAATGAAAAAGACGCAGAGAAAAGGGACCCACCAGGAGGCGAGGAGGAGGTGCTAGCATCGTGATTGCTCTCCTCCATCCCGCTACTCGTCTCCGCATGAGCGAGAGGAGAGAGGAAGATGAGAGGAGAAAGCGAACGAAAAGCGATACGAGAAAGGGCTTCGAGAGAGAGAGAGGGGTCCGTCGGAGAGATGTTGCGACGCGTGACGCGTCCGAAAGAGGATTTTACTGTTCGTGAACCCGGTCTTTGAGCTTCTAGACCTACAGAAAAAAAATTGTTTCAGTATAACAATTTTCGATGAAACCCTCAAAACTTCTACACTTTTCACTCTTTGTTGTTGTTTAAGCTATAACTGGCTAACTGCTGTTACATTGGTCGAGTTTTATATTACAATTTCATTTCCAAGGAGTGAGATTGAAATTATTCGGTATCTGGGGAGACGCCAGTTATTCAGTCAGGCAAATAAAGCATCAACCATGTGGCGGCCAGATTAGAGGACCCAGCGCATGCACCGCCTATCTAATGGAGGAAAATTTTCATTAAGGCTGAAAAGCGGGCAGAATTAGCAGTAATGATCTAGCGTTTCTGAAAATAAGACGTGATTATTAGTCGAGCCCTCAAAGTTTATCTAATATTTTATTATTTTTTTAGTTTTTTCATTGTGAACTCATTTCTGTCAGAAAACATTTCTTTATTAGAGACGCGATTAATAGTCGCGTCTTTAGTGAGATCAGATTTCATTCATTTTTGTTTATTAACAATAATAATATTAAAATAATAACAATAATAATAATGATAATAATAATAACAATGATAGTAATATACTTTATTAATTATGATAATAATAAGTGTAATAACAATAATCATGAAAAAAATATTTTCTTATAAAAACAAATTTGATATTAATAATGTACTTTATTAATAATAATAATAATAAGTGCAATAATTACAATAATAATAATTAATAGAACAATAATATTAATAATAGACTTAATTAGTAACAATAACAAATAATAATATGTCAAATTTATTACTATATTATTAAAAGGGTTAACTACACTTGTTGGTGCAAAGATTACGAGAAAAACGAATCGGCTAGTGGCAGGACGCAATAATTTGGGGTGTTAGTTTGGAATGGCTTGGGTTTGAATCTCACTAGACCATTCTTTTTTCCAGGTTATTAGACGAGCAACTATTAGTCGTGCCCTAGTAGGGTCGAGTAATTCTGAAAATTCCAGAGAGGCCTACTCACTGGGCCCACTTGGCATTGAAAGAAACACAAATTTCTTGTGCAAAATTGGTCCATTTGTCAATTAGATATAGTACCTAGGGACGCAATTAACAGTCGCGACCCTATGTTTGTGCAATTTTTAAGGAATTTCAAACAACATTAATTACTTATCCAATTTTGTCGCTACAATCGTCTCTATTGATGTTCTATAATTCATTGCCTAATTCAATATTATGTATGAACCAAGCTTTTAAAAAACGGAGTTTAAAATTCAGTTAAACCGGTTTAACGGGAAAAACTTGTCATGGCGTTAAGTTTTCAGGAAAAAACGTTTTTAACTGGTTTTCTGCAGTTTAACAGTTTTAACTCCGTTTAATCCGTTAAAATCCGTTAAAATCAGGCCGTTTTAACGCCATTTTTTATTTTTTTATTTTTTTTATTTTTTTATTTTTTTTATTTTTTTATTTTTTTATTTTTTCTTTGTGTTTTTGCTGGATGCTTACTGTAATGTACTTGGTGATTTGTCAACTTGTTGAATTAATTTAGTTTTTCAATTTTTGTTTACTATTTTATTAACTTGGGATTAGTTATTGTGAGCTCAGTCGGGTAGTTACTAGTGTTATGATGATGTATTGATTGTTTGGGTACACTGGTCTTGTGTGTTATATTGATGCTGGCATGAGATATTATTATGTTGGTACAACTTACGCAATTGGATAGTGGAGGTTATAAAAAATACACATTTCAAAATAAAATACATTCTAAATTCTAATTATTAAACATATCATATATCATCATTTATATTTTTAAACAATGAAAAAGGCAGCAATGCTAATAATAATGTTAAATATATTATATAATATATAGTTACATAGAGTCATACATATGACAAAAGTGTGTATGTTTGCACCATAATTTGGTCTAAAATAAATAAATAATAGACAAAAAATGGTTGGCCGTTTTTTAATTTAACTTCCGTATAATTCCGTTTTAACGTTAAACCGTTAAGCGACCACCTCACCGTTAAGGACCGTTAAATGTTTTTTAAAAGCTTGGTATGAACTAAATAACTTAAAACTACTTAATAGTAAATAATCACAACAAGTTCGCAAGTTAACAATTGCACCAAAATTTCGTAAGTTCTAGAATTACTAATCTAAAAAAAGCTCAATCATGCTGATTGCAAATCGCAACCGCATCCATGGTCATATGCTGATGGAGTGTACGTATTTGGCGCGTGATGATTTCTTATGGTGTGCCTTGATTCGGCTTGACTGGATGGCCCGACTTCAAATTGCCCACCTTGCGAGGATTGTCTCATCTCCCATACGTCCCCTGTGATAATTGCATGTGCGGAGGTTTAAACATGGTAGGATGGGGAATCTAACTTACATGATTGCCACCAACTACTTGGCTTAACCATTCATACTGTTCAGGTCGAACATGCCCCATCTCGGCTAATGACAAGTCCAAGTCGGCATCGTGAGTCCATGTTGTTGCATCAAGTTGTAGAAAACATGCTCTTGATGCACATCTTCAATGTTGCCTCGACAAATTCTTAGAACACGCCTCGCAAAAGCCATCATTACGCGATTTATCATGGCTCCAATGGCATCTGTAGCAAGAATCAAATTGTGAATCACCTGAAAACAAAACTAGGTTACATCATTTATTATTAACTCGCATAAGTAAAAAATACACAAAAATATCGTTTGTTGCACGACTTCGTCTCGCATGGTGAAGGTTGTTAGAATGGAGTTCTAAGGTCAAGTGCTAGTGCAGAAGCATTTTTAACAATTAAAGTTCAAACTTTTGGACTTTAATTACCTAGCTAAAATCACAAGCAAGCAAGTACTAAGAGCAGTTAAGCAAAACAAATAATAAAATGCAAAATATAGTAAAGAGAAAGAGCAAGAGAGATCAAGAGAATATAAAACACACAATATAACATGGTTTGTCCTACAAACAAACTAGGCCTACGTCCACGGGACTCGGAACCAAAACTTCCTTCCGAGACCGATTTCACTAAACAATAAGTGTTCTTACAATTGCAGAACCTAGCTTTGGTTTCTTCTCACATAAGAAAACCAATCTTAGATTCATAGACCCATGCAAGGGGTTACACCGCTCTACAAGGTAATCGTGTCCAATTGACAATACAATTAAGGACGGGGATGCACTACTTGACAACATAATATAGTACACCAAACAAGGGTAACAAAGTTAGCAAACAAGAAGAAGTCTCATCAAGAAACACCGAATATCAAATGCCTAAAGTATTTCAGAAGGTAAATTTTCATCATTTAGATAATGTCATGGGAGATTCTAGAGTTGGAGTTATAACTCGTTCTAGGTTAAATCACATGGCTTCTCATTGTGCTTTTGTGTCACAACTTGAGCCCACACATTTTGAGGAGGCTAATCAAGATGCAAATTGGATTCTTGCTATGTAAGAACTTATCCAATTTGAACGTAACAATGTATGGACATTGGTACCAAAACCTCCAAACTGGACCATAATAGAAACCAAGTGGGTTTATAGAAACAAAAAGGATGAATTTGGAATTATTGTTACAAATAAGGCACAACTTATTACAAAAGGTATACTAAACAAAAGAGAGTTGATTATGATGAGACATTTGCACCCGTAGCACGATTAGAGTCCATTAGAATGCTTCTTGCTTATGCATCTTACATGAAGTTTGTACTATACCAAATGAATGTTAAAAGTGCATTTTTAAATGGGTTTATAAACGAAGAAGTATGTTTTCCAACCTAAGGAATTTGAGCATCCTTCATTCACCAATCATGTCTATAGGCAAAGATGCAGGTTAAAACAGGTACATATCAATGTCAAATATGCTCAAACATGCCATGGACAAGTCAAGACATGCTCAAATCATCAAGAGAAGGCTTCATTATGCAAAACAGAGCACATCGTTACCATAACGCTTCAAGACTCATTATAACGAGTCACCAAGGCGTTATAACATGTGCCCAAGGCATCATAACGCCTCAAGAGGAGAGAAAAGCAGCATGAGCTTGGAGTTTCCCGAAGCCAGCGTTACTGTAACGCTTGAGGAAAGCGTCACAACGAGTCACCACCCATTATAACGAGTGAGCAAAGCATTATAATAGGTTCTTGAAGAGTTGACCCACAAGACAGCTCCACAAGGGCAAATATAGCAGAAGTACAAGGCGTTATAATGCCTTGGACTTGTGCGTTATGAAGGTGCTATAACACTAGGAAGAGTTTTGAAGGATCCAAGATCCCAAGAAGCGTTCAGCCTATATAAAAGATGTAGAAACGAACCAACAAACAATCAAATCATTTCTATAAGCTTCCAAGCATCAAATTGAGCACAAAAGAACACCTAATTCAAGTCTCCTCCAGCTCCCTAACCTAGAGAGCATTACGATAGCTACTATTATCTTATTATCTATTCTAGAACAAACCCTTAGCTAGTTTTAGCCTTTGGTGCATCACATTTGTGTTGTCAAGTGATGTATCCATGTCCTTGATTGTGTTGTCAATCGAACCTTTTTACCTTGTATTGTGGTGTTGTCCCATACATTAGTATAGGAGAAGAAGATTGACTTGCTTGTGTAGAAGAAGTCAAAGATCGGCTCCGCATTTTGCAAAGAACACTCGTTTTATAGTGAAATCGGTCCGGAAGGAATATTTTGTTTCGGGAGATCCGTGGATGTAGGCCTAAGTTGATTTATAGGTCGAACCATGTTACATAGCGTGTTCTCTTGTTCTCGATTGCTCTCTCTTCACTCTCTCTCTCTCTTTATTACTTTGCTCTTTGTTATTTTGTGATTTGATCAATTATTTCTTGAAATTGCTTGCTCTATTACTTGGCTAGGTGATTAAGATCTAAAAGCTTTTAGTTTAAATTTGTTGATTGAAAACGCTTCCGCCTAGTGAATTGACCTTAGTCTTGCGATTTAAGTCTCAACCTTAATTCTAACAGTTATGACTTGTACATGCATGATTGAGCCTTTAATTTGCATCATCATATTGTACCTATATAAACCTGCAACTCATCAAAACTCAATTGTGCAAGATTAGTATTGTTTTGTTTTGCAAATTGTCAAACAAGAGATGAGTTTAATCCAACATAAGTTACCTCTTGTCTCGCTCAAACTCGATTTGATATGGGCCCGAGAGATTATGGATTCGAGACTTCGCCCAGGTTGAAAGTTTGTCTGAAGCCTCCTTCTTCAACTCTAGTTCGCTTCACTTTGCGAACGATGCCTATCTCACGAACTGTCGTGATCGAAGATTCATAAGGTTTTGGTTTTTGAAAGTTAGGTTTGTTGGGTTACGAACAGTTCAAAACCCGTCAATTGGCCTAAGCAGCGGAAAGACCGTAAAACAAAAATTTTACGTCTGACTTAAGCCGAGGATTAAGCGGGGTATGTCGGATAAACCACAGAGGGTGTCCACCTCCCGTTTATCCCTAACATCAAAACCCTACTTAATCCTTAAACGGATCTACTCCTTAACTGAATTATAAAACTTTAATCTACTTACAAATTAAATAGATTAATATAACATTAATACCTTGATCCAAATTCGAATTGGACCGCAGAAGACTCGGAAGGCCGAATCACAGACGCTCTTCTCCCCGGAGTATCAGACGTCTGATACCTCTACCAGATGTCCACCAAGACGACCAGAGACTGGCTTACTTCTTCTGCCAAAAATACCGAAAGCCGCGATATCCCGCAAAAACACTATTCACCGAGATAAGGACTAAATGAATATCTTTACGACTCGCAGTTATTCAAATATGAAATACCGCTCCTTTCGCAAAAATACTATTTTTCCGAATCCCGTAAATAACCGTATACGAGAAAAAGAGAAAGTATATTTATCGATACGAATCTGAGTTAACGAGTACGAATTGATTTTTGGTGTCTCTTTCTCTCTCCCTCTACCCCTCTATTTATACTAAAATGAGGAGGTTACAAATTACCAAAATACCCTTGAAAATATGTGAAAGGACCATATTATCCTTGAGAATGGCGGTTGGAACAAAAATATCAAATGCCACATCAAACTTATTTATGTCACATCATCTATTCATGTCGGCATATAGAAATTTATTTGCCAACTTTGACATTTCTCTTGCCGACCTCCATGCCACCTAATTGGCATGTTAAAAAAATATATATAAACTTTTGAAAATGCCACATATTCATATGCCGACATGCTTTTCAAATTTATTTATTTATTTTTATTTATTTATTTTTAATTAAGATTTTAATTAATTTTAATTAAGGTTTTAATTTGATAATGACTTTCATTCCAAATTCAAAACCATAATCAATATTTAAAATCTAAATTAAATGTATATAAATAAGTATAAACATATAATTGTTCTCAACAATTATATTTCTCAGGGTTTGACATTGGTTTGGTTGTGATATGATTTTATACAATGTATCGTATACGTCTATAAATTCAATCGTTGTTTTTGCTTGTCATCTCATATGACATATATAATTTAATTATATCACATATAATTAATTATAATCATCTTAATATTAATTATAACCTATTTATAATTAATCATTAAGATTCTCTGATTTAGCTCCTATACGGTGTGACCTAATAGGATCTGTGTTATGTTGGTAAATAGAATTAAAATCATTTTAATTTCTATAATCATAGGAGGCATCTGGCATCTGCGCCATGACCATCCAATTACACAGACGATGTTGTACTTATGCAATATCACGATCCACAAAACATTTTAGTCGTGTTAATTCTTTCGTCTCACAGTATCAGATTAGTTTCAAGGCAGGTGTGTGTCAACCTTGCAAACTTAATCTTTTCTCGATCTTGAGCAGACTTATCAAATATAATTACTTTTGTAATTATACTGCATGCAGATAATCCTACTCTATCAAGGGGCCCAGTGATACTGTAACTCGTATCAAGATACGAGGGACAATAATACTTTCAGTAAACCATCACTACCTCAACTAAGCTATGTATACCGAAAAGCTATCGTTATGACTGCGTTTTACCGACAGCGTTAGATAACAATCACACATACACATCTCTAAGTAGGAAAGATGAATATCTCATACTTTAGAACTTAACACTGAATGAAAACATTAATGACACGTACACAATTCCATTTAATGTTTCATTCGAGGTATGTCAAATACCATGTTCCTCTAACATGTATTCATGTGATTAAAACGACATCTTATGTCTATGGTTTGTAAAACTTAACCATCTTTTAATCCACATTCTAACCTTGTAACGGTGAATTAGTGTTCCTGCTAATTACGTTGGTTAGAGACTTTTAAGAGTATATATCATCTGTATTATGAAGTTTCACAATTTCAGTTATTGACTCAAGTCAGATAAAGGAATGATTCATAAATTCAATAATACTCAAGGTAACAAAATGACAGTTTAATTAATCACTCAATTCATGAACAAAGCTTTATGATAATTTATCGTATTATTGACTTCTAGATTATTACAAACTAACAAGGTTTTCGGTGGAGAAGGGGCTAGAGAGGGTTTTAGCAAAATTTAAGGGTAGGGAGGTGTAGAGGAGATGACGAAGAGGCGAGACCCTTAAAAATTTGGGGAGATATGAAGAGAGGAGGGAGTATTTGGAGGTTGTGTGTGTTGATGAAGGACGAGAGAAGAGAAGATGAAGGTTTTTTGAAATTAGAAGTGAATTTTGGAGAGAAAGAGGCAGATCTGACGGGTTTATTGGGCAAAATTTTCTCGAACCGTTGTAACGATTGGTCTAGCTTCAAAACAGTTTAGTATAAACATGCGAGAATTTACAGGAAACAGAAGAACTGTTGTAATAGTTTCCTACCATTGGGCAATAATTTGTACTGAGTGGGGTACAAATTGTGTTGACAGAGAACCATTGCAACGATTGTCTCATTAGGTGACGATTTGTACTGAGTGGAAAGAGGAGGATTACACCAAAGAAACTGTTACAATGGCAAAAAATCATTGCACAATGGTTTATACTGAGTTGAAAGAAAGATGATACGTCTTGTTGCTGATGGGCAACCTTATAAGGTTGGAAACCATTGTGCAACGGTTTACACTGAAAATGCGAATTTTAGCTACGTAATGACTCAATAATAAGAGATAACATTTCTTGAAAAATTTAGATCAATTGCTATGATTTCTAATTTGTGCATTGGACTCAACTTTGAGGCTTGAGTTACTTGTTTTAGTTCTTACATGCCAAATTTAAAATGAAATTTGCAATATTGTTCTATATTAATGGGCTTAGTGAAATTATCGACTATTTGATTCTTTTTGTCAATGTACGCTAGTTTAATGTCATCTTTTTCAATATGATCTCAAATGAAATGATGTCATATCTCTATGTGCTTGGTGCGAGAGTGAAATATCAGGCATTTAGAAGTGAGTGTAGCACTAGTATTATCACACATTATTGGAACTTTGCAGAAGTATAAGTTATAATCGTCTAGAGCATGAATCATCCATAATAATTGTGTGCAACAACTACCGGCCATAATATACTCGGCCTCTGCGGTTTAAAGGGCTACGAAGACTTGTTTTCGATTAGACCATGATACAAGAGATTCGCCTAGGAATTGACATGTTCTATTTTTACTTTTTCTATCCATTCGATACCCAGCAAAGTCGGCATCGGTGTATTCTACTAAGTCAAGCTTCGATTGTCTACCGTACCATAACCCTAAGTTTAAGGTGTCCTTAACATATTTAAGAATTCTTTTAATGACTTTGAAATGAGATTAATTAGGGTTCGATTGATCCTAACACATAAACACAAGAAAAATATTATGCCCGACCTACTTGCTGTTAAATAAACTAGATTACCTATCGTAGTTCGGTATTGAGAAATGTCCACCGGCTTCTTGCTTTCATCCGCATTAAGATTTATGTTTGCCGCCAATGGTGTCTTGCTAATTTTGCTATCGACCACCCAGAATTTCGTCACCAACTCCTTTGCGTATTTGACTTGATTTATGAAAATTTTGTCGGGTAGTTGCTTGATTTGCAATTCCAAGAAGAATATAAGTTCTCCCATCATGTTCATCTCAAATTCACTGCCTATCAAAGAAGTAATATTTCTCGACAAGCGTCGCATTAGTTGAACAAAAAATTATATCATCTAAGTTTATTTGTACCAAGAAGAATGTAAGCTCTCTCTCTTTATCTTTCTTGCAATTCTTCAATATTCTTGTTACATCTTTTATTGTGTATTTGAATTGTTAGAATTGTATAATTGATAAATAACTTAAGATATTATTGATAAATACTCTTCTGTATTCAACTTTGTTAATTCTACCTTAAGCCTCAATTTAGTTGCACTTTCAATTTCTAACGAAGTTAGCGAACCCACATATTTCGTCCAACTCGATACAAAACTTTGTGAAATGAAAAATTCTCTGTCTTAGTTTTTTCCCAATTGAACTAGGAACTGAGCAAACAAACCGAATTTTTTTATTAACCAAAATAAATTGAAAAGACACAGAACTATCAAAATTCGGATCAAAATCACCAAACTAGCTATTTTTTTCAAAGTTAGTTACAACTCGATGAGTGGGTTGTATTTAGGTAAATTTTTGTAACGAATTCGATTGCGCTCGTCGAGACTGTAACTAACTTTTTTTTATCATCGCAAATCATCGAGCTGTAGATTTTCGAGTCTACTTCCACCACGTTGTGTCTGATTTGCGATCGGAGGAACGTGCATCTCAAATTTAGCTCCAACTTGAGCTTATATCTTAATTAGTATTTTTTATCATGAGTTTACGTCGAATTCAATTTTGAATTGCTCATTTCTCCGATCGCAAAATAGACTCAACGCGATGGAAGTAGACTCGAATATCTACAGCTTGATGCCTTGCGACGATAAAAAAGACTAATTATGATCCCGACGAGCGTAGGTCAAGTTGTTACAAAAAATATTAAGTTTGATTAGCATTTTTTCTACAAACTTCGACTACGCTCGTTGGGGTCATAATTAGTTTATTTTTTATCGTCGCAAGTCATCAAGTTGTAGATATTCAAGTCTACTTCCACCACGTCGAGTCTGATTTGCGATCGGAGGAACACACATCTAAAATTTGGCTCCACTTCAACTTATGTCTTAATTTGCAATTTTTTATCATGTATTTGTGTCAGAATCAATTTTGAATCGCTCGTTTATCCGATCGCAAATCAGACTCGACGCGGTGGAAGTAGACTCAGACATTTACAGCTTGATGACTTGCGACGATAAAAAAAACTAATTACAGTCTCGACGGACATAATGAAGTTGTTACAAAAACTTAACTAAATAGAATCTAACTATTGTATTAAATTATTAATATTTTTATTAATAAAGTATTCAACTTTCAGAAGGTTAATTTTTTTTCATGATTGACTTTGAGAAAATAAAAATAACATTTATGACTTTAAATTTAAATTTTTTACAACGATGACCATGTTTTTTAACATTTAGATTTACATGTGTTATCTAGATGTTCACATGTTTTGTTTTGTGATTAGAACATTTTTGAAATTTTGGCAGTTGTTTTTTGGAGTGACGTTACGACAGTTTTGAAATTCTGTAGTCACAATAAATCAAATGCCCAAAAAATCAAACCGCCGGTGCATTTTTAACTTAGACCCGAGACATCGATCTATTTATTTCTCCATTAGAAACTCCTCACTTTCCCGCCCGGAAGTCTCCGACAAGGGATAAAACTGCGCAAACCCTCATCGCGCCACTTACAATCCCGCTTGCGTCTTTTCCTTTTCGTTCCAACTTTTCTCGCCGCACGAGCGAAAGCGAGCGAACAAGGAGAGAACGAGAATCGTTTCTAGTTTCTTCTTTCCGTGCCAGACGAGAACCGCTGAGCAGATTATCCTCCATGGAAGACCCTCTTGATTTCGAAAAGGAAGATATCCTGTTCCAAGCACCTCGCCTCGCCACCAAAAGGTATTCGGCTTCTGGTTACTGTAACTATTTGATTAAATTTAATTAGGAACCCCTTTCACATGGAGTTGATTTAGTCAAATTTTGGAATATTACAATACTACATGATACAGTTAACATTAGACACGTGGAATTTTTTTGTTATGGATCATTGCTCGCTATTCATGTTATTGTTGGAACAATCAACAATGTGTTTATACCTGGACAAAGCACGGCTTATTTGTGAGTCTCAACTGAACAGAAAAAAGGGCAAATAAATGAGAGAGAAAATCATTTCCTTGCTATGGTTGTTTTCTAATGGTGTCATTTTAAATTATGCTGTTGAACTATGTAGGAGAAAGGTTATTGGTTTGGATGATCTTTTAAATGATTTCTATGGAGGCAAAAATAAAACAGTGGATAAGAGCACTAAGAGTTTCAAAGCTTCAAAAGGGTATAACTCAGATGAGGATGACAAGTGTGTCCGTGAAAATGAAATTAGTCTGCGCAAATTTGTTGAGGCCTGCGAGAAACAGGCAAGTGTCAATCTCTTACCTATATTTCCTCATCATTGTTACTTAGAGGATTATTGTTAAGCCCCACTTTGGTTTTTTGACTTCTAAGGCCTTGTTTAATCAAACTCACCAAATTCCCCACTGAAAAGAATAATTAAATTCAAATGTGAAAAAAATTCAGCCAAAATGGTCCGGGGTGGCATGACATTGAACTCAAGTAGTGGTACTGCTGTGGTGAGTAGCCATCTCGACCATACAGGTGCCAGAATTGAGTAGTATCTACCATTACTGTTTGCATTGGTGTAAAAAAACCACTTTTGCTTTTCATACGAGTTCTTTTTATATTTTCTAGTATTGAGATCTTAGAACACTTAATTAATGTTATACGAAGTAAACAGAAAGGGGCCAAGTGTCATATAGCTTAGTTTTCTATTCACAGGTGAATGAGATTGGTTTTGATGATGAAATCCCAATTTGGGGTCGAAGAGCTTTTGGTATTCAGGTACATTTCTCTCTAGTCAAATTTTGAGTTGCAAATATTTTCCCATGTTCAATTGCTACTGAAAAGTTACTCATTGCAGAAAGCTTTTCCACCATTGGAGAAACCTGTGACTGCAAACAATGACCTTTCTCGGCTTTTTTCTGAAACTGCCACTGCCTCCATTTTCAATTCAAATGGTGAAAGTGGTTTGTATCAATAGATGTTATCTTACAATACTTGGAACTTCTGCCAGTTCTTTTCACATTTTTATTGTTAATTTACAATCTACCTTGTTATTGATGTAGGGGAAAAACTTTTTGAAGGTTTATTAACTAATGGGTGGCTATGGCACTTGGTTGCCACAACAGGTTTTCTGGAAGATTCTGTTGCTTCTTGGACTTTTCACACAAGTTGGTGATTTATCTCTTCATAGTGCAGTATTTTTCTATTTGGTTGCGAACTGTTAGCTTAACCCGATCAAACCTGGTTAAGGCTGTCTGGTGGGCTAACTGTTTGTTTTAGAGCCAGGGTTTCTTGATCTGTTGCTCTTCCAAGTTTGAATCTTACCTTAGGCTTGTTTAGCTTTTGAAAAATGAAATAAGTAAAATGGCGAGCCTGGTCTGATGGTTAAGTACATAGAATAGCCAGCCTAATCTGATGCTTAAGTACATAGAATAGCCAGCCTAATCTGATGCTTTAACGTTTCTTTTAACACCATTTGGGATTTGCAATTTTAACCAATAGCACTTACAGTAACCAAGCTGATCTGGTACTTTAATGGATAGGGCACATTCATATTTTCTTGTCCCACTAATATGTAGGTGCCGAGTTACAGACCTGCCTACCTAAACAATCCTTTCCAACTCTACTTATCTAATGTTTTATTATTTATTTCATTTTGGTTCCAGTGCTTTACTCTTCGGAGGAAGACTTGCATGTCTCAGCCTGTGATTTCTGGTGCAGAATTCTCCTATCTAAAAATGAGGTAGTTCTAATCTAATAGCATATCTGTGTAATTTGTCTCAAGAAGGCAGTTCTGGCATGCATCAAAGTAACATATTAGTGCAGTGGGTATAAAAATTAAGAGTAACCATGCTGCATCATTTGGTTTATCATTGCAATTCACCAAAAGATAAGGAAACAGAACTTGAGAAAAGACTGAAGTGCAACATTAAATTTTCACTATTAAAAGGAGGGAAAACAAGAAACAAAAAGAAATTAATTCGTGGTATTTCCAGAGTAAAGGGTTTTGGTAAAAAATGATAATCCATATCAAAATCCTATTTGAACCTGAAACACTTACAGAACATGAACTGAGCATTAGGGTAATATTTTTTTATTTTGTTTTTAAATGGGTTGGAGAAGGGTAGTGGGGTGTCATGCCCCATGCTGCTGCATATATTATGAATTAGGAAAAGAAACAAGAAAACCTAAATTGGTATTTAATTTTCAGGTTGATCAACCACTAGCAAAACTTGGGTGGATTCCTTCTTATTCTGTACTAAAGGATGCCGTCTCAAATTACGGTTATTTATGGCCCACTTGCAATGCCACTGTTTGTGAGATCCTGCAAGGTCAGTACAGGCTTTTACTGCAAGGATTTCTGTAATATTTTGGCGCACTGGGATACTGCAGCAGAAGGCTTTTCTTTAATTCCTTTTCATATTTATTAGTTGTCCAGTTACAAAAAGTGTTCCCCCCTCCTCTGGGTCTGTTGCATCAGTTCAGTTAATTGGGTGCTTGCATATCTCAACTGTTGATATATTAATACACAATTGCTTATTATGTTACTTTGCATACAAATGGTACCACATTGCTCTTTTTTGAAAATGTATGCTTATTCAAGTTTATTGCACAATCTGGAAGTTTTTTAGTCTAATGCGTCTATGCTTTTCAGATTGCCGATGTGAAGGACCACCACTGAATATCTGTTCATGGATCAGAGCTCTTTCGGCTTGTTGTCAAATGAGGTGAATTGGCACTATACTCAATAGCTATCTTTTATAAAGTTCTTGTATCTGATAGGCATGTTTTTTTGTTCTTCTTTCAGGAATACATATCAGATATTCTCCACTAGTGAAATGGAAGAGTTACTAGAAGTTGTCATCTGGTTCTATTTGGATCGGCAACTTCTCGGTTTGGCTTTGGAGCTAAATGAATGTCTCCATTCAATTGTTCAGTACTTCTTGGATGCTGAATGGGAAGACAGCTGCAGAAGAGTTGCTGCTTCTGTTGCTATCAGGTAATATGTTTGCCTTACTGCTCTGGTACCAGATAGTGTTCTTTGCTTATTATTTTCTATTCAACTGCAGGGTACCAAAGGATCTGAATTCTTTACGAGTTGTTGAATGTATGACTGGGACAGATAACCGAACAAAATATCTCAAAAGTCAGCTTGCACTTCATCTACTAACTGTTTGTTTTGACAACCAAGTAATTTCTATTATTTTTTTGCTTCATATCAAAAGCTCATAACTTCCACTTGTTCTTTATTTACATGTGCTAATTATTGCATCTTATTTATAGGTTAAATGTGCTGAGGAAATACTAAAGCTGCTTGCTTCTGTCAATTTAAAAGAAAATAGCTGTGATTTCTTCAAGCTCTACATTTACTTGGTTTTAACAGAAAACCTTCTCTCTCTTAATCAGCCATTCAAAGAGAAATCTAAAGTAGTTGACTTGTGGTGCAAGTATCTTCGCAATTGTTCTACCCAGATTACAAGCACCGACTGGAGATCTTATGCTTCCAAGGTCCTTATACTTTTCAGGATTGAAAATGTCTTATCGGAGCCTCCATATTTTGATCTATATGCTGTAACTACAAGATGATTAAAAAAAAATGAAATTACCAATACTATTGCTTTTCTATAAAATGTGCTGGCTCTGAACTAAAACTGATAATCTGTCAGAAACATAGATACCAACTCTATCATCTGCTCATCAATTTTTTTTAGTACTTATTTGTTTCTTTTTTTATTATAGGTCCGGAACAAGGCATCATACCTTCTACAAAACATGACACTGAAAAGCACTAGCTGATTACATCTCTATCTCAACCTTCCAGCCTTTCGGATGGCTGTAGCTATGTATGTCATTGGAGGCATTAATTTCCCTTGACCTGTATGCCCTTGTGTGGGTGATTTTGTATAGATTCACTGTATAACTTGAGGCTTTTGTTCTAATTTCTGAACAAGAAAAAAGAAAGGCTAATATTAATGTCCATAGTCTGTAACCGAGTGCTATAACTTTTTGATCCTTTTGGAAAGTAACCTTCTTGTAACATTTTATTTTGTTTCCTTTACTATTTAGGTTCTAGTTTCAGTATGCTTTTGGGGCTGGGCTGAGCATGTTTGCTCTGGATGGGCCAGAAGAGACTAAGAAAGCAACATCGACTAGGACAATTCTTTCTTATAGTCCATTTTTCTCATCTTAAATTTCGTAGTAGTTCCGCTCCATTCATATTAGACTCGATTTTTGAAATCTGATCAGAGGTGGCAGAATTTGACCCAATTCGAAAAACTCGTCCAATCCGATTTGATATTTTGATAAAGTCAAAACTATTTGAACCCGACTTGTGATGATTTGTAATCCGAGGCGAAGCAACACATTAGTGATTTGAGCTTGATCCGATTCGATCCAAGACAACTTGTAACTCGAGATGGCACGACGCACGACACATGAGGACTCAAGTTTGACCCGATCCGAGAGGACTCGTAACCTGAGATGGAGCGACACATGAGGACTCGAACTCGACCCGACCCGACCCGACTTGACCTGATACAATCTGTAAATTGATCTAATCATATCTTGTCCACATTATAATCTAATTTACCGACAAATTAACATCAGAAAAAGTCAAGATTTACTAACACAATTCAATAACGCGACTTGATTTTGTCCGATTGAATTTAAAACTCGAAATAATAGTTGAAAGTTGTCGGTGCAATCCGACCCGAGCTCGTCCGACTCGACCCAAGACCTGAAAGTTGTCGATGCAGTCCGACTCATCGACTCGAAACTCGACCTGGTCTCGACCCGATCTCGACCGACCCGAAACCCGATCCGGTCTCGCCCGACCCGATCCGACCCCAACCCGACTATTGTAGACAATCAAACTAACCCGATTCGAACCCGCCCGACCGACCGACTCGACTTACCACCTCTAAATCTTGACGATTGAAATGTTACTTTTTATATACTGACATTTATTATTTTTAAGTATTGCTTAAGAAATTGAATCTGTCTCATACAAAAAGTGCGGTTCTCAATAATTACAATTTTCAAAATGTATTTTCATGTCACAATTAAAATCATCTTTACAATGATTATAGTTATTAACAAAATAGTTAATTTGTTGAACACAAATTACTTCTGTCATAAATAGTATCTTTTGAACGAATAAGATGGATCGTAGCGCATAGGATATGAACTCTATATCTGTAGCATCTTAGGTGTGTCGCTTCCGGATGAGCTGGTTTGTTTTCTCATGTCCAACTTGTCTTCACTGTACTTAGTATTTGTTCTCGAGGCAAACTCTTTTGCCGAAACAAGAAAATTGTGCTCTTTGATTGGTAAAATCATTGTCGATATAAATAAGGAAACGCCACCAGCTGAAGAAGTATAAGAAAGCGTAAAATTTACACAGGAGTTGTCTTGTCATAATTTTTCATTGAGGAATTGCTTTGGATTATCAGGTGAAATTATGCCATATGTGTCCACTGATAACCTCATATGACGTTCTTATTCAATATACGAGTGCCAATTGTGTATAAATTCGAACTTATATTGAGCCTTTTCTTTTTGATCAAATTGCCCTTAGGTTTCATCGAATTAATATAAGTTAATTTGTAGGAGCGGATTCATGATTTTCATCAGAAAAAGTCAACATCTATAATTTTTTTCTTCAAGAAAGACAAAATGATGCACATTTTTAAATATACATAGTTATTTTACAATTTTTTTTAATAAATTATATAAATACACAAGATTATTTTGTAATTTTTTTTTCAGAAGGAGCGGCTGCCACCTAGCTTCACTGATTGATTGATGTATATTGCGCTTAGAGGTCACATGCTTTATTTGTTAATTAACTAATCAAAGTCAGGGGTGGATCCAGAATTTTCGTCAGAGGGAGGCAAGATTTATAATTTTTTTTTCAGGGGGAGGCAAAATAACACAGATTTTCAAATATACATGGTTATTTCGCAAACTTTTTTGAAAAATCGCACAAATATACTAAATTATTTTGCAATTTTTTTTCCAAGGAGGCACTTGCCCCCATGGGTGTACCTACATCCGCCCCTGATCAAAGCTGAAAGCTTTTCAAAATTTTATGCTTTATTGGTTTAATAATATGTTTCGAAAAATTATAAATACCTCCTTAACTATCTTTTACACGTCCATCATTAATTTTTGGCAAAAACTTAGGTACTTCAAAAGATCGATACATTGATTTCTTAGGGGGCGATTAGGGTCTGCCAGAACATTGTTTCTTGGAATAAAAACGACAGCCCCGTTCTCCTTGCGGCTTCTTCCGCTTTGGCAGCGGTTTGCCTTGCCGCTGTGAGTTCGTTTACTAGATCTGCCATGGTTATATCTTCTTCTTTCACGGTCTCTTTGGCATTTCTTCTTGTTTTTGCCAGCTTTTGCACCTACAAAAAAAGAGAACACGCACTAGAAAAGAAAAGAGAAAAACAAAAAATAAAAGTCAGAAAATGAACTTAAACTAAATTACTTAAATCTGAAACTAAAATCACCATTGTCTCCGGCAACAACGCCAAAAGCTTGATGGGGGTTTTACTAATATCCAAATTCCTAAGTTATGGTCGCAAGTATACAACCCTATAATTGTAGTACTTAGGGATCTATCCACAGACAAGTCAGTTCTACTTTCAGATTTTTTAGCGAATTTAATCTAAGTTACGAAAGACTTTCAAAAAAGAGGTTGTGTTGTGGTTGATTATCTAAACTTAAAAATAGAAACTAAAGTCACTTAAAAATACAAAATAAAGTTGCATTTTTAAATAAATTATGGTGGTGATTAGGGATTGTTAAGGGTACACTTTTTCACTAACGCTGATACATGTTTGATTAGCAATTTTCTGAAAGTAATATGAAGGTACGATTTGCAAATTTAGTACCTAAGGATATATATTTTTAAGTGATATAAAGGTACAATTTTTTTGGCATGATATTCTATGCTTCTTCATGCTTAGAGTGGTATTCCTAGCTTCATCGTGCTTAGATTGGTATCCAACGCTTCTTCGTGGTGATTTTTTGAAAGTTTTGGACTTTTCTTGAAAGGTTACCACTAATAAATGAAGTAACAGATCATAAACACTTATCGTAGTAGGATAAAATGCTTTGTGGTATTTTCTTGAATGATTACCACCCATAAATAAAGTACTCGGATCAGAAACACTTCTCATAGTAGGATAAAATGCTTAGTTGTGTTTTCTTGAATGTTTGCCATCCATAAATGAAGTAATCAGACATGAAGTGCTTAGATTGGCATTCTACGCTTCCTCGTGGTGGTTTGCTGAAAGTTTTGGACTTTTCTTGAAATGTTACCACCCATAAATGAAGTACTCGGATCAGAAACACTTCACATAAAATGATAAGATGTTTTTTGATATTTTCTTGAATGTTTACCACATATTAATAAAGTAATCAGATACGAAGCACTTAGAGTGGTATTCAATACTTCTTCGTGGTGGTTTATGAAAGGTTTAGAGTTTCTTGAAAGGTTAGAACTCAAAAATGAAGTAATCATATCAGTTACACTTCTCGTAATAGGATAAGATACTTTATGGTACTTTCTTGAATGGTTACCACCCATAAATGAAGTACTCAGATCAGAAATGCTTCTCGTAGCACGATAAAAAACTTTGTTTTGTTTTCTTGAATGTTTGCCATGCATAAATGAAGTAATCAGACATTAATTACTTAGAGTGATATTCTATGCTTCTTCGTGTTGCTTTCCTGAAAGGTTTGGAGTTCTCCTGAAAAGTTATCACCCATAAATGAAGTACTCTGATCAGAAACACTTCTCGTAGCGGGATAAAAACACTTCTCGTAGTGGGATAAGAAACTTTGTGGTGTTTTCTTGAATGTTTCCAACCATAAATGATTTAATCAGATATGAAGCACCTAGAATGGTATTCTATGCTTCTTCGTTGTGGTTTTAGGAAATGTTTAGAGTTTTCTTGGAAAGTTACTAATCATAAATGAAGCAATCATATGAGAAACACTTCTCGCAGTAGGATAAGATTCTTTTTGGTATTTTCTTGAATGTTTAAAATCTATAGATGAAGTAATCGAATAAAAAACACTTTTCCTAGTAGATTAAAATGCTTTGTGGTATTTTCTAGAATAGTTATCACCCTAAATGAAGTAATCATATGAGAAACACTTCTCGTAGCATGATAAAATGCTTTGTTTTGTTTTCTTGAATGTTTGCCACCCATAAATGAAGTAATCAGAAATGAAATGTTTAGAGTGGTATTCTAAGCTTCTTCGTGGTGGTTTCCTGAAAGGTCTGGAGTTCTCTTGAAAAGTTACCACCCATAAATGAAGTACTCTAATCAGAAACACTTCTCGTAGCGGGATGAGATACTTTATGGTATTTTCTTGAATGTTTACCACCAAAATAAATTAATCTGATATGAAACACCTAGAATGGTTCTATGTTTCTTTGTAGTAGTTTCAGAAAATGTTTAGAGTTTTCTTAGAAAGTTACCTATCATAAATGAATTAATCAGATGTGAAACATTTCTCGCAGTAGGATAATATGCTTTGTGGTGTTTTCTGATATGTTTACCTCCCATAGATGAAGTAACCGGATAACAAACACTTTTTCTAGTACAATAAAATGCTTTGTGGTGTTTTCTTGAATTGTTACCACCCATAAATGAAGAACTCAGATAAAAAACACTTTTCTTTGCAGGATAAAATGCTTTGTAGTGTTCTTGAATGTTTACCATCCATAAATGAATTAATCAGATATTAAGCACCAAGATTGGTATTCAATGCTTGTTCATTATGATTCAAGAAAGGTTTAGAGTTTTCTTGGAAGGTTACCCCTCATAAATGAAGTTGTGAAATGAAGTCTCTAATCAGAAACACTTCTAGTAGCAAGATTAGATTTTTTTGTGATGTTTCTTGAATGTTTACCACCTATAAATGAATTAATCAGATATGAAGCACCTAGAATGGTATTCTATGCTTCTTCGTGGTGGTTTCTGGAAATGTTTAGAGTTTTCTTGGAAAGTTACCAATCATAAATGAAGTAATCAGATCAGAAACACTTCTCGCGGTAGGATAATATGCTTTGTGGTGTTTTCTTGAATGTATACCACCCATAGATGAAGTAACCGGATAAAAAACACTTTTCCTAGTAGAATAAAATACTTTGTGGTGTTTTCTTGAATGTTTACAACCCCTAAATGAAGTAATCATATATGAAGCACTTAGAATAGTATCTTATGCTTCTTCCTGGTGATTTCATGAAAGGTTTAGAGTTTTATTGCAAGGTTACCACTCATAAATGAAGTAATCAGATCAGAAACACTTCTCGTAGTAGGATAAGACGCATTGTGATGTCTTCTTGAATGGTTACAATCCATAATGAAGTACTCGAATCAGAAACACTTCTCGTAGCAGGATAAAATGCTTAGTCGTGTTTTCTTGAATGTTTGCCACCATAAATGAAGTAATAAGACATGAAGTGCTTAGATCGGTATTCTACGCTTTTTCGTGGTGGCTCCCTGAAAGTTTTTGACTTTTTATTGAAAGGTTACCACCGATAAATGAAGTACTCGGATCGGAAACACATCACATAGAAGGATAAGATATTTTGTGGTATTTTCTTAAATGTTTACCACATATTAATGAAGTAATCAGATATGAAGCACTTAGAGTGATAGTCTATGCTTCTTCGTGGTGGTCTCATGAATGGTTAGCACTCATAAATGATGAAATCAAATCAGCTAGACTTCTCGTAGTAGGATAAGTTACTTGTGATGTTTTCTTGAATGGTTACCATTCATATATGAAGTACTCGGATCAGAAACACTTTTGGTAGCAGGATAAAATGCTTAGTTGTGTTTTCTTGAATGTTCTCCACCATAAATGAAGTAATCAGACATAAAGTGCTTAGATTGGTATTCTACCCTTCTTCGTGGTGGCTTCCTGAAAGTTTTGGACTTTTCTTGAAAGGTCACCACCGATAAATGAAGTACTTGGATAAAAACACTTCACAAAGGAGGATAAGATGTTTTGTGGTGTTTTCTTGAATGTTTACCACATATTAATGAAGTAATAAGATATGAAGCACTTAGAGTGGTATTCTATACTTCTTCGTGGTGGTTTCATGAATGGTTTAGAGTTTCTTGGAAGGTTAGCACTCATAAATGAAGTAATCACATCAGCTACACTTCTCGTAGTAGGATAAGATGCTTTGTAGTATTTTCTTAAATGGATACCACCCATAAATGAAGTATTCGGATCAGAAACACTTCTCGTAGCAGGATAAAATGCTTTGTTTTGTTTTCTTGAATGTTTGCCACCCATAAATGAAGTAATCAGAAATAAAATGCTTAGAGTGGTATTCTACGCTTCTTCGTGGTGGTTTCCTGAAAGGTATGGAGTTCTCTTGAAAAGTTACCACCCATAAATGAAGTACTCTAATCAGAAACACTTCTCGTAGCGGGATAAGATACTTTATGGTGTTTTCTTGAATGTTTAGCACCTAAATGAATTAATCTGATATGAAGCACCTAGAATGGTTCTATGCTTCTTCGTGGTAGTTTCAGGAAAGGTTTAGAGTTTTCTTAGAAAGTTACCAATCATAAATGAATTAATCAGATGAGAAACACTTCTCGCAGTAGGATAAAATGCTTTGTGGTGTTTTCTGGAATGTTTTACCTCCCATAGATGAAGTAGCCGGATAAAAAACACTTTTCCTAGTAGAATAAAATGCCATGTGGTGTTTTCTTGAATTGTTACCACCCATAAATGAAGTACTCGGATCAGGATCACTTCACATAGGAGAATAAGATGTTTTGTAGTGTTTTCTTGAATGTTTACCACATATTAATGAAGTAATCAGATATGAAGCACTTAGAGTGGTATTCAGTGCTTCATGGTGGTGGTTTCATGAAAGGTTACCACTCATAAAAGAAGTAATCATATCAGAAGAACTTCTCGTAGTAGGATAAGATGCTTTGTGGTGTTTTCTTGAATGGTTACCACCCATAAATGAAGTTCTCGGATTAGAAACCCTTCTCGTAGTAGGAGAAAATGCTTTGTTGGGTTTTCTTGAATGCTTACCGCCCATAAATGAATTAATCAGATATTAAGCACCTATAATGGTATTTTATGCTTCTTCGTGGTGATTCAAGAAAGGTTTACAGTTTTCTTGGAAGGTTACCCCTCACAAATGAAGTTGCCAGATCAGTAACACTTCTCGTGAAATGATAAGATGATTTGTGGTGTTTTCTTGAATGGTTAGCACCCGTAAATGAAGTAATCAGATAAAAAACACTTCTCGTAGCAAGATAAAATGCTTTGTTGTGTTTTCTTGAGTGTATGCCACCCATAAATGAAGTAATCAGACATGAAGTGCTTAAAGTGGTATTCTACTCTTCTTCGCGGTGGTTTCCTGACAAGTTTGGACTTTTCTTGGAAGGTTACCAACCATAAATGAAGTACTCAGATCAGAAACACTTCTCATAGCAGGATAAGATGTTTTGGGTTGTTTTCTTGAATGTTTACCACTTATTAATGAAGTAATCGGATATGAAACACTTATAGTGGTATTCTATGTTTTTTTCGTGGTGGATTAATGAACAGTTTAGACTTTTTTTTGTAAGGTTATTAGTCATAAATGAAGTAATCATATCCGAAACACTTCTCGTCGTATGATAAGATCCTTTCTGGTGTTTTGTAGAATGGTTACCACCCATAAATGAAATAATCAAACATGAAGTGCTTAGAGTGGTATTTTACGTTTCTTCGTGGTGGTTTCCTGAAAAGTTTGGAGTTCTCTTGAATTGTTACCACCCATAAATGAAGTACTCGAATAAAAAACACTTCTCAAAGAAGGATAAAACACTCTGTGGTGTTTTCTTGAATGTTTACCACCCATAAATGAAGCAATCATATATGAAGCACTTAGAATGGTATCCTATGCTTCTTCGTGGTGATTTAATGAAAGGTTTAGCATTTTCTTGCAAGGTTACCGCTCATGAATGAAGTAATCAGATCAGAAACACTTATCTTAGTAAGATATGATACTTAGTGGTGTTTTCTTGAATGGTTACCACCCATAAATGAAGTATTCGGATCAGAAACACTTCTCGTAGCAGGATAAAATGCTTTGTTTTGTTTTCTTGAATGTTTGCCACCCATAAATGAAGTAATCAGAAATGAAATGCTTAGAGTGGTATTCTACGCTTCTTCGTGGTGGTTTCCTGAAAGGTATGGAGTTCTCTTGAAAAGTTACCACCCATAAATGAAGTACTCTAATCAGAAACACTTCTCGTAGCGGGATAAGATACTTTATGGTGTTTTCTTGAATGTTTAGCACCTAAATGAATTAATCTGATATGAAGCACCTAGAATGGTTCTATGCTTCTTCGTGGTAGTTTCAGGAAAGGTTTAGAGTTTTCTTAGAAAGTTACCAATCATAAATGAATTAATAAGATGAGAAACACTTCTCGCAGTAGGATAATATGCTTTGTGGTGTTTTCTGGAATGTTTTACCTCCCATAGATGAAGTAGCCAGATAAAAAACACTTTTCCTAGTAGAATAAAATGCTATGTGGTGTTTTCTTGAATTGTTACCACCCATAAATGAAGTACTCGGATCAAAAACACTTTTCTTTGCAGAATAAAACGCTTTGTAGTGTTTTCTTGGATGTTTACCACCCATAAATGAATTAATCAGATATTAAGCACCCATAATGGTATTCTATGCTTGTTCATTGTGATTCAAGAACGATTTAGAGTTTTCTTGGAAGGTTACCCCTCATAAATGAAGTTGTCAAATCAGTAACACTTCTCGTGATAGGATAAGATGATTTGTGGTGTTTTCTTGAATGGTTACAACCCGTAAATGAAGTAGTCGGATAAGAAACACTTCTCGTAGCAAAATAAAATGCTTTGTTGTGTTTTCTTGAATGTATGCCACCCATGAATGAAGTAATCAGACATGAAGTACTAAGAGCGGTATTCTACGCTTCTTCGTAGCGGTTTCCTGAACTTTTTTTACTTTTCTTGAAAGGTTACCACCCATAAATGGAGTACTCGGATCAGAACCACTTCACATAGGAGAATAAGATGTTTTGTAGTATTTTCTTGAATGTTTACCACATATTAATGAAGTAATTATATATGAATCACTTAGAGTGGTATTCAATGCTTTATGGTGGTGGTTTCATGAAAGGTTTAGAATTTTCTTGGAAGGTTACCACTCATAAATGAACAGTTTAGACTTTTTTTGTAAGGTTATCAGTCATAAATGAAGTAATCATATCCGAAACACATCTCGTCGTATGACTAGATCCTTTCTGGTGTTTTGTAGAATGGTTACCACCCATAAATGAAATAATCAAACATGAAGTGCCTAGAGTGGTATTCTACGTTTCTTCGTGGTGGTTTCCTGAAAAGTTTGGAGTTCTCTTGAATTGTTACCACCCATAAATGAAGTACTCGGATCAAAAACACTTCTCATAGAAGGATAAAACACTCTGTGGTGTTTTCTTGAATGCTTACCACCCATAAATGAAGCAATCATATATGAACCACTTAGAATGATATCATATACTTCTTCGTGGTGATTTAATGAAAAGTTTAGCATTTTCTTGCAAGGTTACCGCTCATGAATGAAGTAATCAGATCAGAAACACTTATCGTAGTAAGATATGATACTTAGTGGTGTTTTCTTGAATGGTTACCACCCATAAATGAAGTACTCGGATCAGAAACACTTCTCGTAGAAGGATAAAATGCTTAGTTGTTTTTTCTTGAATGTTTGCCACCATAAATGAAGTAATCAGACGTGAAGTGTTTCGATTGATATTCTACGCTTCTTCGTGGTGGTTTCCTGAAAGTTTTAGACTTTACTTGAACACTCTAAATGAAGTAATCAGATCACGAAACACTCTCGTAGTAGGATAAGATGCTTTGTGGTGTTTTCTTGAATGGTTACCACCCATAAATGAAGTACTCGTATCTGAAACACTTCTCGTAGTAGGATAAAAAACTTAGTTGTGTTATCTTGAAGGTCTACCACCCATAAATGATATAACCAGAAATGAAGTGCTTAGATTGGTATTCTATGCTTTTCGTGGTGGTTTTCTGAAAGTTTTGGACTTTTCTGGAAATGTTACCACCCACAAATGAAGTCTGTGATCAGAAACACTTCTAGTAGCAGGATAAGATTTTTTGTGGTGTTTCTTGAATGTTTACCACCTATAAAAGAATTAATCAGATATGAAGCACCTAGAATGGTATTCTATGCTTCTTTGTGGTGGTTTCAGGAAAGGTTTAGAGTTTTCTTGGAAAGTTATCAATCATAAATGAAGTAATAAGATCAGAAACACTTCTCGCGGTAGGATAATATGCTTTGTGGGGTTTTCTTGAATGTATACCACCCATAGATGAAGTAACCGGATAAAAAACACTTTTCCTAGTAGAATAAAATACTTTGTGGTGTTTTCTTGAATGTTTACAACCCCTAAATGAAGTAATCATATATGTTATTTTCTTGGAAGTTTTCATGAAGTAATCATATCAGAAGCACTTCTCGTAGTACGATAAGATGATTTGTGGTGTTTTCTTGAATGTATACCACCCATAGATGAAGTAACCGGATAAAAAACACTTTTCTTAGTAGAATAAAATACTTTGTGAAGTTTTCTTGAATGTTTACAACCCCTAAATGAAGTAATCATATATGAAGTTTTCTTGGAAGTTTTCACGAAGTAATCATATCAGAAGCAATTCTCGTAGTAGGATAAGATGATTTGTGGTGTTTTCTTGAATGGTTACCACCCATAAATGAAGTTCTCAGATTAGAAACACTTCTTGTAGCAGGGGAAAAAACTTTGTTGTGCTTTCTTGAATGCTTACCTTCCATAAATGAATTAATCAGATATTAAGCACCTAGAATGGTATTCTATGCTTCTTCATGGTGATTCAAGAAAGGTTTAGACTTTTCTTGGAAGGTTACCCTCATAAATGTAGTTTTCAGATCAGTAACACTTCTCGTGATATGATAAGATGATTTGTGGTGTTTTCTTGAATGGTTACCACCCGTAAATGAAGTAATCAGACATGAATTGCTTAGAGTGGTATTCTACGCTTCTTCGCGGTGGTTTCCTGACAAGTATGGACTTTTCTTGGAAGGTTACCAACCATAAATGAAGTACTCAAATTTGAAACACTTCTAAGATGTTTTGTGTTGTTTTCTTGAATGATTACCACTTATTAATGAAGTAATCAGATATGAAGCACTTATAGTGGTATTCTATGCTTTTTCGTGGTGGATTAATGAACGATTTACACTTTTCTTGGAAGGTTATCAGTCATAAATGAAGTAATCATATCCGAAACACTTCTCGTCGTATAATAAGATGTTTTGTGCTATTTTGTTGAATGGTTACCACCCATAAAATGAAATAATCAAACATGAAGTGCTTAGAGTGGTATTCTACGTTTCTTCGTGGTGGTTTCTTGAAAAGTTTGGAGTTCTCTTGAATTGTTACCACCCATAAATGAAGTACTCAGATAAAAAGCACTTCTCATAGAAGGATAAAACACTCTGTGGTGTTTTCTTAAATGTTTACCACCCATAAATGAAGTACTCGGATCAGAAACACTTGTCGTAACAAGATGAAATGCTTTGTTGTATTTTCTTGATTGTTTGCCACCCATAAATGAAGTAATCAGACATGAAGTGCTTAGAGTGGTATTTTACGTAAATGTTTGAAGTTCTCTTGAAAGGTTACCACCCGTAAATGAAGTCTCAGATCATAAACACTTCTAGTAGCGGGATAAGATGCTTTGTGGTGTTTCTTTAATGTTTACCACCAATAAATGAATTAATTAGATATGAAGCACCTAGAATGGTATCATATGCTTCTTCGTGGTGGTTTCATGTAAGGTTTACAGTTTTCTTGAAAAGTTAACAATCATAAATGAAGCAATCTGATCAGAAACAATTCTCGCAATAGGATAAGATGCTTTGTGGTGCTTTCTTGATTGGTCACAATCTATAGATGAAGTAATCAGATAAAAAACACATCTCCTAGTAGAATAAAATGCTTTGTGGTGGTTTCTTGAATTGTTACCACCCATAAATGAAGTAATCAGATATGAAGCACTAATTCTACGCTTCTTCGTGGTGGTTTCCTGAAAGGTTTGGAGTTTTCATGAAAGGAAACCACTCATAAATGAAAATCTTATCAGAAACACTTCTCGTACCGGGATAAGATGATTTGTGGTGTTTTGTTGAATGTTTACCACTTGTTTTTGAAGTAGTCAAATATGAAGCAATAAGAGTGGTATCCTTCGCTTCTTCGTGGTGGTTTCATGAAAGGTTTTAGAGTTTTCTTTGAAGGTTACCACTCATAAATGAAGTAATCATATATGAAGCACTTCTCGTAGTAGGATATGATGCTTTGTGGTATTTTCTTGAATGGTTACCACCCATAAATGAAGTTCTCGGATTAGAATCATTTCTCGTAGCAAGATAAAATGCTTTGTTGTGTTTTCTTGAGTGTATGCCACCCATAAATGAAGTAATCAGATATGAAACACTTATAGTGGTATTCTATGCTTTTTCGTGGTGGATTAATGAACGGTTTTGAATTTTCTTGGAAGGTTATCGGTCATAAATGAAGTAATCATATCCGAAACACTTCTCATAGTAGGATAAAACACTTTGTGGTGTTTTCTTGAATGTTTACCACCCATAAATGAAGCAATCATATATGAAGCACTTAGAATGGTTATGCTTCTTCTTGGTGATTTCTAAAAAGGTTTAGCATTTTCTTGCAAGGTTACTGCTCATAATTGAAGTAATCAAATCATAAGCACTTCTCGTAGTAAGATAAGATGGTTTGTGATGTTTTTTTGATTGGTTACCACTCATAAATGAAGTACTCGGATCAGAAACACTTCTCGTAGGAGAATAAAATGCTTAGTTGTGTTTTCTTGAATGTTTGCCACCATAAATGAAGTAATCACATGAAGTGCTTAGATTGGTATTCTATGCTTCTTCGTGGTGGTTTCCTGAAAGTTTTGGACTTTACTTGAAAGTTTACCACTCATAAATGAAGTAATCAGATCACGAAACACTTCTCGTAGTATGATAAGATGCTTTGTGGTGTTTTCTTAAATAGTTACCACCCATAAATGAAGTATATCAGAAACACTTCTCATAGCGGGATAAGATGTTTTGTGGTGTTTCTTGAATGTTTACCACCTATTAATGAATTAATCAGATATGAAGCACCTAGAATGGTATTCTATTCTTCTTCGTGGTGGTTTCAGGAAAGGTTTAGAGTTTTCTTGGAAGGTTACTTCTCATAAATGAAGTTGCCAGATCAGTAACATTTCTCGTGGTACGATAAGATGATTTGTGGTGTTTTCTTGAATGGTTACCATCCATAAATGAAGCAGTCGGATCAGAAATACTTCTCGTAACAAGATAAAATGCTTTGTTGTGTTTTCTTGAAAGTATGCCATCCATAAATGAAGTAATCAGACATGATGTGCTTTGAGTGGTATTCGACGCTTCTTCACGGTGGTTTCCTAACAAGTTTGGACTTTTCTTGGAAGGTTACCAACCATAAATGAAGTACTCAGATCAGAAACACTTCTCATAGCAGGATAAGATGTTTTGTGTTGTTTTCTTGAATGTTTACCATCTATTAATGAAGTAATCAGATATGAAGCACATACAATGGTATTCTATGCTTCTTTGTGGTGGTTTCATGAAAGGTTTAGAGTTTTCTTGGAAAGTTACCAATCATAAATGAAGCAAATAAGATAAGATGCTTTGTGGTGCTTTCTTGATTAGTCACCACCCATAGATGAAGTTATTAGATAAAAAACACATCTCCTAGTAGAATAAAATACTTTGTGGTGTTTTCTTGAATTGTTACCACCCATATATGAAGTAATCAGACATGAAGCACTAATGCTACGCTTCTTCGTAGTGATTTCCTGAAAGGTTTGGAGTTCTCTTGAAAGGAAACCACTCATAAATGAAACTCTTATCAGATAAAAAAACACATCTCCTAGACCGAAATGAAAAGGAGAAAAGAAGCCCCAATGGAACCCGAAATGAAAAGGAGAAAAGAAGCAAGTTCATCCCATCCTCCACCTAGTCCTCCAAGACCGAAACCAATGGAAAATGTGTTCTTCGAACCTCCACCTCAACCTCAACCTCAAGCACAATAACAACAACAAGACAATACATTTCCAAGACCTCCTCAACCAATAAGTTTTACCTTGGCAAGTGTGCAACAACTTTCAAACCAATTACATGATCTTACGTTGCACAAGCTGGAGTACTATAGAGGAGAGGACGAAAGGTTGGATGAAACTGATACTTTTCAAGAGCAATATCGAGCATCTTGGATTGAGAGATAGGGTTTTGAGTTTCCTTACATGAGGAAGATAACTTGTAAACTATGTGAGGAAGAGCGCAACATCTTGTAGTGTTTAGAATTTCCTAAGTTGTAATTTGCTATGACTTCGTTAAGACCTGTTTTATGTTATGTGCTCATGTTGTTTTGTATGCATGTTTTAGACTATTATCATATTTGTGTGCATCTTTTATGAGTTATCTCGTGCATATATTTTGATATGTCTCTTTATTATTGCTCTTTTCTATTCGTGAAAATTGCAAATCTTAATTGAAAATGATAACTTGTGCTTTAATTGTAAAACTTTTATCATTAAGAGAGAACAAATTTAAAACTTGACTTGCTTATAAACAAATGCTAAAATTCAGGGAGAGCTTTTATAATTGAGCATTTTGCCATACTTTGCAAAAAGGGGGATAAATGTTATGATGTGCATCATATGTTATGCACATCACATATGGTCTTGCAAATTGCCAAAAGAGAGAGTTTGTTGGATTAAACTCATCTCTTGTTTGACAATTTGCAAAAAAAATCAGTACTAACCTTGCACAATTGAGTTTTGTTGAGATGCAGGTTAACACAGGTACACAATAGATATGCAAAGGTTCAAATATGCATATAATAGTCAAGACATGCTCAAAGACATCAAGAGCAAGAAAATTGGACAATTCCAGAGCCGTGCGTTACCATAACGCATGCTCAACCCATCACAACGGGTGCCTAATCTGTCATAATGGGAGTCCAACTCGTCACAATGAGTTCAAGAGGAGAAGAGCTAGAGCAGAGAGGATTTTCCAGAGGTATGCATTGCTATAACGCATCAGAGACATGTCACAACGGATTCCCAACCCGTCATAACGGGTCCCTAACCCATCACAACAGGTTACTGCTCAAGACGACCCATAACTCAGTGCAAGAAGTACAAAAAGGCATTTCTGGAAAGGTGCCAACTCATTGCCAACTCATTATAACGGATTCTGTAACGCATTGTACAATTTTGTAACGCATGAGGCCAAAATCAAGGCTATAAGATGTGCTCAGTTTATATATACCTTGGGGATAGGAACCAGGAAGACATCTGAAACCCCCCAAGCTTTCAAGCATTGAATTGAGCATCAGAAATAGCTTTAGAGCCTTCTCCTATAGCTGCCTAACCTGAGAGACTTAGGATAGCTACAATCATCTAATTATTGATCTGAGAACATTCTTTCTTGCTAGTTTCTAGCCTTTGGTGCACTACATTTGTATTGTCAAGTAGTGCATCCCTATCCTTGATTGTGTAGCCAATCGGACCTTTATCCTTGTATAGTTATGTAGCCTCTTGCATAGGTTTAGGAACCTAAGATTGGTTTGCTTGTTGAGAAGAAACCAAAGATAAGTTCCATAATTGTAAATAATACTTATTGCTTAGTGAAATCGGTTCCGGAAGAAAGTTTTGGTTCCAAAAGTACTCTGGATGTAGGCCTAATTTGTTTGTAGGTTGTACCACGTTATATTGTGTGTTCTCTTGTTCGCTCTTGCTCTTTACTCTCTCTCTTTACTATTCCTGCACTTCGTTATTTTGATTTTCTCAATTGCTCTTAGTATTTGCTTGTTGAAATTTTTAGCTAGGTGATTAATGTCTAAAAGCTTGAATTATAATTGTTGTAAATGCTTCCGCACTAATACTTAACCTTAGGACTCCCAAACATTCTTACATACAGAGAGCCTTAGTCTATAAATATGGCCGGGTAATATTGGATCAACAAAGCTCGATGGTTTATGGACTTACACCTCCTCTTCTATGAACACATTAAAAAAATGCACTCTTGACATCTATTAAGAATAGGGTAAAGCCTTTGTAAGAGGCATAAGACAAGAGCATTCAAATAGATTCTAACCGAGCTATAGATCCAAAAGTTTCTTCATAATCTAATCTATTTTTTTGCCTAAACCCTTGAGCTACCAGTCGTGCTTTATTTCGAACAACATTACAATCTTAATCCTTTTTATTTTTAAAGACCCACTTTGTCCCAATTATACTCCTATTTTTGGGCTTCGGTACATGTTGCCAAACTTTGTTCCTTTCAAATTGGTTAAGTTCCTCTTGTATAGCACAAATCCAATCATCATCTAAACATGCTTGTTCTAAATTGTTGGTTTAATTTGAGAAACAAATGCACAATGAGCAATCATTTGGTTTAAATTGGACCGAGTTCTAACCCCTTCCCCTAGGATCTCCAATTACAATAGATAAAGTATGAGCGGTTACTTCTCTTAGGTCTTGAGGTATATGGTACTCCGTATGTTCTGATGATGTCGAGTCTCCTTCTCTAGTGTCACCTCTGTTGAGAGCATTTTGTTCATGTCCTTCCACTTGATTCAAAATGATAGTTGCTACATCACCTTGTTGCTCTTGTTGGCACTTTGTCGATTCTCCAAAATTATTACCCCTCTTGGTCCTTGTTCTTGAGAGTGATTTTCAAGCCTGGTGCATCCAAACCTACAATATCAACATTTTCTTTCTCGGCCCAAGTATTAGTATTTTCATCAAATTTAACATGAATTGACTCAATGACAATTTTAGATGCTGGCACAAAAATTCTATAAACTTTACTAGTCATCGAGTATCCAACAAAATATCCTTCAATTGATTTGGAATCAAATTTGGTTACCTTGGGAGAATCATCAAGAACAAAATATTTTGAACCAAATGTTTTCAAATAGGATATATTGAGTTTTCGCCCCATTCATAGCTCGTAAGGGGTCTTTTTAAGTATATGTCTCATGCCTACTCGGTTAATCACATGACATGTGGTGTTAACCGCCTCGGTCTAAAAAAATTTTGGTAATGAAAAATCATTTAACATGGTACGAGCTAGTTCTTGTAAGGTACGATTTTTCCATTCTACAACTTCATTTTGTTGAGATATTTTAGGGGCCGAAAACTCATGTATATATTCTATTTTAGAACCTGACTCATCAAAATTTATATTTTCAAATGCCCCTCATGATCACTTCTAATTTATTAATTTTGGACCCTTGTTCATTTTCAACACGATTACAAAAAAATTCAACAAAATTTTCATTCTTATGACCTAGAAATATGGTCCAAGTGAAATGACTATAATCATCCACAATTACACATACATGTATCTTTCTACCTAACTTGGTACACTAATGGGGCCGAACAAGTCAATAAATTAGTTGCAAAGGTTTGTCGGTTGATACCATGTCTTTGGACACAAAACTTGATTTAACTTGTTTAACTTTGATGCAAGCATTGCATCCTCCATCCAAGTCAACCTTGCTTAGAGGCAATCCTTTTACTAAGTTAAGCGTAATTAATCATTTAATAGAGCTTACTCCTAAGTGAGCTAGCCTGCGATGCCAAAGCCAAGATTAGTTAGTTAAGCATTTAAACATAATTCACCTTAAGTAAAATCATTTAAATACAAGTAATATATTCCATTTCTTCTTTCACCTAGATACACTTTCTCATTTGTTGGCCCCATCAAGTAACAAACATTGATTTCAAACTTCACATAATATTCGACATCACATAGTTGACTTACACTTAGCAAGTTAAAATTTAGATCATCCACATGGTATACATTTGAAATTGTTAATTTTGGTTACCGATTGAGCCTATACCAATTATCTTACTTTTGAATTGATTGCTACCAAAAGTAACCAAACCACCATCATATAATCTTAATAAAATAAAGTTAGAACTTGAACCAGTCATATGATGTGAGCATCCGCTATCAATAATCCAAACATTTTTTTTAAGAGATGACGCCAAGCAAACCCATAAGAATATATTAGTAATTAGGGAAAACTAATATATTATTAGAACCTTTCCCTAAATATTTTGCAACTTATTCAAGGGGAAAGAATTGAATCATGATTTTACACAACTCTTTTAGGAATCCAAACAACATTATTTTTGTTGCTTTTCTTCCTAAGCCTGCATTCAAACGAAATGTGTCCATTCTCACAACAATAGTTACAAAAGGCATGTGTTGTGGGATTTGAATTTGCTTTAACAAAATGATTTTGATAGTCTTTCTTCAAATCTTGAGGTTGAATCTTAGGTTGAAAAGTTTGTTTAACATTCAATTTTTTTGCTTTGTGTTATTCAATTGTTGTCCGGGAAGCAACTCTCGATCTCTCATTGTGTTGAGAGCCAATTTGAGCATCCAATGTACCTTTTGATTCATATCTCTAACCGTTTTGACCCCTATGGTAAATGTTTCTTGACCATGTTGGTTCAAAATAGCTAAATCTAGGGACGGCTTTGCTTTTGGCATAAGAATCATTGTTGAATTTGTACCTAAAGACATAGTTTAGTACATTTCTAGAATTTTGACATTTCTTATATTTGTTCAAAATAGCTAAATTTTTGTTTGACAAGTTGAAGCATAGAATAATTAAATAATTATGTGAGACATAATTAATTAAATTAAATTTGAATTGGATCAATTTGAGTGAGATCCAAACTACGGATGAGATGTACATGATCTCGAGGTGAGTTCGAGCCCATGTGTCAGCTAAAAGGAAATGTCTATTTTTTAAAAAGTTTATTTTTAGAAGAAAATTTCTTTTACAAATAAATAAACTATCTTCTCTAAAAATAAATTATCACTTTTCTCTAAAAATATTCTGTAATAAAAACTTCTCTATTTTGGCTGAACATTCACGCGCTTAAAATATTTTTTTGGTGGTTATGCAATATCTCTCATCCATCTAAATAAATAATTAGTTTATTTTTATTTTGGTAATTCGCCTTGTTGTACGTGAGAACAAAAGGAAGAGAAAATAAAAAAGATTCCAATTGAAATTAAAATTGAAATTCTTATTCCTCTCGTGTGTTGAGATCAAATAGAATTCGAAAATTTTTGGTCTATAGAAGGTCTAGCATGTTGGAATTGAGACGTCACCAATAAATTAAGTTTGGACTACGCGTTATATGATTACTACATGTCATGTACTGACACCAATATTACGAGGAGTAATATGTGAAAATGACGTAAATTGATTAATTCAATATTTAAGGCATTATATGTATTTCACTAAGATTTTGGGCATGAATGCATATAGAATTAAAGTAAATTGATTATAATTGTTAATTGACTAATTATGATCAATTAAACTATATATGGGTGTTAGTGTAAAGTCAAAAATATTGTTTGGACTAAATCCAATTCAAATTGGATCAAAGCCTAAGCAAAATAGCACAAACAAAGATCTATTACGGCCGCGATAAGGTTCCTTGCGACCACAATACAGTAGGAGATATTTGGCAATAGATTTGTTGATTTCAGCATGATTGATTGCGGCCGCAAGAGACTTGACAGAAACTTGCCAAGTCTGGAATTGCCAAGTCAATTGCGGCCATAATAAGATTCATTGCGACCGCAGGAGACCTATTGTAAGGCATGCTTTGGCTGCCTAGATTTATCGTTATCTTTATGATTGTATATTTTAGCATTTATACCAAATTCGTGGAAATATTTACAATAGTAAATATTAGAATTTAGAAAAGAATTAGAGAGAATATAATTTCAAATATTTTGTGAATATTTGATAATTAATTTTGCATCTTTCCAAGATACACTTTCGTCCTATAAATAGATCCAAGTCTCCAAGCGTTATGGGGAAATTTCAAGGTAGAAAATTTATGTTGTTAGGGCACATGTGTTGTGCATAGCTATCCATACACTCCTCCATTAAGTGTTGGTACTCCGTTGAAGTGTTCGTGCTCATCGGAGAAAGGAAAGCACCCATAATCGCTTGGAATGACACGTTGGGAAAGTCGACGTGAAAGCTCTTCTGCGATCGTGCAACTACATCTCCCGTTTACTCAAGAATTGAAGAAAGGAAACAACTAAGGAGATTGAAAGTAAGTTTACTATACGCTTCCACATATTTTATTTCATATATGTCGCACGATGGAATTAATTGAATTGCAATTATTGATTATAGTTTAGAGTTTTGGTAGTGGCTATACCCTATTTGAATTGCACCAAAATTAATTCAACATAGAAATCTTGCTTCGACTCGTCAAGGAGTGCACGTGGTAGAGACTTCATGCTTGAGAAGCTTCCGTGAGACGAGATGAGAAGTCATCGTGCTTGGTTAAGATACCAAGTAAGGTACAAAATTCACTAACTTGTAGTTAGATTCGAATTCGAATTCTATACACATGATCTTTGGGATTGCATGAAATTTTTTAAAATTTCGCATCTCATGCATGTAACAAAAACCCTACATTACCAAACTGTCACAACGCATAGAGAAGGTGTTACAACAAGTTCCTAAGGAGAAAAGTCAGAAGACTATGCAACAAGAGAATTTGACAGAGACGTGTTACTGTAACGCAAGCCTAACCTGTCATAAGGGGTTCCTCACCTGTCACAACGAGTTTTTGTCAAAGTGGGTCCAGAAGTCAGCCAAAGACGCAAACAAAGGCATTTCTGGAAAAGTGCTAGCCCATCACAACAGGTTGTCCAATTTGGTAACGAAAGCAATCCTGATCAAGATTTCAAGAATCTAAGAAGTGTTATGCCTATATATACTTGGGACATACGTACCAACATCATCAAGATAACCCTCTCCAAGTTTACAAGCACTCAATTTAGCACTTGAAATAGCACAAAACCCTTCTCCTTCAGCATCCACACCTTAAGAGTGTTAATGATAGTTAATTCTCTAATTGTCTATTCATGAGAGCATTTTGAGTTTGCTTTAGTTTGGTGAAATTTGATTCTTCATTTAACTACGTTGTGTTGTCAAGTAGTTCATCTTTGTCTTGGATTGTGTTGCCAGTCAAGACCATTAGGCCTTTGTAAAGCGATGAAGCCCCTTGGAAATGATTGGAGCCTTTAGGATAGGCTCCCTTATTATAAAATATTGGTTTTAGTGGAATCGGTCTCGGAAGGTATTTTTGGATCCTGGAGACTCGTGGAGTAGGTCTAGTTCGATTGTAGGCTGAATTGCGTTATATATCATGGTCTCTTGCTCTTACTCTCTCTTTTATTCTACTTTTACATACTTGCTTGAATTGTTGAAATTTCTCTATTACTTGCTTGAATTGTTAAGGTCCAAAAGTTATACTAGAAATTGTTAAACGCTTCCGCAATCGTCTTTATGCCATTTTAGACCCTTGTTCAAAATATCAGTATTATATTATAATGATCATATTTATAGCTCTCGATTAAGACGAGTTTTTGATGATGTTAACAATAAGTATTTTCAATACGAGAAAATCAAATATCTCATATTTTAATTGAACATTTATGAACTGTAAATAATCCTATATCTTATTCACATATTTCATATCATGATCATCTATGTCTTATTCCAAACAATCATCCATGAGGTTAAACAAATAGCCATTATCCTTGGATCTAAGAAACTTGATCAACATATAATTCTCATTCTCATCTAATAACGGTAATTAGAATACCATGTTAATTACTCATGATTAGAGATAATTAAAATTTTATCATCCTTGACAAATAATATTTCATAATTCAAGTTACATACTAGAATGAACATTGATGATATATAACTCATGTTATAAATGACATAAGTCACGAACTATGAACTCAATTGTAAAATTAAACTTTTGATTCTAGAGCACACATTTGCGAACACACACACACACACTATTGTGAATACTTGAGATCAAAATTAAAATTTGAATTGCTCAATAAATTTTTCATATCAAAATCTTGTAGAAAATCAAATTTCATGATTTTTGGAGCTATCTAGTTATTTTTAATATTTTTTTAAAAACAGTCTAGCTTAATATTAAAAAAAATTGACATTTTCAGTGCTGTTTTTAATTTTTTTTTTGAAAAAATAGCTAGAAAACTCAACAAATCATGAAATTTGATTTTCTACAAGATTTTGATATGAAAAATTTATTGAGCAATTCAAATTTTAATTTTGAACTCAACAGATTATAAAATGTGTAACTTTTATACTTCAACCGAAGTGTAAACGTTATCACAATAGTCTAACTTTATATATATATATATATATATATAGAGAGAGAGAAATGCTATGGTGCACTACGAAGCCAAGATTAGTTTTAGCATCACGCTCAAATTTTAATTTTTAAAATTTAAATGGTCGATTCAAACTGTTCAATGTGATCTCCATATTGGAATCTTTCTATAAACCAATTTTTTCATTTTTTAGAAACTTTTTACTATTTTTTTAGAGGGGGTGCAAAATCAGTCATAATTGGATGGTCCAGAAACCATTATATCAACAAATTTCATACCACTCCAAAAAATAGTAAAAAATGAAAAAATTGGTCTCTAGTGAGATTTCAATATGGAGATCACATTAGATGGTTTGGATCAATTATTTTAAATTTTCTTATTTGAAATTTGAGTATGATGCCAAACCTAATCCTAGCTTCGTAGTGCACCATAGCATTTATATATATATATGAGATAGGCTATCGTGCTTCATGGTGCCAAGGCCTTTTTGGCTTTAGACTCTTTCTAACCGTCGGATTTAAACTTTCTAGCCATTCATTTGGGTGCCTTCTTAATATTACGAATGTAATGGTACTATTCCCCTTCTTTGGGTACTTTTCCCTCTTTATCGCCTATACTAAGTACACGTCTCCCAAACTTCTAGCTTTTCGATTTCAGTTTGTTCTCCTCCCTTCTTCAATTGAACATTTTAATATCACAACCGTTCCATCCCTGTTTCCCTAGAAATTATGAAAGAATTTAGAAAGCCATTACTAACCAGAGATCAAAAGGTACAATTTCAAGCTCTGATACCAATGGGGGATCGCGCGGAATTTAGATCGGCTCAAGCTCTCGGACAGATTATGTACTGGAAACTTGAGACTTAGAGAAATTTAAAGGCTGGAAACTTGATTGTTTCATTTAACTGGAAGAAGTAAGCTTTCCGATATTTTCTGATGTGCTTGCAACTTCATTTGAGGTTACATTATATAAACTTGAGATACGATCTCTATTATTGCACCGGGTGCGCATTGGGCCCCATCGTCATGCGAATAAAGAGGTATCAACTAACTCTTGTCTTCCACTCAGAATAAAAAGATGCGTCGGCACACTAGACGACATCTTTAAATAAAGAAAAAGCAAAACCACTCAAAATAAAGTAGATGCTCCAGCACACTAAGGAGACATCTGTAAAGTAAACCAAATAAAAGATGCTCCAACACACTAAGGAGTCATCCAAAAGAAAAAGAGGAACTTTATTAAAGCAACTTTTTGGAGTGGGTTTCTCTGTAGCTTTATATCAGTGTGTCGTGGCATTGGATGAGTGCCTGTATGCCAACATCCACCCCTCTTAACATGTCACTTGCCCAATTGTCTTTTGTTGCTATTGACTCAAGCCTTGTTTTCTGGAGATACTTCATGGCAATAAGTATTTCTACTTGTATGCAAGCTTTACAGGCTTGTTCTTTGTACAGATCGGATAATCTGCTAGTCATAGCGTTTTCTTCTTCAATGCTTCTTGGGTAACATACAAATGTGTCTTCTGTTGTATGTGAGTATCGGGCTAATGGAGCATTCTGCCCACACAATGCTTCCCAAGCTTCTGCCCTGTTAAATGCTTCCCTGACCCTTCGTGGTTCACTGCTTATTATGATTCTCCTGAGTCCTTCCATTTCCCTGTAAAAACTAAAAATAAGATAACACACTTATTAGATAAATGTGATGATTTGTTTCTGCGGTCCACCACTTCCGCAATCAAACATTCAATTTCTTTCTAATAGAAAAGAAATCTTTTCTATTAGCTGGCACAAGTTTATGAAAACTTCCTTGTTTGGTGCCTGGGTTACTTCCCCAATTACTTCTTCAAGATTTTTCAGACATGCGTCAGTTATTTCACTGCTTCTGGTATAAACCATATTAGCAGTTGATCTTGAGAGTGCATCAGCGAGTACGTTTAGTTTGCCATCAATATGCTCAAAATTGACTTGTACCCCTGTAACAGTTATAAAATCAACAAAGTTAATCCATCTGACTCTGGACGGTTTGTTCTGTGCTGACTTGTTGTAGAAGCTGATGATAGCTTGACAGTCTGTTCTAAGAGTTATTTCTTGTTGATCAAGATAGTGGATCTTGAGAGCTTTCATTGTCTCCATACATGCATGGATTTCAGCATCTATTGTCGATTTTATTACCGGGAATTTCCCACTGGCATAAGCACAAACCCGTTCTGTGTTCCTAGGATCATTCTTCTTCTTCTTCCACTTACAAACACCGCCCCATCCTTCCATACACCCATCTGTTTCAAGAATAATATAGGATCCAGGAGGTGGTAATTCGAGATCAGGAAGATTTTGTACCAGCTCTTTTATCTTGCTGATGAGCTGATAATCAGAGGGTTTTAGCCTCTTGTCTCCATGAGGGCTTGTTTTGGAGTATAATGGCCCAAGGAGAGTTCCCAAATTAGGAATGTAGCTTCTCGCATAGTTCAGTATTCCCAGCCAGGATCTGAGCCCAGCTTTCTCCTTCATCTTTTCGTTGTCAAACTGAACTATTTTCTTGATTATATGGGGCTGAAGTTTGATCTTACTCTCACCGATTACTGCCCCAAGAAATTCAATCTCCTTTACCGCGATTTTCATTTTAGTAGGAGATAGCACCAGTCCCCATTTTTCACATATCTCCAACATTTTACTCAGATGTGTTGCATGTTGTTCTTCTGTTTCTGAGAAAATGAGGATATCATCAATGTAAACTGCTATAAAATCCTTTGTACCTCTAAAGCAGTTGTCCATCTTCCTTTGAAATACCGCTGGTGCATTTTTCAGGCCAAATGGCATGACTAGCCATTCATAGAGTCCTCCAGGTACCACAAATGTCGTCCAGGGTATTGACTCTGGATCCATGGCAACTTGATGAAATCCGCTTTTTAGGTCGAATTTCGAGAATATCTTGCTGTTGCCAATCTTCTTCAGGATGGTGTTAATGCTTGGTAGACTGTACTGGTCTTTGTGTGTGTTGTCATTGAGGGTTCGGTAATTGAAGACCATACGCTCCTTCCCTTTGACCTCTTTCTTCGTAATCGGGTCTATTGTTGTACCCGAATTTACCATTATGGCCATGGTTCTATGCCTGCTTGTGCTAGGTTGGATTACTCTAATTTTCAGTAACGCTTGCACATGTCTGTCAAACTGTTCCTTCATGGCCGGGGTAACATGCTTTAAGGGTTTGTCTTGTATTTTGATATCTGGGTTTATGATATCCAGTTTGCATGTTATTTGATTTTTCGCCCAGTGTTTAATCGGGTCATCTCCAATATAGCCCTGCTTCTTCAGTCTTCTTAGCAGGTCTCTGAATTTATTCTTGAACTATGGTGACTCATCACCACAGTTATAGGCAACGGCTTCTTTGACCTCTATGTATTCAAGCTCAGATAGGTCAAGTTCTTCCACTGCTGCCTGAGAAATGATCTCAGCATCTGCCCTGGTGGTTATTGTTGTTACATTTTTGTAAAATGTCACCATCTGCCCTTCGATTCTCAGTCCACCTTGCATTGCCCTGATGAAATTGCATCCGATTAGCATTTGGACACATCCTTCCTTGCCCATTGGGAATGCATATGTAAATGAGATTCTAAATTTGTTATCTTCAATAGACATCTGCCCATTCTTTAGTTTCAGGTTTGCGATTTGCTGAGAGTTTACCCCATTTATCTGTATAGGGTATAGACTTGGCTCCAAGGCCTCAGGGGGTATAAATTCTTGGTTTACACAGCACACCGTAGCGCCTGTATCCAATATCGCCTGGATTTTAAAAGGATTTACCCCTGGTATTTCTATCTGCAGTTCAATGTTGTATAGCCTGTTGATTACCCTTCTTCCTTTTCTAGGATCTGGGACTGCAGTATTTATCTCGTCATCAGAGAGTTTATTGGCCATCTCTTTTATTATAAGGTTCTGATTTGGATTGACCTTCTTGGGAAATGCAACATTTGGTGGGGATTCATCACTATCATCTGAATCGACTTCTACTTCTCCCACCACCTTATGCTTGCCTTTTATATCCATCTTGGTCATGCTGCTACTAGCTCATTCTCCCACAATTGATCCTTCAATCTTGCATTTTCGGCTAGGAGATACTGGATATAGCTTAAAAGTTCATTGATAAGCTCATCCTTGCTATCATAGGGACTTAGGTTTTGTGTTCTTATCATGATCTTTCTTCCTAACACAAACCTTGAACACATGGGACACACAGTCATCTTGCATTTTGCACAGTGCGCCCTCATTTTGCTGTTTGTTGTCTCTAAACAACAGTTACATCTTTCGCAACCTCGTGGTATTTCACCATTATCATCCCATGAATGTTCACAATCTTTCATTTCAGTAGGCATGTTTGGTTGCTTTCGCCATGATGGCGTTTCTTCTTGGAGCATAAAGATTGATTCAAACGGTGTATCTCCAAGTTCCATGATAACTGTTCTTGCGTTGCCGACCTCACCCTCCGAAAGTGAGCATATAGCGTCACTATCCGGTTCGTTTTAGTCAACAGACAAGATATCCCAGTCATCATCTAGGTCAAGGTTTTCGACAATTGCAGCCCTCGCAATGTTACCTTGTTTTCTTCTACAGTCTCTGGCAAAGTGACCTTCTTCACCACAAATAAAGCATTTGCACTTTCTCACCTTGTCCGTGTTCTTTCTCTTGAATACTCTTATGTGAGATTCATGTGGTTTTCCGCGATAGGTTTTTGCTTTTCTAATCCCATATTTCTTATTCTTCTGGTAGTAGCCTGGAATTGAGATTTTGCTACAAAAAGATAGATCTTTCAAACTTCTTTGTAGCGCTGCTCTCTTGCATGATTCTGCCAGGTACTGGTATGAAAAGTTGATTCTTGACAGTACTCTGACAGTGCTCCCCGGGTACTTCTCCATGTACGCTCTTTCTAATTCTTTTCCGATTAGAGGGGGCATCTTTCTGAAAAACTTCTCAGAGAGCTCAGGACTGATATACATGCGTCCTGACTTTGTTGCTAGGACCTTATAATCATTCATGTAGTCGAATAGGTCCTTCATGTTGTTGCATGATAATCTCTCGAGATCATTGTATGCTTGATCCTGTTCTACCGTTGAACCTTGATATGGATCTTCGAGTAAGATTATTCTTCTGACTTGGGAGATGACATTTTGAGGATCATCGGCAATGTTCACCAGTTCTTCGTACTCCTGTGGATATGCCATTCGCCACTGGATCCATGTCTTTTTCTCTATTTCTCCCAACAGGTTTTCTATGTATATAACCTTGCTTTTATTATCAGCCCAGTTTCTTTCGTTAACAAGGTTTAGGGTGATTGACTCCCACCTGGAGATCACATCACTGTACTGCCCTATATCCTCAGGCAATACAAGCATAGCGCCTTGGTTCGCTTGCGCTGAAGGAAGGTTGAATCTTTCGTTGCTTTGTTGTGCAAACCCTCCTTTGAATCTATTAACTCTGGCTCTTATCTCTGGGACATCAAGTTGTTGTTGGTTTTGTCTAAGACTTCCTGGTGGGTACATTGGGGGTCCCATCATTGGCTCTCGCGGTCTGCTAGGTCCAGTTGCTGTGGATTGGGTTGAAAGGATTGTTTCAATTTTTGAATCGAGGTTTTTGAGTAATGAATATTCCATCGCTACTAGAACGGTTTCGGTTTTGACCACCTCTCTACCATCCTTCTGAGAGAATGGGTTTACCCATTCTTCTTCATTGGAATCATTGTATTCATCCCAGATTGGTCCGGCATCTTCATCAGCCGACTGTTTTTCTCTCTGTAATGCTGCCAATAATTGCAACATCTCGAGTTCATCATCCTCTTCGCCTTCATCCTGTGACTCATGCCAGTCACAGAACATCATCAGGGCTGATTCTTCTTCTATAATTTCTTCATCAGCTTGGCCCACTGTTGCCTCTTTTGGTGGCGCGGTTGATGAATACCCACCAAATCTCACTGCTAAGGACCCGTCAGTTCTGGTCCTTATTCTTGCTGTCTGAGGATTTTGTACGGCCGGTGCTGTTGCTGGCCGTATGATCCATTGTCTACCCCTTAATTCCTCAGTTGATCTCATCTGGCCTGGAATCGCTCTAATTCCTCTGCTTGCCAGATGTTCTGCAACTTTTTCTACATTGTATCTGGAATTTGTGTGGCTTGTGTTTGATAACCTCCCTATGAGTGATCTTGAGAGTAAGAGGTTGCTTTCACCACCTTGCCATCCATCGTAGCCATGTGTTTGTAACACGACTTGTATGTGATTGTTGAAGTCGTGGATGCTTAAGGTCATGTCTGGTGCTGTGTACGCCAGTTGCGTGCCACCTGTTAGATCTATCTCCATGGAGCTGATTATGGCCCTATCATCAGACCATCTTGTATCTCTTAGTACTACTAGGGCATTAACCCCAGCGTTTCTCCTGTGGAGTGCATAAAGTCTTATCATCACAAGACCAATATGCAAATGTTGAAGTCCTTCTTGCACCAATTGATTATAACTTTGTTGAGAGATAAATGATAACTCCACCTGAGCTCCATCTACCGCTATTACTCTTTCATCCGAGTAATGTTGATAAACTCGGTGATTTCTCTCTGACCATCCAGCTTGATATAAGGTTTCTGCTGGAACTTGCTGAGCCCTTCGGTACTGAGAGAGGTTTAGCTCAGCATCTGGGTTTAGCTGAGACTCAAGGCTCCTTCTATAATGCCTTCTTCCTGGCATTCTTCTCTGCGCTTCAAATGCTATGCGGCTTCCTAGCCTGTAGCCCTTTATCTGGTCCTCAATTGTAGGGTTTTGGTTGTTGTCTCTGCCAGATATGCTTGGTCTGCTCGCCGTTTCAGTTCTTGTTTGACTCATTTTTGGTTTTTAACTGAGTCAAATATTTCCTTCGGGTTTTTGAATACAAAGAACTGGCCGGTTGGTTTCTTGATCTTTTTCTCACTGCGTTCACCAAGGCTAAGTTTATGTAAGCCTTTTTGGAGTTCGTTTATGGATTGTGTAAGATCTTCTGTTTCAGGGACTTTGGTTTTTGCTGCCTCTAGTCTCCTGATTGCGGTTTTGCAATCTTCAATGTCTTCTTTGATTTTGACCAGCAGTTGGATTATTGTGTTGTTCTGCTTGATCAATGCTGTTGTGGCTCCTTTCGCGAATTCGGCTGGTTTCAGGAAACCGTTTGCCGGTTCTTCAATCGTCTCGGTTGCCTTTAGGGCTTCTTGATATATTGAACTCCTAGCGGTATTACGCCAGTCGTTCATAAAAAATTTATAACTCGGCTGAGGTTCGGCTCCGGTATCTCGTAAAAATATTCAAACGTTAACTTAATTAATCTCTTAGGAAGTCTGGTTAAGATGGTATACTGACTTTCAGTTTTCAAGCTTTCTAGGTCCACAATTCAGGATTGGTCATATATTAAAAGTACGAATCTTAAAGCAAGGGATTCACATCTAAGGTTGAGAGTATGTGAAGCCAAACTCCTTTTGGCTTCTTGAAGCATAATAGCTCACCTCTATATATATATATATATATATATATAGAGCATGGCTAAAATAATATGCATAGTACACCACATAACGTACTATGCGCCCATTTGTATTTAATTTGGTCATTAAATTTATATTTAAGTTGCTCAATAAATTCTTCATATCAAAATCTTGTAGGAAATAAAATTTTGTGATTTTTAGAGCTTTCTTGCTATTTTTTAAATATTTTTTAAAAACAGCCCAGAAATGGCACTTTTGTAGTATTAAATCTGGACTGTTTTTAAATTTTTTTAAAAAAATAGCTAGAAAGCTCCAGAAATCACGAAATTTAATTTCCTACAATATTTTCATATGAAGAATTTATTGAGCAACTTAAATCTCAATTTAATGACCTATATCTATATGCATAGTACACAATGAGGTGTACTATGCATATTATTTTAGCTATGCTCATATATATATATATGTATATATGTCTTCAGTTAGAAGAGGTAATAAGAGTTAGTCTTCGTACCTGTTCAACTTCAGTCATAGGCTCATAGCCCTTGACAGGGGAGGAGACAAGCATAGCTTGGTGGATCCATGGACCCACTTGAAAAAAAAAATTTAACAAAAAGAAGATTTAAATTTGAATAAAATAAGTTAAATTTAATAAGTAGAGGATCTAGTTGTGAATAAAATAAGTTAAAGAACTCTGCTGAATATTTTGTTGGACTCTACTGATCTAGTGAAAACAAATTCAATGACTAAAATAAGTCAAAATGAAAATTTATGGATCCATCTAATATAAATTTCTAGCTACGCCACTGGCCCTTGAACTTCTGAAAATAAGAAGTCTTTATAATTTTATTTTACAAAAACAAATTTTTAGTTTAGTTTGTGTGATGAAAACTTTAGCTTTGGTGATGTTTTGATGATATGACTTGAATATTTGTGTAATAGGATTATATGATGTTTTAGTTAGACTTGGTTAAGACAGGTTAGTTTTTATGAAAACTTAGATAATATTGGATAGTTAGTATTTTCATACTTAGAACTTTTGAAAAATGATTATTTTCCTTCGAAAATTATACTTTTTTTGTTTCTGTGACCTTTACAAAAATTTATAAAATTGGTGCAATTAACCCACTTCTTGATAAAAAAAAAGTTAACATTTAGTCATTTAGAGACCTTCCAAATTTAAAACATTCACAACATCAAATATAATTATTTTTTCCGGAAAAATGATTATATTTTCAAATTAATCGATTTAACAAATAGAAAAAGATCTACCGAGAATTGGATCACGTAAAAATGCACACAACACATGAAACACAAAGACCGAGTTGTGCGTGAAAGACGCTGGGATTGAGAATCTCTAAAGAACAATTCAGAAAAACGAATATTGGAGGACACTATATTAGTCGGATACTTCATTCTTCTAGTCTTAGATACAGATATGCTTTGGATATGGTGCGGGTGCGTATCGGATACGCCGTGTGGCGTATCCAATTATTTTATATTATTTGACCGACGAATTCGGTCAAGATACGTTTATGATACGTTTTTGGATACGAATTGAGTTTTTGGATACGTTTTTTGATACGAATTGTATTCTTTAGTAATATTAAATAAGCAATTGTATATATTATATAATATTAATCACACCACATAATTTGTATAGTATTATTTTTTATATAACATGAACTCTTTTGTCAAGAAAATGTTTAATCAAAGGCTTATATTTTTTTGTTATTTCATAAGTATCAATATATATTAAAAAAAATTAAATAAAAAAACAAATTTCAAGCATTTCAATATATAATATGGTTATATATATATATATATATATATATATATATATATATCCGGACTCGTATCCGTGATTTTTTAAAATTGTTGTATCGCCGCACCCGCACTGTATCGAATACGATACGCGCATCCGCACTCGTGCAACACAGGAGGATAGTAATCATGACTGTATATTTTCGATGGAGATATTTCAATAGAATTTTGTTACAGTATTTTCCGTTACACTTACAGCCCATCTAAAACTAAATTACTATTAAATTAGTATAACTTTTTTTTTCAAATATTGATATTTTAGATTTCAAATATAAAATATCGAATGACTAAAAAAACGAAAGATATTACATAAAAAATTCATGTAAATTTTCTGGAGGTCACTAAAGTTAGTATCAAATTTATTTTGATCACTGAATTTTTAATTATTTATTTTTAGCCACTTAATTTTAATATATTTCCGAATTTAAATATCACTCTCTTTTTTCACACAAAATTTTAATGAAATCCAATGTGAAACACATCTTTCTTTTTGGAAATCTTTATGACAATTCATCTACAAAAATAATTATTTTGTAGGCTTCACCAAATCAGTTTTTTTTTTTGATGATTTTTTTACAGTGACTAAATTTCATTATTTATCAAAATATAGTGACTAAAGTGATTTCTCTGAAAATTTACCCAAAATTCATTGTAGTTATCAGAATTCTTTTAAAAACATGATATAAGTGTCCCTTGAAGAATTTTGCCATTGGTCACCGATGGCACTGTCTCTCAAACAATGATAATATACTACATATATTTTGTAAAAAGAACAAATCCCGAGACGATAATATACTATATTATTTTTTATTAAAGATCCTTTTCATTAAAAATCAGGATCAACATTCCTTACAAATGCTAAATTCTTCTTTACCACGAATTTAGCAATAGTGACAATGTGACTGATAATTCGTCGTAGATATCACCTTCGATAGTATACTATAGTAGTCAAAGCGTGAGCCGTCACTTCAAACAAGTATAATATTATTAAGGTGATGTATTTCAAGGTTCATAAACATTAATTGTTTTAATAATAATTTGGAGCCATCTTAAAACACCCAAACGAGTATTTCAAAAAATTTAAAAATAAATTTTTTTCGTATTCATAAAATTTTATTATAAAAAAATATTGAACATGATAAATCAAAATTTTGAATACTCTGTATATAAAATTTGATGTCGAGATGTCGTAGTCTCACTCTATATTTTGCTAAATTTATCAAAATAATCTCCTAAAATTTACTAGTCGACATATTTTCATAGAGTGATTAATCAACTTGCTAGCTGTCGTTAGCGCACAAGCTGTCAAGCTGAGGCAAGAATAATCACTAATCTCTTTTTTTGTATTCTAGCTAATATATGGTGTTCAACTTGAATAAAAGCGACAGCTCTGCAGGTTAATAAATCTTTCCAGCTGCCCCTTAATTATTCGGACCACCCAAATGGGGACCTTTATCCGCAGTACGCATCCGACGGTTCGGATTCACGGTGCTATACGAATCGATCACCAAATATGATTCAGAGAGTTCAGATTTTGTGGCACATTTCAAAGAAGATAAAAACGAATCCAACAGCTCAATACTTTGCGCTATAAGGTCTTGCGCACAGGCAGATTTGGTTTCCCAAATGGTGTCCCCAGCAGCAAGTATTTAGTTATTTACACTGTTTAATTTCCTCCTTGTACCGTGTAGCCCCACTATGGCACTATGTATCCATTATGTGCAATAGTTTCAAATGTTGCACACGTATATTAGTATATATGCTCCCGCAAGCATCGTGAGAGAGAGAGAGAGAGCAGGAGCTCCTAGCCTCCTACCAGACAAAGACAGTCGAGTGTGAATGATCAATTAAGGGAATTCGTATTCTCTTAAATTATAATAGTTACTCGTTCTCTGATTCTCAACGCTGTTAAGCGTTTTTTACATGTCCGCACAGTAATTTCTACAGTATTGCTATAGTACTCACTCAGTAAAACTACCCATTCTTTTCTGAAAATTTCTGACCATTCCAAAAGATACGAATTCCAATTAAAGAGATGAATCAAAACGTTAGTGGATTTGTGTATGTAATTGCATGATTTTTTGTATCTCCTGTATATAGGTATGTGATGCGGTCCTACCTGCAGGTAGAGTTCTCAAAATCGTGTCTGCGTGTCTAAAAATGACACGACGCGATAATGACACAACACGGTACTGTTCATGTGCCGTGTCTTAAGCGTGTCGTGCTTAGGTTCCCTACTGTAGGGAACAACACGGCGCATAAAGTTTACGAGGAAAGACACGACACGAAAACATGACACGAAAACATAACATGGCACGACATGTCTAGACACGACACATTTAGACATGACACGATGGCACAGGTAGACACGGGTAGGCACACCCAAATAATATGTACTAGAGATCCCAAAAAAATAATTATCTATAAAATTTAAAGATTTTTTTTCAGATTTTTATGTTCTTGTAATTTTTTTCGTTTTTTTATTATTCTTGGCACAATTAATACAAATAAGCCACATCATGCCGAAGCAATACGGCACGAATAAATACGTCACGATTAGGTACGACACGGTTAAAATACGGCACGTTTAGGCACGACACGATTAAGACTTTGGCACGTTTAGGCACGGCGTGCCTAAACAAGCCGTGTCTTTACCGTTTCGGTTCGATCCCTTTCAATTTTTGACAAGGCACAGAACGACACGATAAATATAATAAAATACTAACCGTGTCGTGCCGTGTCGTGCCATGTCAAGTCGTTTTTGGAACGAAATTACACGAAACGACACGAATTTAGAACACTACCTGCAGGCATGTTTATTGTTTTAGTACAAAATCTGATCAGTGCTTCCAGCTTGAAAATTATTATGTACTGTAAAAACTGTAAAATTTTCTCCTCTATCTGAAAAATGGTTTTCCCCCAACAAGAAGATTTTTCCCTACCTGAGGGAGATTTTTTTCCCTTGGGACATGCTTCAGACTCAAAATTTGAGAGGGTAGGGAAGGGAGTGACTTTATTTAGAAAGCTTCTACCAAAAGAACGAAGAGTCTTAGGAATTAATTTTTTTCTCAAATACCAGTATTTTGTTATGAACATGGCTACAGTACTTTATAAATCCTCAAACAAACGATACTTCGTCTTATTATCTTTAACTCTAAAGTTCAAAATATCGATTCAAATCGTAGAACTTGATATTCATATTAAGATCTCATGAAGACCATATTTTATATTTTTAGAATTTTATTATTTTGTAAAGAGGGCGAAAAGTCAATTAATTTAAAGATTTTTGGACCATTCAATATGAAGATTTTTAACTTCTTTAAAAATAGTAAAAGTTGTAAAAATGTGGTCTCTAATGCGATTTTAATATGAAGATTAAGTTTTATGATTTGAATTGATCATTTTAACTTTGAAATTTAAGATAAAAAGGCGAAGTACATCTTACTTGATGCATTGTAAAGCACCGTAGCCATGTTCTTTTGTTATACTTCAAATTAGAATGCAAATCTTTTCTTTCTTTCTCTTCATTTTCATTTTTTCTTTCTTCTTTTTTTATTACTTGCGAAAATGGACAATATATGCAAATGTCGTGTTCAATCTATTTAAGTCAATATTTGTCTAATTTTTAAGCGGTCCTTAATAGGATCTGTATTTATTGCCATAGTTTCGATGACAAAGTGTATCATTCACTTAATCTGAATGCTCGAATTAGATTTAGATAATTGTAATTCAAAAAAGCATATTTTATAATACAAAATTTGTTAGTTTCACTTGTCATAAAACAATGACATAACCCATCACTTTTATGACAGCGGATCCGTTTCGGTCCATATTCTTTCTGATTGAGAAAAGAGTGGAAGTTTGAGAGAAAAAAAATAAACCTTTTTTTTTTGCACAAGGAACTAAGTGCGGGAGTCGAGCATATGTTTGGATTATGCCAATGCATTAGTCCATCCTCGAAGAGATCAAGATTTCAAATCATTGTTGGCACGAATAAAAGAGAAATGAAATTAGTCTTTCATTTCATCGTAACACTATCACAGAAAAGAGCTTTAGTCTCGCTTATTTATCACCGAATTAGTGACAAACTGTGATAAAGGTATTAATTTCGATTTTTTAATAAAAATCGATGATAAAAGATACTTAATTTGTCACCGACTTTTAGTTAGCAATCGATAATAATAATAATTTGAATTTAGAACCTGCGCTAGCTGTGCCAGCTCATCATTTTTTCTGTCTCCCTCCTCTCTATCTCCCATATCTCTCATATCTCCATATACTATCTTCTTCATCTATTACATATTCACTATTGTTGTTCTTGTTCTTCTTCGTTACTATCTCCTTCGCCATTTTTATTCTCTCAATATTCGATACAAACGACGCCAACTCTTCTCTTCTCTCTATTCTTGTTCTATTTTACTTATTGATTTTATTTTTATTTTTTTGTTGTCCTTTATTTTTTATTTATTCTTATTATATTTCTTCTTTTATTTATTTATTTATTTATTTCTTATTTTTTATGTTTTCTTACTTTTTCTGTTTTCTATTCTTGTTTCATTGATTTTCTGTTTTCTTATTTTTCTCTATTTCTTCTATTTTTTATTTTTTCTGTTTTATATTTCTTATTTTTATTTAATTTTCTTCTATTTCTTCTATTTTATTGATTTTCTGTTTCTAATTTTTAAATTAAATTTCGAAACTTAAATTTGAAATTTGAAATTTGGAATCTAAATTAATTATGATTTGACAGCTGCTGTATGTTCTGCAACCAGCTATCAGGTTGCAAAATGTACATTTTTTATTTTTATTTTACTTTTATCATCGGTAATTAGTAAGAAAAAATATCACCGGTTGTTAGTAAAAAACCGATTATAAAAGTGACTTTTATCATCAGTTATTAGTAAAAAATCGATGATAAAAGTTAATTTTATCACCGGTTGCTAATACTTTTAGTACCCCTCTTCAACGTCGGATCAAAAGACCGATAATAAAGACAAAAAAAAACCGAAAATAAAGAAGATTTTGGGTGTAGTGTAACAAAACATTTGAATTATGATGCAAAGTGTTGGGCAAGTTATGATTGTTGTGATAAGTGAAAGTAGACGTGCTCGTTATGATTGTTGTGATAAGTGAAAGTAGACGTGCTCGATAGTCGATATGATGATCAACTTTCACCATAATAATGATTTATCGTCATTATTATTGGCTTTCGCTCATTGTTTTTCTTTTCGCAATTAATATTCTGTAAAATTTTTTTCTTTTGAATAAAAGATGGGATAAAGCATTCTAATTTCATATATGCAATTACGTAAATGTGAATTTTTGAATTACAGAAAAAATGAGAGAAAATACACAAAACAAGAAAAACCACGAAACAAAAAGAACTAAAAATGAATTACAAAACACAACACAAATAAAGTCTAGATTTTGAGATGATAGAGAGATTCTTCTCAATCGCTGCCGGACTCCCAAGACCTTCACCACCCTTGCGGCATACATCGCTCGTCGCAGCCTACAACAACCCATTGTGTCCTACCGCCATCCTTGGTAGTCTATCATCATCAGATGTCTTGGGTACATTTAAACTTTCAACATTAAATCTTAAGTGGTATAATAAAATCGTGGTACTACCGCCCATTGCGGCCTACCACCCATTGCTCGTCGCGGCCTACTCAAATAACGTACACGATAACTCAACTAAAGATGCATAATAGAATCGATATAGATAGTTGGTATCAAATATGATATCTAAGAAACATTATCCATTTCTTTTTAATCTTAAGTAGGCTAAGCATACTTTTCTCAACAAAAAAAAGGAGGTTTGGAGTGTGACTTGCCAAATAGTCTCAATCTTCTCCAATTGTACTGGAAATGGATAGGGATTTGTTCATGCTTCAGTTTCCTACTACTTTTGGTTCTCTGTCAAACAAGATCGTAGCCTTTCCCTACATGGCATAACAAAGGGGAGGCACACCTGAACACCTTTGTTGGGAATGTTATGTATATATATAGTGATATAAAAGCTCCCTTTTCCTGAACATCCTTTTTTCTATATAGTAATGGAGGGGCCGGATCGCTACTATTCTTCCTTCTTTATTTTGGCCTGCAAGTAAAATTGATACCTATGGTTGCCAACTAATTTTTGAGATGAGAAGAACAGAATAAAAAATATATTACAGTAAATAAGTTGCAATGATCTTCTACAGTACCATTGTCTCGAATCTCGATCTCAATTTTTTAGCCTTGCTACTAGATAGCTAGTTATGCATAAGCTACAGTTGGAAGATGGATGTTTGACATTCAATATCCTAAACAGTCCTTAAATATAGTTAGCTCGAATAACAGTCTTGTAAGATGCATAAGGCTACTAGATAGCTAGTTATGCATAAGCTACAGTGGGAGAAAAATTAACTGGGTTATATAATATATATTAAAATGAGAATATTATTTATAGGTAAATTGGAACTTTATAATAATATTAATTAGATTAAAAAAGTTCTAAAAAAGGATTGTAATAAATCTAATTGTGAAGAAACATAAATAAGCTAAACCCATACAAGAATTTCAGTATATCAGAGCAAGCTGGAGCAATATTTTAGGGGCAAATTAAAATAGAACATAACTGGTTGTTACTCAAGTCATTAACTTGGCAACAATTAATATAATAAAATATGAATACAAATTAGAGAATATTTAGTTGAAAAAGAAAAGCCTGATGTCACAAAAAGTCAGGAACATAGAACATCAAAGAATCTTCCATTCAGCAATGAAACAGGAGATGTCCTTTGCCCGCCAACATGATACAGATAGATCAGTGTGATATTTAAAGGTAACTAATAAAACAGATACTTAGTAAATAAATTGTACAAAGATATATCATATATGAATATTGGTCTAAAGCAAATTGAACATCTCCTGGCTCATGGTGTAACATGTACCGTCATTCGCTAATTATCGGCCTTAATTAGGGCATTGCCGTGAACTGTCGCATATCATTCCAACCAGAAGGTCCTGCTCCATTCCAGTAGTTTGGGTTATTACCATTATTGCCTGTGTTGTTTGTACCATCATCGCTGCTGATTCTACTTGCGCCTGAAGCAGTATATGCACCATTTGGCATCACAAAAGAGTTCTCGGGAAACCAGACCTTTTCAAGCCCATTGCATTCTCCGAAGTCAGGTGACATAGGCCGCATCTGGCCTTCAGCAACAGGAGCAACAGCACTACAATCTGCCTCTTTAGCCTCTCCTCCAAAGAGCATAGCCATCCTCTGCTGTTGTAGCTTAAAATGGAGGTCCTGATTTATGAAGCTCAAGGATTCTATTGAGGAAGCTATGGTACCAGCTGCAACTCCCTGCGAAGATCCATTACTCATTGTTTTACCATAAACCCCAGCAGATGAAGTGGGGTAACCTAGACCGGTTGTGGGGATGTTTGGAGGAGAGAAGGCCGATGCATGAGAAGGAATCTCCCCAGCTGACATATACTTATTTGTTGAAGACATGCTGTATGAGTTTGGAGAATGTAACCGAGAGAAAGGGAAAACACCTAACTGGAAATCTGATGCAGCAGCAACCAATTGAGATGGAGCGGAGAGCAAGTGTTGGAGGTCATGTCCAGTATCAGAATAGTTACTGATTATATGATCAGTCGGAACAAGAGAGAGCCGAGAAAGAGAAGACGACTTAGATTTCTTGTTCTTACGGCACCCACCACCTACCGGAACATTTCGCAGGGCCCCACCCTTGGTCCAGTAGCGGCGACAAGTTTTGCAGAAGTGTCGTGGCTGAGAGAGGCTGTAGTTGTTGTAGTAGCAAAACTTGGTGTTAGGAGAGTCGCATCGAGGGCACTTAAGCCCTTGTTCTGGGGGTGGCATAGACGTTGCTGTGTTAGGAGCAGGAGCCGGAGTCGGAGCCGGAGTTGAGCTCTGACCCGTCTCCGTAGCTGCTCCTGTTCCCTCTGTCCCCATTCTCTTTAGAACTAGCTACGATATGATATTACAATTACTCTTGTAATTTGTAAATTGTGAGGTGTAAGAAGATTTAATATGAGAGGGGAGAGGTGGATGAGCTGGAGAAGGGGAGAGAGTGCATGAAGAGTTGAGGTGAGAGGCGATTGGATGGTGGAGATGGTTTTCCTATTGAGAAGGGAAGGAGCTGGAGGCTTGGCTGGGGAGGGGGGGCTATTCAATGGTATCATGCATGGGTTTTCTGAGATGTTAAAAGGACGTATTAGATTGGGGCTTGTGATCTCCATCAAGTTTTCGAAGGGGCATGAATCCTTTCATCTCTACTCTAGAATTATTCTAAGGTGAAATCAATCACTACTTTTAGGTCGGTTTTAACAGAACATAATCACGAGATTCCCCTGATATATGAATATAACAATGACATTAATGACAACGCGAGTGAGCACTAAACATAATCCTTCATATATACAGTTAGCCTTTGTCATCCTTACGAAATCAATATGTTTCTAATTTACAATTTACCTATATATATGGCATGAAGTCATGAACTATAGTTTAATTAGTAAAGATTTAGATGATGTGGTGATGAATTACTTCTTTTGTGATAGAGAGAAGAAGAAAAACGATGATCGATGGAAGAAGGACAGACACAGAAGATGATAGGCTTATTTTGAGATTTTACTAAACAAATATTAAAGTTAGAATTAGGGACAAGTAGAATTAGCTTAGAGTAATATTAGGAACTAGTTAGTAGTTAGAGTAGTTAACTGTAAAGCTCAGATTAATATTTCAATGAAATAGATGAGAATTTTTCATTTCTGAATCAAAAATTAGTAAAGATTAGTAATGAAAATTGAAGTGGTGCGAAAACATCCCACTTATTTCAGAAAAAAAATAAGTAAAGATTTGAAATTTGAAGTCAACCAGTACATTCAAATTTAAATTCTATTATATATAAAAGACATACAATTCACATTCTTTATTTTAACACTGAAATATGAAATCGGATAAAATTTGGTACCAGATGAATTTTATCTACAATTACATATTCATGAGAAGTCAAAATCTCTGTGTAATTCTGAATCGGTCTGGTGCAGCTGTTTATATTGCGCGAGTTGTAGTGGCCCCACAGAACACAATGAAGAATTCCAATATGTATAACAAGATCACCAGGAAAAAGATCAGTAACTTACCACAACGGCACAACATGTGACATCATGTCAGGTACAAAAGATACCATTGTGTTCCTGAGAAAGTAAAGATTGGCCAATTGAATTCAAAATAATAATTAGACGAATAGTGTTACAGTTGGGCTGGATGCATGGTCTAATAAGTTGTGGGTCTTTATTTACTGAGTTGTCATAAGTGAAGCCTTTATTGAGCACTCAGAGAGAGAGAGAGAGAAACAGTACACTGCCAGTGAGGAATGTGAATTACAGCAAAGTGCTGCGGCCGGAGGTACTAGGAAGAGAAGAAAAAGAGAATCAAAGGGAGCAGTACTGTTGCAGACAGGAAGAACTGAACTCTCTGGTTTCTTCTGACACCACAAAAAAACAAAAGCTATAATTATTGTAGCTTTGGTGGGGTTCTAGACTTCTAGTTAGTCAATTTTTATCTTTTCATTGGAGTATAATTAGCTACCCCATTTTATCAGAATCTGTATGCATCCATGAACAGAGGTCTCCCGTTGGGGGAATAGGGAATATGTACGAACAAGTTATTATTCCAGTACCGGTTTCATATATATGTATGTAACCTTGCTATAGAGTAGTAGTTTTAATTACAAAAGATAGCCTACAGGCGTTATCATCAAGAAAAGAAAATATATTACTGTCAAGGGGCCGGTAATTAGTTAGCCAGTTTCCTGGAAAATAGGAATAGAAATTAAGTTAGTTGCTAAAAAAAATTCCTTGTTTAATCTTTGAAATGGTAATTTGTATCTTTTTCTTTATGTTTTTTACTCGATACTTGCTTCAACCGTGATGAACAGACTTTCAATTAAAGTCATATGTGGTTAAACCCGGTCAAGCTACTATATATCTATTTTGATTTTTGAATCATGTTGTGCCTTTGGATGAATTATAACTGTTCGGAATAGCGTGTTGCTAGCTCTGCTGTTCTGCTATTCAATCAAAAGTTGAGTTATCTGTATTCAATTAAAGTTCTGTTATTGACTATTAAAAAATCTGAATCAGGTGTCTAGATTGCCAAAATCTCATTATCTAACTCCATCCATAATTCAAACATATCCTATTAATAAAGTTTAATTAATTGGAGCACGATTTGTTATTATTTGGACATGCTATTCAATTTTACCTAAAGTCTACACATAAGTTTCTTACAATTGTAAAACTTATGGTAGCAGTAATTTAGGATGATCCACAAAGAATTTAGAATTTAGAAGTAATTTAAAGTTTCTTGCAAGTGTAAAACTTCTGTGCCTGCATTTTAAAAAGAATGTCGCACGATAGAAAATCTACCGTGCGGCAAAAAAGTTGCCGCACGATAGAATCTACCGCAATAACCATTCAATCGAATAAAACCATCTCTTGACTATTTTTATCAGTATTATTTTCGTAATTACCAAAAAAAATTCTGGACCTACATGGTAATTTTGTTGAAAACTTTGGATACAAGGACATTTTGTAAAATTCTCACGTTAATTAAAGTAGGATTTACATCCGTTGTCAACTTGTCATTGGGTGCAATGGTAGCAAGTTACCATTGTGTGTATGACACGTGTGTTTCATAAAAATAATAATATAATATAAAATTTCATCATCAAATTTCAAAATTATAATTCCAGCGCTCAATTTTTTTATGGCAGCAAGTTTTCATCACAATAATAACAGCAGATGAGGATTCTATTAGACCATGTTCCACAGTTAGGACTGTGTGCGTGGGAAGTTAAAAATTTAATTGAAATGATTTTTTTTCTCACCTAAACAGTGAAAATTAGTTCAAATTCTACACCAATTTCCATCCGTAGATGAGAAACGAACAGGGCCTTAAAGTATGTGCTAGTATGGGAAGGATTCGGTTATACAAATTAGGGACAATGATAGAAGTGGAATATCGTTGGTTTTCTCAAAATATGTCATTTTCAATAGAACATGTTTCATGAATCATTTGAAATTCAATTTAGTAAAAAAATATTGTATTTTCTTAAATTATGTTATTGAGAAAGTCTCCGGCTCCACGCACCATCGGTCTCCATCTTTTCAAACTTGGTCCCCTATCGTCTAAGGTAATAAATTAGTTTTTTTAGTCTTTAGCTAGAAATTAGATAAATAAATTAGTTTAAAATTACATTCAGTTAAAAATAATCTCTTTCAACATTATTTAATGTACAAATAATGATATTCAATTGAATGAAATGATGAGTGATGTTGAAAATGATTGTGCTTACATTCTCGAAATTTTGAATAACTTGTTTCGACACAAATCTAATATATCGTTATTTCCCGATTGCACAAAATTTTTGAAAATATACATTGTTTTCAAATTATATGCCAGCAATAGTTTTACGAACATATTTTCTTTATTATACTTTTTGAAGTGAAGAATTTTTTTCATGAGGAACAATTTCATCTAAATGGATCCTTCTTTTCCCTGCTAATTCAGTACCATATCATAAAAATTTCTTTCTAATTTTATCAATTTATTTAGATACCTATTTTGACATTTTATAAATAGCTATATAGTAAAGTGGTATAGAAGATAATACTGAATTTAATAGTACAAGTCTACCTTCAACGGAAAGTAATTTTCCTTTTCATGTGGGTAGTTTTCGCTTAATTTTTTCAATTAATTTCATCCAATATGCTTGGGAAGGTTTTTTCCAATGCATGTTTAAGTCTAAGTATTTTATTGGTAAGGAACCGTATTTACAATCCAGTATATTAGCATATTGTTCTCCTAAATGTGAAAGCATATTTAAAGGTATAATTTCAGTTTTATTATAATTAATTTTTAACCCAGATAGACATTCAAAAGCTCTATGTGACCATGTAAGTTTTTCCACCATTTGTTTATTAGCTTTGACAAAAATGACTGTATCATGTGCATATTGTAAATGCAGATTTTTTTTTTGCCATTATTTAATTTGGGTGCTAATCCCTCATAGTGTCCTTGTTCAATTTCCTTATTTAAGATTTTATTTAATCCTTCTACTACAAGTATAAATAAGTAACGAAATAGGGGGTCATCATGTCTTACCCATTTCTTACATTCAAAGTATGTTCTTACTTGCCCATTAATAACTACTGAGCTAAACTCTTTTTTTTAATGTGGCTCTTATCCATTTTATCCATTTATCATTAAAACTCTTTTGTTGTAAACTTGTAAATAAATAATTTTAGTTTATTTGGTCAACTGCTTTTTCACAATCAAGCTTAATCAATAATCCTTGTTCTTTATTTTTATGTGTGCTATCAAGAATCTCATGTGTTGTTATTATATTATCCATTATATATCTATTATTAAGAAATACAATCTGATTATTGCCAATTAATCTAAGTACATGATATAACCTTGTTGCTAATACTTTTGTGAAAATTTTATATGAGCAATTAAGCAAGGTAATAGGCCTGAACTCAGAAAATGTACATGCTTCTTTAATTTTAGGGATCAAGCAGATGGTGGCTCTGTTAAGTTTTGATAAGTCAAAATTGTCATCATAAAATACATTAAACATATTTAACAAATCATTTTAACAACATCTCAGAATTTCTGATAAAAAAACATGAGTAGTCTATCTAGACTAGGAGCCTTGTCAAGACACATAGCAAACACAACACCTTTTTATTTCTTCCAATGTCAGGTGCTATTAGTTTTATATTTTCTTCTACAGTAACTTTTTCATGTTCATTCCAAAGAGTTTCTGATAAAGTAGCTTGTATGGGATTTATTATGCCTAATAAATTTCTGAAATGTCTAAATGCATGTTGAATATTGTTTCATCATTTGTATTAACACCATCTATATTTAGAGAAGAAATGGTATTGTTATTCTTTTGATAAGATGCTACCCTATGAAAATATGTGGTGTTAGCATCACCTTCCTCAAGCCAGCATGATCTAGATCTTTGTTGCCAATAAATGGCATCTATTCTATGTAATTCTGTTAAAAATAGCTTTAGATGCAAGGAGTTGTTGTAATTCTTCATCATTGAAATCTCTGTTCTCAGAAATTAACTCATAAGTCTGTATTGATTGTTGTAGTTCAACTTTATTTTGTTTAGCCTCTTTTTTAATATTAGCACTCCAATCCCTAAGTTTTTACCTTAAACTGGCTATTTTCAATTGTCAATCATGTGCTTTATCTACACTTAGTGTCATGTGAGACCACCAGTTGCTAATCAAAGTATCAAATCCTTCGATTTGTAGCCAAGTTTTTTCAAATTTAAAATTGTAATGATTGGAAATCGTTGTTTGACACATATTCCATGCAAATTGGATTATGATCAGATAATTTCTTAACTAATGCATATACAGTAATATTATTATATATTGCATTCCACTCATTATTAATAAAAAATTAAAAATCCTATCTAAGCATGCATGTTGTCTACTATGTCCACCTTTTGTCCATCTGAATTTTCAGTTATTGCATTTATCTATAAGATAATTATGATTTATCCACTCAATGAAATTATTCATATTTCATTGATTAATGATACCAATTTTTTCACTTCTTTGTCTAATTACATTAAAATCTTCATTTATCAACCAAGGCAAAGTTACGAGTTTACTTAGAAATTTAAGTTCATGCCAAAACATATTTCTATTTGTGTCAGTTGAGGGATCATAAATTGTTGTACATGCATCTATGTGATTATCAATTGTATTTTGAATAATAGCAGTAAGTGTGTGTATACTCTTAATCACATTTTTAATCAAAAAAATTTGTTCAACAATTTCCATTAGGATACCACCTGTTCAGTCATTTGCAGGTATGTAGGATCAAGTATAATTAGAGTTGATATAATTTCAAATTCTATCAGTAAAATATTGTTTCTTAGTTTCTTGTATATGAGTGTGGCTAATGTGAAAACATTTGCACTTCGGCCGAAGTGCAAAAGTTTTACATTAGCCAACTTTTTTTTTGCCAAAATTTAAATTTAAGTTGCTCAATAAATTCTTCATATCAAAATCTTATAGGAAATCAAATTTCGTGATTTTTAGATCTTTCTAACTATATTTTAAATATTTTTTAAAAACAGTCCAGTTTAATATTAAAAAACATAACCTTTCAGGGTTATTTTTAAAAAATATTTAAAATATAGCTAGAAAGGTCTAAAAATCATGAAATTTGATTTCCTATAATATTTTTATATGAAGAATTTATTGAGCAACTTAAATTTAAATTTTGACCACAAAAAATTGGCTAATGTGAAACTTTTGCACTTCGGTCGAAGTGCAAACGTTTTCACATTAGCCATACTCCTTGTATATATAGTATGTCAATTTTTCAGTTATTATTAAGTCTTTAAGCAATTTTTTTCAATTCTTCCAAATTCTCTTATGTTGAAACTTAATAACTTCATAAAAAACCTAATTATAACCCTTTTGTTAGTAAAATGTACTATTTTAACTAACATTGCAACTATATTTATTGCAAAAGTTAATTAAATCTACAAATTCCATTTGGTTGGTGTATTCAATTTGTTTAAATCTCTTAATGTAATTGTACTGAGTCTCTAAATCAAAAAATAAAATTCCTAAGTCTGAGAAGAGAGTATCAATCATCTCCTCAGATAAGATAAAAAAAGTTATATGCTACCATATTTGATAATAAGCCCTTTGTGTTCTTTCCTCCTCGGATAAGCTTCATTTGGTGACCTTTTTGCAGTCACCTGGAGAAAAGAGTTCTTATGTGCTTTGGGAGTCTTATGCACCACCATTGCATTGTTATCTTCTGTAATTGAAGCAGTTGTATCTCCAAAAACCTCCTCCTCCATTTTTTTCTTAAAGGACTGAGTCTTCAAATCTCTTAATTCCTTCCTTAGTAGCTTATTTTCATCCTCTATTAAGGCACACTCATCCTCCCATGCCTTATTATTCCCCTTAATAGGCATCTTCTAAGTCTTAATGGGCTAACCACCTATTTGTATGCCAGCTGACCTCTTTATAATTTTTCTATTAGGTTTTGATGGTTTTGGCTAAATAGGTTTTGACTAAAACAAATTTGCATGATTACTTGGCAGAGACATGTGTGGATAGTTGTTTGAGTTAGTATTTGTTAAGGATAGAACTGGAGGGATGGAAATTATAGGTACATGGTTCAAACAGGTTCCTCCATACATTGCAATTTTTGTTCTGGCTGCTATTTGTGTCTTCATCACATCTATGGCATGAACCACATCTTTTGCTTTCAAGACAATATTGGTTGTGAGTTTCCTGACTCAATTTTAATATTTATCTTCACTATCTCCCTCTTACCTTCAGGTCTGGTAATTTGAAAAAATAAACTTGGCGGAACTAGATCTAAATTCCATATATCCACCTGAATCCTTGCCCATCTGAGATCAGTACCATCAAACGTATTATGATCCTTATCTATCAGATTCCCAAAATGGGCTACAATGGCATCCAAAGTATGTAGGTCCCTCATATCAAATTGGTTGAACTTTTTGAAATAATTCAGAAAAGTTAGTGATGACAACAAAATAATAAGGACCCAACTCATATGCACCCGCATACTTCATTCTTTGAATCCAAGATGGGGCACCTTCTATCAGAAATCGTTGTTGTCCTAGGTTTCCAATTGACCAGTTTCCCATCACCTGATGAGATAACTGAAGCCCCCCTATGATATCTGGTATCCTTATCCCCTTAGGAGCTTGAATGATGAAGCTGTGATTGAGGGAGGCATGCACTTGTTCATACTCAGATCCTCCTAGTTCCAATTTGTGAATGTAAGCTATTGATTCGGGTATGATAGAAGGTTTGTTAATTGATGAAGCTTTAAAGAGGATTTCTTCGTTAGGGTTCTGACTATTTTCAATTTCAACAATTAAATGGGTAATCAGAGATTCGATTTTTGGAGGTGGATTTAGGAAAGAAACGGTTTCTTGGGGAGGATTTGCGGGAAAATGGTTTCTTGAGGAGGATTTGGGGGGGATATGGTGTTTTGAAGATAATTTAGGGGAGCAATAATCGCGGAAACAGTTTCTGGCGAATTGATATGCGAATCAAAATGAGTTTTACAAGACGATGCAAAGTGACATGTACCACCATATTAGAAACATACCCTCGCGTTTCTGCAAGAAGATGCGATGTGACCTCTTTCATCGCATTTGAAGCATCGACGAGATTCCATTTTCTTGTTTGAGCGGTGAGGATTGAATCGGTGTCTTGGAACATGATTAGCTGGTTGATCTTGCAAGATAGCAAAACTCTGTCTGACAGATTCTAGTTTGTAATTCGCGCCTCTGATACAATGCAACGGTCATCTTACCCTCCAGTAAAATTGCTTCAAGGTTCCTCCATTATTCCTCTGACAATAGGTATAGATCAGCATGGCTTTGCTTCTCATCCCTGCTATCAGATCTATAATCCTTGATTAGGCATGATATGTGAGCACGCTCCCATTAACTCATGGGCTGAGATGCAACCGAATATCAAAAGGTGGCTAGAGTTCTTGATTTCCCAATAGATATCTCGCTCTTTCTTGCATCGTGTATGGCTATAGTCTCTATGAAGTAGGCAGTGTTTGTTGGTTAATTTTGCTTGCTGGCAATTGAAGACGAACTTCATGGTGAATAAAAAAACATAAAGTCTTTAATTAGTAAATACATCTTTTACAAGATAATATGATATTCAAATATTGAATATTGGTAGACCTGTCAACACAAGCACTTTCGACCATTTGAACGTTTTGTTTCATCCGAAACGAAACGATCACGGAAGGGAAAATCTTGTTTCGTCAATAGACTGAACGGTCGACGCAATCCAAATCCATTTCGTCAATTTAATGACACGGCAAACAAAACGTACCAGTATCGTGATCATTTTTTTCATTTTTTCGTTGTGTATTCTACAGGTCTGAAATTTCTTCCATTGCAGAGGTATCATCTAAGGAGAAAAAGAGGGAGCGACGACAAAACCTAACTTCATCCCTTCGCCACTCATTCGATTTCTTCACTTTGTCTCGCCGAACTCTCTCTTGCTTCCATTCTTTCTTCCTCCTACCTCCGATCGCTAGAGAAGCGAGGCCTCAAAACTCGCAAGCCGCACCAGGCACATCTCTCTTCCTCTGAGTCTGTGCGTAACAAGCACATTCATTTGAAAATAAAAATAAAGAGGAGAAGAAAAACGAAAGAGGGAGACGACTGTCGAAGAGGCGATGGAAGCGAAATGGTTTCACAATAAATAAAAAAAGGCGATCCAGGGTTTCAGATTTACCAGTAAAGCACAGAAAGGGTAAAATGACGATTTAGAGTTTCAAGTTTACCAGTAAGGGTTTAGAATCAAGGCAACAACAAGCCATGAATGAAATCAAAAAGCAAAATAGAAGGCGAAATGGTTTTGCCTCTTTGATTTCCTGCCACCACCTCCCTTGTTCCTCTTCTTCTTCTTTCACAATTTTTGTGTTCTTACCAATTTTAATTCTTTTTGTCTAGGTTTAATTTCCAGCGCATGAGAGACAAAGAACATATGGACGGGACCAGGGCAAGGCGAAGGTGGTGCTCGACCCAGCTTATCTCTCGTTAACAGTTTTCCATGAATTAAAGACTTGGCCCTTTTATGATCTGGTAACCTCGAAGCCCTCGATAGTCTGATGATATGAATTTTTTCTCTTGTTTGTCATGCTTGTTTGTTTCTATATTTTCTTTATGATGAGTTCTTGATTTCTTTACACGATGTTTCTTCTTTTCTTGATGTGGTGTAATCATGATTGTTTCATATTGGCTGAAATTTGAAATTTAATGTCTGTAATATCTGATTTATGTGAAATTAGTGTATTTTACTATATGAGATATGAATGTCTTGTGAGATGCAAAAAGAAAAGTGGTTCTAATTTGCTTGTTTGAGATGTGTCAATCTTTATTTTTTTCTTAACTTTCTCATGAGTTATTCAAGTCTGGAATTAACTGTTTAAACG
>CAXKVX010000744.1:0-224457 GCA_964058865.1 Eleocharis quinqueflora
ACAAGATTTTGATACAAAGAAATTACTGAGCATAATAAATCGAAATTTTAACCTTCCATCTGTGAGATTTGATGATCAAGCACCGACTCCTTGGTGCTTGATCAAGCACCATAGCCCAATTATATATATATATATATATATATATATATATATATATATATATATATATATATATATATATATATATATATATATATATATGTATGTATATAGAGGAGGGATCCGTAGCCGCCATTAATTTTGTAGTCGCTCGCAATCGCTCCATCATACCAAGTGTAAATCGTCGATCCGGACCGTTGAAAATATTTTCCATACTAATGTAGACTTGGAGACCAAATTTTATATTTTTTGGAATTTTTTTACTATTTTATCGGAAGGGTTGAAAATTAGATGCTTGTAAATCGTTAGATAAATAAATTTTCAATCCATCCGATAAAATAGTAAAAAAATTCAAAAAAATGTAAAATTTGGTTTCCAAGTCTATATTAAGATGGAGAATCTTTTCAACAGTCCGAATCGATCATTTTACATTTGCTACCATGGAGCGGTTGCGAGCGATTGGAAGTTTGGCGGCTACGGATCCCTCCTCATGTATATATATATATATATATATGTATGTATATATATGTATAGAGATGGATTACTGTGAAACGCGTTCTACAATTCCATTTTTGCGTCGACTGTCTGAATCATTCGATCCGCCTTAATAGTCGTGCTGCGCGATTAGGTTGGTAAACGAAAAAAAATAAAGAAACTCATCCTCCATTTCGCCTCTTGTATTATTAAAATCAAAATTAAATATGCTCCCTCTCTCTCCTCTTTTTCCCTATTTCACGATTGGAACAAATCTTAGGGTTTGCGGTTGGAGAGAAGGAAGCTTGCTCTGGTTAGGAGGCGGCTTTTGGCGGCACGCTACTCCAAAAAATGAAGACGTGAGACATCTGGCGATTTCTCTAGGGTTTGCGATTGGAGAGAGGGAACCCCTTGTGGCTAGAGGTGATCTCTCTAGAATTTGCGACATTGTCATGCTCACTGCTCGACCTCTCACCATCTTTTTTGGCTAGGCGATCTCTTAGGCTCAACGATCTCTTTCGTTTGCATAAAGGTAATTTGTTTATTTTGCTGGTAATTGTTCTCAATTCAATTAAACCAGAGATGTTAAGATCCATAGTACAAATCACATGTAATTATGACATGAAACCTCATAATTAGTATACATTAATGTATTATTTAGATAATCTATTAAATCCTATTTGGTTTCCAAGTCTATATTAAGATGGAGAATCTTTTTAACGGTCCGAATCGATCATTTTACATTTGCTACCATGGAGCGGTTGCGAGCGGTTGGAAGTTTGGCGGCTACGGATCCCTCCTCATGTATATATATATATATGTATGTATATATATGTATATATGTATATATATGTATGTATATATATGTATATATAGAGAAATGCTATGGTGCATTACGAAGCAAATATTAGCTTTGGCATCACGTTCAAATTTTAAATTTTAAAATTCAAATGATCGATCCAAACTGTTCAATGTGATCTCCATATTGGAATCTAACTATAAACCAAATTTTTTTATTTTTTTCGAATTTTTTTACTATTTTTTAGAGGGGTGCAAAATCAGTCATATTGGATGGTCTAGAAATTAGTATATCAACAAAATTTCATACCCCTCTAAAAAATAGTAAAAAATTCCAAAAAAAATAAAAAAATGGTCTCTAGTGAGATTTCATTATGGAGATCACATTTGACGGTTTGGATCGATTGTTTCAAATTTTCTTATTTGAAATTTGAGTGTGATGCCAAAACTAATTATGGGTTCGTAAATGCACCATAACATTTATCTCTATATATATAGAGATGAGCATGGCTAAAATAATATGTAAAGGTAACGTACTATGCATATATGTATAGCTCAATAAATTGAGATTTAAGTTTATCAATAAATTCCTCATATAAAAATATTGTAGGAAATCAAATTTTGTGATTTTTAGAGCTTTCTTGCTATTTTTTAAATATTTTTTTAAAAACAGTCCAGATTTAATACTATAAAAGTGTCATTTCTGAGCTGTTTTTTAAAAATATTTAAAAAATAGCAAGAAAACTCTAAAAATCACGAAATTTGATTTCCTACAAGATTTTGATATGAAGAATTTATTGAGCAACTTAAATCTCAATTTATTAAGCAAATTAAATGTATATAGGCGCATAGTACGTTATGTGGTGTACTATGCATATTATTTTAGCCATGCTCTATATGTATATATATATATATATATATATATATATATATACATATATAGAGTGAAAAAGTTGTAACAAAATATATATATATGAGTTTAAGTATATATTACTATAAAAAATAGTCTTAATTAGAATGTTACTGTAAAAATATTATTGTAAAAATAAAATTAGAATGTTCAAACATGATATATTTGCAAATAGTCTTAATTATATATTACAAATGGACATTTATGTAAGATTTCCTATCAAATCAATTAATTTCGCATTTAATGAAAAAGTGGGCAGCAATTGTTCTTTTGAATTTTCAAAATAATTTATAGCGGCCTTTTATACAGACCTGCTATAATAGATATATGTTATAGCGGCTTACACAGAAAGTCCGCTATAATAGACATCTATTATAATGGTCATGCCTTAAAGGCCGCTATAATAGACTTCTATTATAGCGGTGTGAGCTGAAAGTCCGCTATAACAGACTTGTTTATTATAGCAGGTCTCCTGACCCTTTAGCAACCCTCCCGTTATAGTCACAGTTTGTCCGCTATAATAACCCTATAAGGCCGCTATAACAGGATGGCCCTTATATAGCCACCGTTTTAACAGACTTGTCTATTATAGCGGGCTTCCTGACATATTGAATTTTGTTATATCATAATTACAACTAGAAAATAATTCAGCATGGCTCAACCTAAAAATTTATATCATAATTACAATATAAATAAAATTAATAATATATATACTCATAAAAATTTATATTTTTTCTATACACAACATTTTATGAAAAATATAGGAGTTATATACATGTTAGTTATATGTGGCGCGAATAACTGAAATTTGAGCATGGCTCAACCTAATTAGCACTGATAATATATGCATAAAATTTTATAAATTATTTTTATCTTATTTTATATACATTAAATTTTATGAATTATGTTATGAAAAAATGAGTTATATACATGTGATATGAAAATAATTACATGAATTATGTGAGTTATATACTTGTATGAAATATATACGCTTGATATAAAAAAAATATACACATAATATGATTTATAGTATATGTTGTAAAAATACATAATATGATTAATATAAATGTTTTACAATATCAAATTTAATGTGATATAGAAAAATACATACAATATGAAATATTTTATATGTTGATAGTATGTAAATATACGCATAATATTATTTATAGTATATGATGTATCTATAAATGTGCATATAAGATGAAAAAATTTATACGTATATAGTATGAAAATATATACATCTTGATGTACATACGTTTAATGAGTGATTTTTTATATTCATACAATTAATAAAAAGGGAATAATTAATAATACATTAAATATAATAATAAAGCTACATAATTAATATGAATAGAATAATATGACAAATAATATATAATAATTATGTTTTCAATTGTGAAAACACCATAAAATCGCTCTCTACACAAAATACACAAATAACTCGACACACTTAATATATACAAAAAAAAAATCAACGATCAAGATTAATAATATATTTAAATCAATGGACAAAATTTCATTCAGCCGTGTCCAACCCCTTTGAAGAGGGACATATTAATTTTATTTTAGATATGAAACCTTAAAATTTGTACGAAACAATCGCGGATCAAACTTCTTAAAGAAAATTGATCCGGGCTTGTTGGAATAAAGCCGACAAGAAAAATAAGAATTTTATTGGTGAATTTATTCTGACTCTATAAATATCGTGGTAAAGAATGAGTTACAATGACGAATACGAAAGAGATAAAATGTAAAAGTATAGCTAAACTTAAGCAATAATGAATTAGTCCTTAATTGATTGTCTAATCTTATATTTATAGACCTATCAAGTTCGGGTGGGAATGGGTCGATTCTTCAACCGGGTCAGCAAGTTGGCAAGTTGACATCTGCCTAAGCCTGCTGAACCTGCACGGGAATGGGTCATCTCCGAACGGGACATCGCCAGGCACAAGTTAGTCGAGCAAAGGCGGGTCATTCTTGGAGCGAGTCAGCATCCTTGAGCCAAAATATGGGCCGATTATAATTAGACCCTATCATCAGCCCCCGATCTTTTGTAGTCAGTATGATTATAGAAGCTTAACTTTCAACTCCTTACTTCTTGGTCTTCATGTTTACCGAGTTTCTTAGTTTGATTGTTGACGCACTAACTCCTTTTAGAGAGCCCTCAAGCAAGAATCACTTTTGTTGCCTCGTTAGAAATCTCAGTAAGAAATCCCGGTGGGACAAAACTTTGTGAGTGAAAAAGAGTGCAACTTAGTGATACTTCTCAAGCAAACTCTTTTTTCAGATGCATCGCATTTCTCATGCAGAAACCGAGCCCTTGAGCTTTCTTGACATTCTTATTTCTACGAGTCCTCGGGATAAACATCAATCCTTTGAAATCGATTCATGAATCAAACATTTATCCCGCCTATTTGAATTCCACACTTTTCGCTCCGTCATCATGACATCGTTCACGTGCTTTCCAAGGCAATAATAATCGTGTCTACACTTTATTCAAGAAATCATTTCCTCTCCTTTTCTTCTCTTCATTGTGTTTGCACTGGATCCATCCATTAACTCATTTATACCACCTCGCGCATTCCTTTTTTCACCTTCTTACCTTTTTCCTTTCTCCCTCACGATTATTCGCTTCGTCATTACAACCACCCTTCTTATTTTCGCGATCACCTCTCTTCTCTTCGTCGAACTTCTCCATTCATAGGCAAAAACCCATCTTCATTTTTCTATTCCTTATTTTTTTTCTCTTCTTTGCTTCTTATTTCATTTTCATTTTGTTTTCTTCTTCTCACGTCTTAACTCCTTCGATTCTAACTAGAATTAAATTATTAATAATTTTTATTATTAAAATTTCTACCATACATGGTGTCAGAGCTATAAGTATATTCAGCCTATTTTTATTTATTCACATATATAAGAACAAGAGCAAAGAAAGCAACAAAAAAATTCAATATTTTAATGACCGGTGTTGCTAATAGGTTATTTCATTTTTTTTAATTAATCGGTGTTCACTACACCGATTTTTTCTTTTTGAACTTGCAAATTAATTTTTCTTTTTATTTATAATTTATTTATTAAATTTTTAACATTAAAAAAGAATCAACAGCATGCCTGGAATGAGTCTGACATAGATTTGTCACGGAGCAGATGGAGGAAAGCGGCATGCGGCGTTTGCAGGGAATTAGGAGGTCTTTTTTTCCTTGGTGGATTGCAAAAGTAGAATGCCTTTATTCCCTTTCAATTCCATGATTTCCACACCATATCTCGAGTTTTGATTTCCTTTCCCTTCTCCTGTCACACATTTTCACATCTCTACATCTGACCAGTTTTGTTCTGTACGACATGTCTGATCCATGATGGGTTGCCATTTCCCACACCTAGTCTATGTACGTACAAGTACAACTATTAATATCGTATTTAGACCCATGCATGCATGCATCATGCATGATTTGGAATGAATTTAGGGTTCTAGACCGAGAAGAATTGGTCTGAGCATGCATGCCTATATAGTGTTGCAGTTAATTAATATATATGTTGTCGTATATATTTTGGGACAAAAAAGCTTCCAAGTTACTAATTGCTTGTTACTGTTTCTATGTATAGAAAATAAAAGTAAGTATAAAAGGGAATGTTGGCATTTCTAGATGAATTTATCTGTTTGTTTGTTGTGCTTTGTTTATGGAGTATATTGTAACAACTAGTGCGTGTCATAACTGTGGACTCCTGGCCTCCCAATTAATCAGATTTCAAAGTTTACTTTAAAATAAGAGTGAAGTTATTGTACTTCACAAAATATTATTTCCGTCGTATTTTATTTTCGTATTTTATTTTCATATTTTAATTTCAGAGTCCGTACGATCTATTCAATTCATTGAACATAATTAGGCCTGTCAAACGTTTAATACGATCACGGAAATAGGAAGTTCCGTTGATCGTTTCGTTTGGATAACAGTACACTTCATTATTCAGTTTTGCGTTCTGTTTGAGTAACGATACAAATTTTTTTTATGTTGATCGTTTCGTTTGCCAAAACGATCATAACGTTGCAAACGGTAGACTTACATAATTGTAAGGCCTATATTAAAATTTCAATGCAAACCAGTACAAACACCTTCAGTCTTACAAATTACAACAATCCCTGCCTTGCAAATTACAACAAACACAACAAAACCTGCAAATTACAACAAACACCTTCTGCCTTGCAAATTACAACATATTTAATACCAAAATACCTTAAAAACCAAACTAAACAACAATTCCACTAGTTACTCGGATCTCAAGCTATTATCTCAGATACCTTTCTCAGCCAATTGCTACAGCCTACAGATTCAAGCATTTAAAGCAAGTAAAACACAAGGTTCCTCATCGAAAAATCATTGCTTGAGATCCAAAGAGCCAAGGAGATTACTGATATACAAGTATACAAGTATACAACCAACACTTTAGGCTTCACTCAAAAGAAGACAATTAGGCAACACTGATACTGACAACACAAGGCAGTAATGCAACAAAATGTAAGCATATTCAAAACATTTTTACTCAAACCAGCACTCTAGGCTTCACTCAAACCAGTACAAAGACTGTCATCTTGTGATGGTTCATCAGTTGGCCATAGTGGGTCACCAAAAAATCTACCATTTTCTGCATTCATAGAGAAACAAAGTAGACAACACATATTACATAAATCTGTGTACCTTGAAATACTTGTTGAAATAACAGAGAATTTTGAGACAAAAACCAAACCCGTAACTGATGCATGTAACCAATCCTGTGCACAAATGAGAGCTTGGATGCTCTCATTATTTAGAGAGCTCCTTATTGGACTCAGAGTTCTACCAGCTGTACTGAAGGTAGACTCTGAGGCCACAGTGGAGATTGGAACAGCCAAAATATCTCGAGTTAATCGAGAAAGAACTGGGTACTTGGGGGCTTTTAGTTTCCACCAAGATAAAATGTCAAAGTCTGCATCTACATTGGCTTCATCAAGTGGTTCAGACAGATATTCCTCTAGCTCTGACTTTGTTGCCTCAGTGCTCTTCATACCACTCAAAAACTCTTTTAACCCAGCTCTTGTATCACTTGTGATACTGGTTGAGCTAGAGCTTCCCCTAATTAACAGAATTACCAATAGTGACATTCCAATAAGTGTGACAATTTGAGCAAATTTGAGCAAGTTAGAAGGAAAGTGTACCTCATGTGACTTGAGCTGCCAGTTTGGTGGTGAGCTACTTTGGAGTATGCCTCCAAGTAATCTTTGAACAACTCATTTAGGCATGCCTTCAAATTGGCAATGAACCTACCACACTCCTCTGGTTGCAGCATTTTAAAGTAGTACTCAACCACAGCCAACTTGCACCTAGGATCAAGAACACAACCAATGGCCAAAAGGACATTGCCACTGATCCAATACTTATCCCATTTCAAAAACATTTTTTTACCCATTTCAACAACAAATGGAAGTGGACTGGAAGCCATCTTCTTGATAGTAAGAAAAACCTCACAATAGTCAGGAAAGTAGATGTTAAGTGTAGGATACCTGCTGCCACTAAATTTATTTGTGGCAGTGTAAAACACTCTCAAACAACCAACTAAGGCTTCCACATTAGTCAAATCTTCTTCACTTGGACAATATGTGTACTTTGTATCCAAAGTAGCAAAACGATTGATAGCCCCACGTAACTCCAAGGCCAACTGAAGCATCAGATATGTGGAATTCCATCGTGTTTGGACATCCCAAGCTGGCTTCTTGTTATAGCCAGATACCTGAGTTAGCAACACATATTACAAGCATCAGATATGGAATATAAGTTCATTATTAAAATATTCAAACAGATTTAGCAAACCTAAGTTGTTGCCAACTGAAATTTCTCCATTCTTAGTTGTGAATGTCTGATGTATTTCATAGTTTCTCGAATTTTGTGAATCTCACCAGACAATACATCCAACCCATCTTGCACAATGAGATTCAATATGTGGCATCCACACCTCATATGAAATAGGGCATCATTTGCTGGCAGCACATTCTTAATTGGGGTGGTCAACAATTCATTGACACAAGCATCATTACTTGATGCATTATCAAGTACAAGAGAGAAAATTCTTTTATCCAAGTTCCAAAGTACCAATTTCTCATAAATAGCTACAGAAATATGCTTGCCAGTATGGGGAGAGGGCAAGGGTGTGAAATTAACAATAATTTTTCTCAAAACTCAAGTGTCATCAATGTAATGACAAGTCAGGGACATAAAGCCCATGTCATTACTATTGCTAGTCTACAGATCACTAGTGAAACTAAATTTGCAATCAAGTTTACCAAACAAATCGTACAACATAATTCTTTCATCTTCATAAATATTCAAACAGTCACTTCTAACTGTATTTCTTGATGGTAACTTAAAATTAGGCTGGAGATCACTTAAGAAAACCTTCAAGAAATAGTGGTTTGCACAGTTAAAAGGATATTCATGTGCAATGACCATCTTGGCAAAGCTCTTTTTGCACTTTAATTTATCAAATACCCAAGGAACAAGTTGTGTTTTACCTATATGCAATGAGAAAACATAAAAGTTAAGAAACCAAAGCATCAGTAATCTCAGCAAAGCATGATGATAAACATCAAACAATTAGCATTCATAGCAATTAGCAAGCATCAAGCTATCAACAAGCCCTCTGCTGGTAAAATGATTCAAGCATTCAAAGCAATTAGCAATCATCAAGCAAGTAGCAAGCATAAAGCAAGTAGCAAGCCTCTACTAGTACCATGCTAAAGCATTCATAGAAATTAACAAGCATCAAGCAGTTAGCATCAAGCATCAAGCATTCATAGAAATTAGCAAGCATAAAGCAAGTAGCAAGCCTCTGCTAATACCATGCTAAAGCATTCATAGCAATTAACAAGCATCAAGCAGTTAGCATCAAGCATTCATAGCAATTAGCAAGCATAAAGCAAGTAGCAAGCATCAAACAATTAGCACATAACAGTAAATATTCATACTCATCAGAAGAGATTTCAGGTTCAGATACATCTGACGCTGAGTGAGCCATCCTTGCTAGAATGCCAGCAGTACCAGCAAGACAATACCAACAACAAAACCTGCACAACTTCAAACCACCAAAAAAAAAAGGCACAACTTCAAAACACCATAACAAAACAGATCTTAAGAGTACGATAAAAATACCATGTGTCCTTTATGCTCTATCAAAACACCATAACAAACCAGAAATCAATTTTAGAAAAAGAGTAACCTTCAAGGAAAGCTGTGCTCGGTGCGGCAGTGCCAGTACCCAGTGTCAAATAGCTGCTCTTTCTTTCTCTTATTTATTTTAAAATACTCTCTATCTCTGCCTTCTCCAGTTCTCCTCCCCTTGACCAATATATAACCAAAATCAATCTACCTTCATGATTTCTCCCTACCTGAAGCCTACCTGTTGGCATCATTTCCCCCTTGAAGCCTGTCGTGTTTGATGATCTGACCAGTCTCTCAGCCCCAACTCTCAAGTCTCAACTATCAAGGGTCAAGGAAGCTATGATTTCTGCCAGTCTTAGGCTCTTAGCCTCTTAGGGTCATACTCAAATTATAAAATAGGACCGAGAGTATGTACACTGAAAACTTGGACCAGATCATCGACAACAAAGGTCAAAGGGACACGACAGCCACAGATTTAGCTAAGGCCTAAGGTTGGGAAAAAATGAAAGAAATGATGAGAGCTCGAGGCTCGAGGGAAGGAGACATATCGAGACCTGGCCACGTCAGATCGACGACCAACAATAGTGCACTGGAAGTCTGGAACAGATCATCGACAACAACACTGGACATTGCGTGTATCGGTGCAAGCGTGCAAGTTGCAACGGTGGAGGAGACTGGAGACAGAGACAGAAGAGAGCGAGAGACAGGAAAGCGTGCGAGACAGCGAGAGAAAGAAAGAGTGAAAGACACAGAGCGCGGCGCTGTGGAAACCAAGAGAAGCTAGGGTTTGCCTTTTACCCTCGTTTACTCCGCCTTAAACTCTGCTATTAGAGCTATTTCATATCCGTAGAATTCAGTACGAAACAAAACAGTTAATTAAACGAAACGAAATCGGGCCTTCTGTATTCAGTTTTGTTAAATAAACGAAATGGACTGGACTTTTGTATTATGTTATGTTCCATAAACGAAATGGGCTGGGCTTCTGTTAACAGTTCCGTTTTTCCCAAACGAAACAAAATAACGTTAATTTTAATTCAGTTGACAGGCCTAAACATAATGTTCGTATTAAAATTTCTTGGAGACCGAATTTCACATTTTTATTTTTTTAATAAAGATGAAAATTATTTATATCGAATAGTTCAAAAATTGTCATATAAGTGTAACTTCGTTTTTAAAATAATATGAAGCAAACACGTACGACATAACGTATATCATGACAAGATGTAAATGCCTTTCATGAAAATATATATCAATATATTTTATTAGATAAATTAGTTAAAAATGTCATGACTAAAGGTGCTACTTTCACTTGATTATCCAGTATCGATTTGGTACCGTTCCAAATCCGAACTAGAATCGATCAAATTGGATAGGACATGATTTCACAAATATAATTGACTAATGAAAAATGTTTTGCCGATTTCTTACCTACATCGATACATGTCCGTTATGCATGTTAGACGAGTTATATACATATTAGATAACTGCTATGCATGTTATTTTTGACTAAAAATAATAATATTTTTTAGACATGTATAACAAATTGTCTAACATGCATAATAACTTTTCTAGCATGCATACTATCTCGTCTAACTTGCTTAATGATAAAAAATTGATGGAGGTATCCATATTAATTTATTTAACTTAACATGCACAATGTCTTTTTCTCTTGTCTTTTCTTTCTTGTAGGGACTTGCCATTCTTGTCTCTTCTTTTGCACTACTTTCGCCTATTTCTTACTTCTTCGTACATGCAACTCTCCTCTGACCCAATCTTCTTTTCTTTACTGGCAAATGCTCGTATAGTTCATCCAAATTGACACCTGTTGCAACGGTAAAACCCTAAACTCATATTTACTGGTAAAACCCAATCAGCAGTATATTTGAACTTTGCCGATTATCTCTTGTCAGTTAAAAGAAACTCTCAATAGTAGGCACAAACCGATTGCCCCCTCTCTTCTTCTTTCTTTTTTTCTTCTTTCCCCCTTTTACTGGTAGGCCTCTTTTCTCCTTTTTCCCTTTACTGGTAGGCCTCGTCCCAAAAAATGGATGAATCATCATCTTCTCGCGGATCTAATATCCTCTTTTATGTTATCAAGTACTTTTGTAATTTGCGTTCACATCTAAACGCAGTGTTTGAACTTGCGTCCAGACGTAGCGTTCACAACGTTGCCCGACGTTTATATGCAATGTTCACACGTGAACACATATTTGAAATTTTGCACCATACTTAATCATTTTGTAATTTGTTTTTTTTTTCAGCGTGACGCATGTATTTAGTCTGAACGCCGAACGCATAAAATATAACCATGAAATTAAAATTTTAAAATAAAAATCACGAAATGTTATTCTTATTTTTTTAAGGGTCTGCTCCAGAAAAGGTTAACGTGGGTGAGAGGAAGGAAGGAAATGGGGAAATTTTTAGAAACTCTGCTCCCAAGTTTTTTCTGAAGTTAATCAATGGAAATCAAGGGTGAAGAAAAGTTCCTGAGAGCTTTAATTTGGTCAAAATTTGTCACCCCCAATTCAAGATGTAAAGAAGGTGAACGAGGAACCAAAATTTTAATATCGAAATTATCCCAACACTGTATTTGTATGACAATGGTCCCCACTATCTTTTATTTTCAGCAAGCATTATGTATTAAAAGGACATTAAAAGTCTTTCAACATAAGTCCAACAAGATTAAAAAATGTAACCTTCACAAAATCAGGAGCAAGAAGCATATGTATCACTTATATTTTCACTAGAAATTGCATCGCGGTGTACTGCCGCTTCTTGGCTTTTTTAAGAAGAAATATTTGTATTAGAAAAATAAACTGTACAATTATACTAACTTCAATCTTTTTGTTAAATAACATTATTTTACTGAAATTAGAGATATAATAATAAGTATCATACATTGTTCTTAAGTTTTTTTAAAGCATGATGATTTATATGAAACAAGGAAAGTGTGAATATTAATGGCGTGAATTTAATGTTATTAATGATTTATACTGAAATTAATGACGTTAAATTAATGACGTGTCTTATTAATGGAGTATCGCGTGTCCGATAACCTAGATACACATACAATACAAGTTGAATAATAAAATGAGTGTCGGAGTGTCAGAAAAATTGAACACATCGATACTTAGCAAACTTTATATATAGCATTGATAGTCATCAAGAGCTAATAAAATCAACGGTACAAATTAGGCGATTTAACCGTCTTTCATGATGGGTATTTAAACGAAGTTAAAATTTTACCTTTTTTATAGACATGTATATAGAATAGTTTAAAATACATCTAACGATTTACATTTCAAAATCTAAACGCGAAATAAAAAAATAGACACAACGAACACCAATGAGCATGAGCATTGAATCCCTCCTCTATTTATTTTAGTTTGACATGAACAAAATAAACAAACTTAGATAAATACGGAATAATGGAGTTAATTGTCAGCTTCATAATTAACTGATATATTTGCTAGCTCTAATAAAAATTACTAATCAAGATATAAGTTCAAGATGGAGTCAAATTTGAGATGCACATTCCTTCGATCACATATTAATCAGACTCGTTGTGATGAAAGTAGACTCGAATATCTAAAGCTTGATGGCTACGACGACAAAAAAATTACAGTCTCGAAGAGTGTAGCCGAAATCTGTGAAAAAGAATACTAATCGTACTTAATATTTTTTGCAACAACTTCGGCTTCGTTCGTCGGATTGCATTTAGTTTTTTATCGTCGTAAGTCATCGATATGCAAATATTCGAATTTAATTTCATTACGTCGAGTTTGATTTGTGGTCGAAAAACTCTGCATCACAAATTTTGATTCCATATTCAACTATATTAAATTATCAATATTTTTTATTAATAAAAAATTCAGACGTACATGGTGTCTGAGCAATATATATGTTTGTTTATTTAGCCTATATTTGTTTATTCACCTATATATATGGACACAGAGCAAAGAAAGCATCGAAAAAAATATAAAGTTTTAAAATTTTGAGTTATTTAATTGATCGGTGTTCTCACCTATATATATGTTTTTTCTTTATATTTATAGTTTATTTATTAAATTTTTAATATAAAAAGCGGTCGTTGATTATTTACCAGTATAGTGATGAGATATATGACTGCATGATAAGTGTCCTTGCGTACTGGATATTTCTCCAATCTACGTACATTCTACTATGCTGCATGAAATAGACTTCTTAATGAAACCATCTAAGTATATTAAAGAGAGTTCATAATATTCAATCAAGTCTAGAACATCTCCGTTAAGAGACCATGCATCTAAGTATATTGTGACAATAAATATGAGTTGTCATATATACATAAACAACAATAGGAACTTAAAAGATTAAAGCATTTTGATATTAGATTTCCAATAGTAAAAAAGAGAGAATTCAGAATATTCATTAAGAACGAAAAATCCATGATTTGAGATTCACTCGCAAAATATCTTCATTTAGACAATTTTATGAAAGATATTTAGTTCTAATGGAAGTATAATTTTGTTTAAATGTTCTATGACATGTTCAAATAAATAATTAATAAGCACAGAGTATAAATATACGCATATGAGTTATATTCAACATTTCAAGTCATGAAAAGTACAAAACGGATATCTGGTATGTATTTGTATTCAGTTATAAAAGAATTTTCCTTATAGATATTAAGTGATCAGATTTCAACCTCATTTTAAAATACACTGACCTAGTTGGAATAGACACGCTAAATTAAGTCACATTTGCGCTCAATTTTCATGCTATATATATGTCCAATCAGATTCATGAAATTATGTCGGTTTAATTACAACTTATGCTCATGAGTAAATATAAATGTAGCAAATGCTTCTTAGATTCTTTGTTAATATCATTTATGGACAAACTTGTTCCAGAAATACGACAATTAACGACAGAAATTTTTTGCATGTAAATAAGTTGAAATATATATTTAAAAGGCCAAATTTGTTCAAGTGTGAGAATGTTAGAAATATCTAAAATTACAATTATAATTCGACATTTGGACAAATAAATGCGTAAAACACGTGATCTAATTCAAGTTAACGTTTAATCCTCAATTAATAAGGTATTATACGGTTTTCAAATAAAAATTGAAGTACAAACATGTATAATTAATTATGTTAATTAATTTAATTGTTGATGACCAATTAGATATATTACAATAAAGATCCGTAAAAAACTAGGACCGAATTGGATATAAAACAAATTTAAAATCAAAATACAATGTAAAACTAGCTAGATGGGCACTGTAGCAAAATGTGGGAATTGCAGCAAAAGATGACGTACACAAGATTTGAATAGTTTCTTCCGGCTACAAATCTGGTCTTAGTTTAGAATGATTCGGAATAAGAGACTGATGGATCGTATAAAGAATGCAAATGAGTGTTGCCGAAGAGAATTTAGTAATTTAATATTCGAAATAAGACAATAGTTATTTAGTACGGTTATTGCTAAATAATTGTTGTCACAAATGACCTAAGACAACAATTATTTAATAAATAACCGTTATCTTAGATTTTTTTTTAGCACTTGTTTTGGCTAGCTCCGAATTTGTTAGCCAATAATGTATCATTAAACTGATTATATATACCATCACAAAATAATTTCAAATTAAACATATAAACATAAAATATAAAAATGTCTTTTTACAATCTTTTCAATATACAATGAAGGAAAAAAGAAACAAAATAAAAATAAACCACCTAACTAAAAAGTACGAGAGCTATAAGTACAAGGCAAAATAGATAGCAAAATTCTTGTCATTTGTTTTCATCAAAGAATTAAAAAGCATCCATCTTCATACATCTCTCGAGCATTTCTGTCTGAAGTTGGTTTATTTGCACAAAGATGAGAACTTAGACAACTTGGTGAAAATATCATATTTCTCAAGATTTCAAACAATAAAGTAGCACAAATACATGTATTTCCTATCTTAGAGAATAAAAGATTTACAACGATACACATGTGGGATCTTCTATTGAATTTTTACTAGGAAATTCTTGTTTCAAAACCTACATGGAGATCTGACTTTGCTTTGTTGTCCGTTGTTAGCTAAGACATCAAATGCATGCATTGAACTACTCATTTTTTGAAATTCTAATAACATGATATTCCATAGCTCTCATCAGACGCTACCTACACAAGCACATATATACATACAAAAGATTTTATAATTCTACTAAAAAAACTAGTCATGAAAGAGTTTGTACCAAGAAATTAACTCCTCATTTACAATGTACGACAAATCAAGATTTGGGCTCCTCAGTTATGTAAATGTGTAGGGGCTCAGTTTTTCTAGTAAAAAACCTAACATGATATGTCATTTCAATTGCATCAAAGAAGAAGCATGAATTTGTTATCATTCTTGCCATCTCTCCCTCATTTAAATATCAGAAAGAAGTTGACCTAGTCATAGGTTCATGTAACAATTTGTCTTAATTTTGCTTGCAAACTAACTAAAAATAAAAAGTAAGTAATAAAATATCTACATACATTTGCGGACTTTGAGTTTGTGCAGCTTTCTAAACAAATTGTGCATTCCTCTCAAGAATTGATTTTATTTGCATTAATTTTTCTGATTAGTTAGAGGTGAAACACAAGTGGCTCATATGCTTTCTAAGTACTTTAAAGGATCTTTAAACTACAAAATTCACAGAAATACAAACAATTTAGTACAATACTTAATGTACATGAGACATAGTGAAAATCCTGCAATAGAAATTAAAAGTTAGATTTCACCCTAACAAGCTCCTATGTTTCACCCTAAATAAGATGTTATTTAATCAATTTTTCTTTAAATAGCATATTTTTCTTCATAAGTAGAGGCTTTTGTTCCTATAAGGTACTTAGAAATAAAAGATTTACAACAACACAAAAGGCGTGATCTCCTATTAGAGCGTTTACTAAGAAATTTAATCACTCTTCTGACGGGAGATGTAGTGTCACCAAATAAAGGGAGTCAGTTTCAAAGGAACGAACCTAACAAGAGGGAACATATTGGATCGAAGTAAATATTTAGTTTCTAAAGGCCTTAAATGAACCACCTACGAAGAGAAATCTACAACCTAAGTAAAAAAAAATAGATTAAATAACTATTCTTTAAGGTGAAACACAAGAGTTTTTTAGAGTGAAATCAGGCTTTTTAATTTCTATTATTGGATTTTCACCATGGTTCACATATATCAAGTGTTGTACTAATTAACTTATTTATTTTTCTGTGTGTTTTGTAGTTTAAGGACACTTTAAAGTACATAGAAAGCATACGGACAACTTGTATATTTTCTCTAGCTAATCAGAAAAATAAATGCAAATGAAACCAATTCTAGAGAGGAATGTACAATTTGTTTAGAAAACTTCACTAACTCAAGGTATGCAATTGTATGTATTTTTTTATTACTTGCTTTTTATTTTTATTTAATTTTCAAGCAAAAATCTACCAAAATGTTAAATCGACCTATCCGTAAGACTAGGTGAACTCCATGAAACTTAAATGTAAGAGAAATTGCAAGAAGGTAGATGCTTATTTTTTGATGCAATTTAAAGGGCATCTCATGTTATTTATCAGAAAACTAAACTCCTACACATAACTGAGATCGGAGTTAGGTCTGTTGAATATTATAAAAAAAGAGTTTCAATTTCTTGGTACAATCTTATTGGTGTAAATTCATTCCTACAAGGATCCAATTCAGTGGCAACAATCAAGAGTCTCTCTAACTCATTCCTGAGAGTACCAATCTAATTACTTGTTTGTGTAACTCAATTCTTAAAGATTAAATATAAATGCAAACAGATTAACACAAGAGCTTATATATTCAATCATCACTTAACACAACAACTTAGTTCAAGTTAGGATTTATATGTTACCGAACAGAGCGATGAGAGGAGAAGACATGACGAGAGGAGAAAAACACGACAACGATCATCGACGAGTGGAGAAAAATACGACATCTATGGAGGACATGGATGATCTGGCGAAGTAGATCATTCCATGTCCTGGTTGAAAGCGTTGGTCAGGGAAAACAAAATAACCTTCGTTTCACCTGCAACTCAATATTATAAAATATTTAAGAACCAAACAACACTTCATTATAATCCAAAAAATGCTTTCACTAACCAAATTAGTAGTTAATAATTGTGAACCTAAGGTAAAAACAACAAACATCACAATTATTTCGGTACAAAAATAATAAAAAATACCTTAAAAGGAGGAAGAAGCGACCTAGTAATTTGAAGGAGTCAGCTATATGACGAAAGCACGAGATTGGTGGAGGAGCGGGCATGCATGAAAGAAGAGAGAGCGGCCAGTTTGTGTGTGTGTGTGTGTGATAGAGATCATCATAGAGGTGTAGAAGAGAGGCAGCCAGGCCACGCGAGGGGAAGAGAGGGAAGAGATTTGCTTGAGAAAAAGAAGAGACATCTAGGAGGAATAGAGAGATAGAGAGAAAGAAGAGACGACCACTTGGAAGAGACATATAGATAGAAGATACAAGATATTTATTTTTAGAGTTGGGATTAAGGCAACGGTAATTTAAATTAAATGTTGCTCTCGGTGCAACTACAGACACAGTTATTTAAATAATCGCGGTCTTTTTATTTTTGAAAAAAAATATCCTGAAAAGATAAGGCAACATTTGTTATAAACAACTATTGGCCTTGCTGAACCTACGACAACGATTACTTTAAATAACAATTATCTTATCTCGGAGGTTTCTTTTACATTTTTTCCAACGATGTTTACAATTCCTCTAGTAAATGTTGTTTTATGAGAATTACTAAATCTACTTTCTGTTGTTTTAGTGTGTATTTGAAAATTTTAGTGAATGAATATTCTCTCGTCTTCGCAAATTATTTTCCCAGTACAATACTTGTTATGACATACTCAAATAAATTGAATAACAATCAAGATTTTTTGATATATCATTTCTTTAAATAATCAGATGCCAGACAACTTCAAAAATTAAAGGATGATTTTTATTCCAACAAAGGCCTCCTTCAACTTTTTTGTGAGAAAAGGACCGCAATTATCAATTTATTGATAAGAAGAATTGAAGTGGAGTCCATATTGTTTTTAAAGAAATTAGCAATTTAGATACTAACAGAAAATAAAAAAAATTTGACAGAAACAAAAATATTCTATATTTAGAGGTGAGAATGAATCAAGTCGACATTATTTATGAGCAGTTTATTTAATCAATTATCTTATTTGTGTTAGACTTGATTTGATTCAACATGCGCCATCCTTATTCGAGTTACTCAAGGTAGTCAATAATTGAATCATTAGATAGATCGATTTCAATTCGATCGGGGTCAAATGTTTCCAATCAAAGGTGAGAAAATTCTGAGAGCAAATTAATGCTTTAATTTTGTTACCTAAAAGAGTTCTATATTTTGACTGAAGAGTGAAGAGATTATATATAATTAGGATTTGACATACAATAGTCTTATAAGAAAAGATATATGTTCCGGTTTTGTATTCAACAAAAATATTCATTAATTTTTTTTTGAACAAAAATAGTTCAAGGTGAGCTTCCACCAACAAAAGCAGAAATATTCATTATTTAGTTAGACAAAATACTGTTCAAATACAAAAAGTATAGTTTCTATTGGCAACTCCCATTTCAATATAGTAATACCAATGGTTGGTTGAATTCAATAGAAATGGTTCTAAATAATTAGAAATGGTCAAACCTGAATTCTCACTGCCCGCACAATAACTGTTACAGCGCTGCTACAGTATCAGCGTGGAAAAACTGTCTATTTCTAATTTTGAATTTTGTGATCATTCTAGAAGATATGAATTCTGGTTGATTACTACTCACTAGTCACTAGGAACACCAGGAGTCCATGACCATCATCCATAAAGGTCATGTTTGATTGTGGAGTAATTTTAATCCAGATTAAATTACTTACTTCAAGTTAAGGTGGAGTAAGTTAATCATGTTTGGTGAATTAAACTAATCCATCTAAAGAGGTGGAGTAACTTACTCCGAATTAATTTAAATCTTACTACAACTTACTCTATCAATTTTATTTCACGTTTGATGAATTAAGTGTAGAGTAAGAGAATTAATCCACCTCATACTCCACAATCAAACGTAACCTTTGGGATTATTATTTTATGTTGATGAAAGGACAGCACAAAACTCGGGAATAATTCCCTTTCTTCCGGACATGAATTTATCCCTGACATAGCCATTGTAGCTCACTCTCCTATGTAAATCAAAGAGCACCATAGCAATAATATATTGTGGAAAGCAGGAATAGAAAGTGAGAAACCCCATATCTATTGTCAAAAGCATACCTCTAATAAGCACACATATACAATGGCAAGTGAGAGGAGACAAAACAATCATCCAACCTATGATTCCCTCTATCACAACAAACAAAAACTAACATCCATGTTTATATTCCTTGAACACACCCCATTATCTTCTTTCTTGGTCTATGTGAGCTCCTCAAGCCTGAGGCCTAATCTCCTGTCACATTTGTTACGTCTTTCTAGATACATTAGAATTATTTTAAAATTGAAACCATCATCACTCCCGACAGTGAAAGACAAATGCAACAGTGCATGCAGGATATATATCCCCTTATAAATACAGATACCTCTTTTAGTTTCCCATGCTAGCTAGATATTACTGCAACTGCAATCATATATAGAAAGCAAAGAACAAAGTCACAAACATGTTGTCATCCATAGCATTGTTGCAAAAGAGGTTCAAAGAGTTGGAGAGAATGAAGGAAATAAGAGAGGGGAGGTGTTTAGGCAATTTAGGTATGAACATGAACAATGCAACCTTGTGGCCAAGCACCTCAGGCTCAATGTTAGTTCTTACTACTACAGAAAAACCAATAAGGTGGTTCTTCCACCCGGACCTTCTCTATCCTTCCCGGCCTCTCGTCGAGACCAAGTTCGCTGGTATCATGGAAAAGGAGTCGATCTCTGTTGGCCTTCAACTCGCCTCGCTTGCATCTGATCAAGAAACCGACATCGATACTAGCCTTCATCTATGAATGAATTACTTAGACATATGATATAAAATTAAATGTGCATGACATGATGAAATGGCGCCATCTAGAAGTCCTCGTTCCTTTATTACCTTCTTCTTGGCAACCTTCCATTTTTCTTCCTTTTTTTCTTTTCTTTTCCGTTGCCCTTTTGTTAGTGATGTGTTATAAAAAATGACTTTTGCTTGTACTAAGAATCTCAAGATGTAATTATAGACTACCAATGTTAAAGTTTAGTGTTGGTGTGGTCGATGTCTCGTTTTCCTTTTATCTCTCTTGAGAAAGGTATTTTATGTCATGGTACTTCTGAAACTTTAAACTATAATACGGTATTTTAGAAACTTTAAAGACAAATATATATAGTTAGAAAGTGATATATACTTTATAATTAAATAAATTTATACTATTTTCAAAAAGTTTAAATTGATGAACGAGCAATACTTTAAGAGTCATTTTTTATTCAAGTGAATGAGTAATACTTTACGGATTATACTTTATGTAAAAGTTCGAATTATTCGCAATCAAAAACACATTTTTGTTATTATGTTTTAGCACAGCGTAATCTCCAAAATCAATTCTTTAAGTGACAGTGCAAAAATCAAAAAAAAAATTTTGTATTTCGGGCCTATATCTTGTACTCAATGTGTGCAAGCTGTTTAAATTAATTATTAAATTTATAGATACATTCTTTATAATTGAAAATAGAAATGTATCAAATTTAGGAAAAAAATTCTAAAATTATGGATGTACATACCCCACTTAACTTCAATTTTAACAGTCTGAGTTTAGTCGTAATGTTACAAACAATTTGGCATGCATTCAATCACACGATTATTTGGGTTTTCTCGATTTTAAATTTTATATTCAACTATCCGAATTGAACAAAAAACGTTGTAAAAATTGAAAGGAAATACTACTGGCAAAAGTCATAAGATAATCTTCAGACTATGAAATTTTTAGAGTTTTTAATTTGATGGATAGTTTTTTTATGAGTTTAGGAGATATAAATGAGTTTCATTTTTAGTAATTTTGCTCTAAAATTTCTTATTTAGTAATTTTTTTTCTAGAATTTATAAATTATGATGTGACTTAATAATTGACTAAAATTAATCGGTCTGCCACAACACTTGTAGCATTTGCTAATGTGACAATTAAGAAACTCTAACTTTTTAATTTCAGAAATGGAATGTTTAGAAACTAAATAAAGAATAAATTTCTAAAACTTAATTACGTGACAATTATTTAGAAACTTCAAAAATAGAGATGCTCTACGAACAATGAAATTCTCTTTTCGTGCGACATAAGTAATTTTCCATGAATTGACACTATTATTGCTTCAGTTTTTTTTTGTTCGGGTGGTTGAGGTGGTTCCAACAATAGACATGATGGGGACAAACTTGGAATAGGAATTCATGTAGGTGGTGGCTCGGTTTCGACTAGTTCATAGTACTGTTCTTCAGTTCGAACTCGACCAGTCCTTCGTCTTCATACTCTTGATGAAATTTTTCGTACTCGAGATACTCGGCAACTTCTCGGAAAGACTCTTCAAATTTGAGGTGTTGCATGTCTTCTCGTGATTCTCATAGCAGCTCTTTGGATTCGAGAAACTCTTCGGTGTCGATCTCGTGTATTTTCTCGTCGGGATCTTCGGTGAGGAAGTCAGGATCATACTCGCATCCCTCATACTCGATGTCTTCGAAAATATACTCGAAATCAACCTCGTAAGCTTCTTCGGTGTACTCAAATACTTGCTCGGGGTCATCCTTTGGATCTTCCTCACAAGCTTCCTTGGTGTACTCAGGAACATATTCAGAGTTCTTGTAAATTTCTTCCTCAGAAACTTTCTCTTCTTCGGATCCTTGCTCAAACTCTTCACTTTCTTGTAGTTCTCGGGGGGAAACTTTCGATTTCAATAACTCCACTTATTGAACCTGAAAAACTTGACAATAGTGCCTTTCAAACTCGAAAAGTCGAGAACCTTGATGTTTGAGCTCGAGTGCTCGGGATGCTCGTTCTTCAAATCGGAGAGCTAGGGAATCTCATCTTTCGCTTGATCAAAACCTCATTTGCCTAATCTGAGAACTCGTTCTCAAGAGGGGTAACATTACGACTTCCATTGAATTCCTCAGTTTTGGGATTCACCGAATAGTTTGAAACTTTTACTCGGATACTATCAGTTCAATTTCGATTCAGCTCTCGAACTGGATGAATGATCTGTGATTGGTCTTGGTTGCGAGGTATGGGAACAAGCACAATTAGTTCGGTGATTTTTTCACATGTATTATTGTTGGTCTCGTCTGGCTTTTTTTATATTGTCCTCCATGCGTTGGTGATCGCTTCATTGTTCTTTTGCACTTGTTCAAGAAGGGCAATGATGCTTGGGTCTATCATGGTGGGTGAATTGATGGAGATTGGTGATTGTTGTAGGTACAACTCCGCACAAGGCAAATGTGGTGGATGATATTGGCTGTTGTCGGAGATGCAACTTTACGCAAGTGCGAAGGTGGTTGTCGAACTTGCTCTGATACCACTTGACACACTACGGGTCACAAATCACATCTCCACGAATACGGACTAAAATAAATGATTTAGTGAAATAGAAAAAAGAGAAAACAAGTAACATACTAAGTAGCAAAACAGATAATTTTTGAAATTTTTAACATATTAGAAATTTCATTAAACATGAGTTTTTACAAATGACTAGAATTTCATATAGACCACAAATATCTTAGTCAAAACAATAACTGAAAGATTTTTCTTGGTCTATGTCACCCAGCCCTTGACTTCACTCTCGCTTACCCTGGCGACGGCAAGAAAAAGTCGACGTTTCGATTTTCAATGGATTGGCCTTTAATGTCGCACCAACCTGATCTTTCTCTTGTATTTGTTGATCTCAATGGTGCTTTAGACTCAGACAAAATTTAATGTCGCTGCTTCATTGTTGTCCTTCGATTCCTCTAACTCCTGGCCCTTTTTTCATGAGCAATACGATTCTGCTCTTCTAGAACTACAAAAGGTATGTAGTAAGAAAAAATATCATATGAACTATATAGAAATTAGGAAGGAACGAATCTCTGCCTCGCTAAATGTCAGAATTCAAAAGTTTGGCATTGATTATGGATAACCTTTTAGTGTATATTCGTACTAGACCTCACCATATATTTTATTGGTTACGAGTCCTAGGTAAATTTGAGTTATAAGAAAGAAAATTTGAGCTAAAAAGTTGAAGAGTATCTTTTTACAGTGTACGTTACTGATTGACCTTGTTATTGTTCACATGTAAACTGATTTTTACATGAGAATCATATACCATTCTTAATAAATAAGGCTTAAGGCTGAATACATTTTATTTTGTTTTTTCAAGATGTTACTGATATGAATGGTGATAACCACATGTTACTGGTATAAACAAGGCTGAGTATTTTGAGATGCTGCAATGGTTTATTATAGAAAAAAGAATGCATGAATGGTGATTCTATATGGAGTAATTTTGTTAGAAAAAGGATGTATGAACAATTTGTTATGCAAAAAGAATGTACGAGTTATATTCTGCTGTTAATTTTTTCTAATGAGTTTTTTTTTTTTTTTTTGAAGTAGGCTTGGCCTACAATTTTTCATTAAACAAAAAAAAGTTTTAAGTGAATAGGAAGTCTCAAATGATCAGCAAAAGGCTAGATTAATTTGTACTGGTAACATAATGCCTTTTCTGGTACATTTTCAATTTTTCATTTGAGAAGTTAAAAGATCTAAGCATTGAAGTATCTTTTATCATCACAGTGGTACTTCGAGCAAGTCACATCATCACAATTATGTAAAAGAAATGGCACCTGCCATTTCCGTTTCAAGTTTTCAACGTTTGTGAAAAAGATTGAATAAAAATAACACTTTTGTATGGGGCTATATGATTAGAAAAGAAGAAGAAAATGAATCAGAATTCATAGAAGTAAAAAATTACAATAATAAACAAAAAATACCTATATCCTACTACAATGAGTTTTCTTCTAATAGCATTGATTGTCGCTTGATTGTACAATCGAATGATTTCAGGTATTTCTACATCTTCTGAGGTGACAGGGTTTTGGATGTTTGGCTTAGGAACCATCTGGCATTACAATCCTACCCCTCCCAGATATAGGTTTATCAATGAATGATATGGGAGCAGCACCACCTGGCTGGTGCACTGTAGCAAAGAAGATTCGAAGTTAGAATCCCAACAAATTACGATTAGTAACCATGACAATGAGAGAAGAGAAAAAATAGCTGATGGTAGTTAAATTCCACATGGCAGTTAAATTCAGTCAAGTTAAAATGGCTTGATACAGTTGAATGAATCAGACTGGCGATAATTAAAGCGAGATTGTAATGTTCATTCAACTGTAAACAACTCGTGAAATTAGATGTTTTTTTTCCCTACAGACACATGTAATCAACTCGTGAAATTAGAAACCACTAGCAAAATAAAAGACATTCAATTCTTTCCTTCCCACCCCTTCGTCAAAACAAAATGATGCGCGCCAGAATTCAAAGTGGTAATCATTGGTGCAGTTGGTGGCATCAGGCAACCTCTGTCAATGTTCATGATGATCGGATTGGTGCGAAATCAAAGGCCGACACATAGAGAGTTCCTTGTCGTTGCCAGAGTCAGCGAGTGAAGTCGAGGGCTGGGTTGGTGGGTGAGAAAGGGAAGAATTTGAGAGGGGCTTGTAGGTGATTCGAAAGGAAGGAAGAGAAGAGGAGTTCGTGCTGGGTCGGATTTGGCTGATCAAAGGAAGTGGTGGTGTGAGAGGAATTTGAAATAGTACTGTGCGAATTTCGATATAATATGTATTATTGAATGACTATTTCGTATCATGAAGTATCGCACTGATATAAACTCGAGAGGAATTTGAAAGAGAGGAAGCGGAGGGGAGAGGATGGAAGCGAAGAGAAAAACTAAATGAATCTGATTCTTTCAAAGAAAATGTGATGAACGGTTCAAATTTAGAGGCGAATTGGAGGCATGAAAAAATGAGGCAGAAGATCCCTCCTCTACTATTTTATAAACTGATTATGTTGGGACTTGGGATATCTGTCCGTCAGGTCCATTGATGCTATCATGGTAGTCCGAGATCTCAATCAGAGGTTGATTTGGACCATTTAGTTTGTTCAACAGTACTAGTCCTTTTTCTCTTTTCCGGAAAATGGTAATTCCAACCCCTCCATAAATGATAATTGAACAAAATAAACAAAATAAATTTCCTAAGATTTATTGCAATAAAAGCCACAATCCTAGAGAAATCATTTTATCAGTCTCCCTCTCTTTTGTTCTTTTTTCTTTTCGAAAATTCTCTCTATCTATCCGATCAGTACAAAGAACTAGTTAGGAACTAGAAAACTGGACAACCTTTGACCGAAATGCCCGGTGCTGTTGGGCAAGAAGCAAGCGGGCAATGGTCAATCTCAGTGCCCCACCATTTCAGGTCAATGTTATTGTTTTGTAATGCTAAGAACAACAACACTCCCATAAAAGCTGTGCCGGCATCCAGTGCTGCTGACAGCACATAGTTGTACTTCTGCCACCACTGCTTCCTGTACCTAAACACAAAGAAGTTGAATATTGTGCCAGTTACCAGCCAACTTGCAATGTTGGTTGGTGTAGCCGGAGGCATCCCAGCAAAACCATATGTAATAACGGGTATATTGATAAGCGGAATCCACTTTTTGTCAGGAAACACTTTGCTGAGTAGCCAAATAGGGACTGGCAATATAGCTCCTACAAGGAAGAGCCACACAAGATTACGGTACAATCCATTGTGGCCAAAGAGTCGGGCTGGACCAATGAGGCCCCAAATTACGGAGGCATCAAAAGTGACGCGGTATTTGGGGCAGGTCCAGGGGCTGTCGGGGTGGATAGAATCTATGTCGCATATGTTATCTATGTGTTCAAGCATCCACCATGCTACCGCCAGGTTCACTAACCCTGATACAAGTGTCCCCACCAACTGAGCTATGTACATGCATCTCGGTGGGATTTTCATATATTGGCCGAGCTTCAGGTCAGCTAGGAATGAGAGAGCATGGACGGTGCTGATCCGACCATATATCTTGAACAGCAGGTTTGCGATTGGCTTCCCCGGAAGAATATAACCAATCATGAATTGTGCTATTATGTCAAAACCAGGTTGCTGCATGTTGCAAGCAAGATCAGCATAAGCTAGTGTACAAGTTGATTAATTAAGTATTAAAAAGTTAAAATAGATTCATAAGAGATGAAATATCCAGGGACCTGATTGGTTGTAGCTTGTATGACACCTACAGGAAGAGTAATGATCCAGGCCAAAGCAAATGCAAAGAGCATACCCCACCATGGCAGCTGAACCTGCTCTTTCCACACAAATGATAACATCAGTGAAATCGCTGCACTTCCCACCAGTAGAATGAGGAACCACCAGTGAGGAACTTGCTTGTAGTTGCGCATCAGCCTTGCGTGGATATCTACCTTCATTGTATTCATTGCTGACTTGCTCTGCTTCCAAATGTCACTGGGCAGTCAAAGACAAATATCAGAGCTAAATATAACCAAATTTCTCTGCACAATTTAATTAAATAAGAGAACATACATTCCATTGAAGAGGAAAACATGGACAAGGGTTGCTGAGAATCTTGCAAATCCAGATCCAATCGAAAGTGCGAAAAGTGGGCTAAGATAAAGCTTGCTGTAGCTCTCATATGCCGCAAGATTTAAATCAAATTGAGGTGTCAGTATCTTGGAGGTGTCATACTTTTGTCCTGTTGCAGTGAAAAGCTGATTCGAGAATATGGGGAATTTTCTTGAATCAAACGTGTTGAACTTCCAGTAGCATACTGGAACTATGACATAAATAAACATGATGAAGCCAACTGCTATATTGACAATAGAGAACCACGGCGTAACAAGTGGGCTTCCATGGTAAGCGGAGATACCGGCCCAGTCAAGAGTGAACGCACCCACACCGAGCCCGTGATAGCCCGATCCAATCTGCTGTGCAGTGATGCTGCGTGGCCAAACCCAGCAGACCCAGGAGAAGAATGTCAGAATCGGAAAGAGGTAGCCAGGTAGTAGATAATATGCAAAGCTGGCGAAGAAGAATATCATGAAAAATTTCATCCGTGACGGCCCTTTGGAATTCGAGTCCTTCTCATGCAATGCTCTGTGATACACATTTAAAAAGTAAAACAGTCAATTAAACAAGATAACAGAACATCTACAACTTGAAGAGCTAGCTAGCTATGTTACAATACATCAAGACGGACTTAAAAAGTGTCATAGATGAAGAAGAGAAGTACCTGAAGAGAGAAACCTGAGCAAGATTGGATGGCCACCACATTTCAGCTGGCTCTACCAGATACTTCCTTAACATGCCAGCCCAACCATATCCTATAATCTGCACATAAATTTTCATATGATAGTTTGTTACTCATATGATCAAAGTGTAGATCCAATAATTTCTTGCAACTGTGAAATACAAGCCTGCTCTTTCCACACAAATGATAACATCAGTGAAATCGCTGCACTTCCCCCCAGTAGTCTAATAGGTAATTGGAACTACTAATTTGTGAATTTCTTATGTGAAGATCTAGAAATATTTGTTTGATTTTTAATTTTCAATTTATTAATTTTCCATTTGCTAAATAGAGCTAGATAAATGATGAAACGAAATTCTATGCGCACACCTTTTTTGTGCGCTCTCTAATTAAAGATCAACTGTCCACTCCTGAATCATATAGTGACAGTCGAGCGCGTTGATTTTTAATCTGACGATCCAAATTAAGATGCGCAGAGAGAGTTTGCGCAGAGGATACAGTTCCGATAAATGATTGTTTAATGTTCCAACACCTGACGAAACTGGGAACATATTAACATAAGGCCAGGCCCATGGGCTTTCTTGCTAAAATTTACAAAACCGGGCTTACAGGACTAAAAGCAACAAAGTCGGAACTCGGAAGTAAAAGTTATCACTAGTTGAATTTGCGCATAGAAATTGATGATTTCGATTTCGGCGCAATAGTTGTGGGCCCAGTGGCCCATGGTCTATGAACCTAATAAATAGTGGCCCACTGAGAAAGTTGGGACCACACGTGACGTGACGCGGCGCACGATTGCACGCTGATCGTACGCATGCATGTCACCTGGCGACCCATTTCGAAACGATCAAGTAAACAACACGCAGAAAGGAATTAATCATTAATCAACTAATAGAAAGGAGATTAGACCCACGTGAAGAACAAAATTTTCTTTAGTTTTTTCAGAAAACACACAAATTAGTCATTAATTATTCAACTCGAACAAAATTTTCTTTAGTTTTTTCAGAAAACACACAAATTAGTCATTAATTATTCAACTCGCATGTAATCGCGGTTTAAAAGGACTCAAAAGAACAGAGCTCGAAGGACTGACATAGATACTCTCCAAAATTCCAAGCCTGGTTTCAGGATTTCGATTTTACTCGACTTATATTAGAAAGAGAAACACAAAAAGAAGAAAATTAATGCTGGAGGGAAGTAATTACAGAAGTGAAGCACCTGAGTGGTGAGGACAATGAGGAGAGCACAGAGGAAGCTCAAGTTCTGTTTATAATATGCCTTCATCACTGTAATTGCGCCGATGGAGTATGCATCACCTCCCCCGAACGACACTCCACAATTGGCGAAGATTGTAATTATCACGTGCTCCTTTATGTTGAATGGGCCTGGGTTTAGGTTGAACCCCCAATTCCCCCACAGCTTCACCTCCTTCTTCGGGAGTACGGCGGCCATGAACCGTCCAATCGGGAGCACAGCGATCTGCATCAAGATGGCAGAGATGGTGAGCGGCTGAGTGCGGTAGGTGAAGAAGGTGTTGAGGAATATCAGCATGGTGCATGACGTTAACCCTAGGAACCACGCTCGGAAGGTCATCACTGGAAGGGTGGGGTCGTCGGTTTCTGGGACCACCAGCGCCACCTCCTCCGCAACACATCTCTCTTGCTCTCCAGTGGATCCATTCCCAAGGTGCGGTTTCGCGCTGCCGTTAGACACCATTGGGGAATCTCAGCTGAAAAGGTTGAACTATGGGAGGAGGGAATCAATGGAGAGAGAGGAGGAGAAACGATCACGACTTTGTAATCGATTGTTCGAAAGGAAAAGGACAAAAAGGCACAGAGAGAGACGAGGTTTCTTAAACGGCATATAAAGAGGCGTCGAAGGAGGTTTTCGTTCTAAAACCCTGGGTCTTATTCTAAAAATTTACGGAGGAATATTAACAAGTATTGTATATCAAATTATCAATGCTTTAATGCCACGTGGCATCTGTGAATTATTTGTGAACATTCTCTGTGGCATTGTAAGAATCAAACATCCTACTGACGGATGGTGTACAATTTGTATCTCGAATGACGCTTCTACCCTTCTAACTTGCGTTCTAACAAACTATCAGATTATGCAAATTAGATTTAGAGTTTGGTTGATGACAGGGTTATGATGGTAATTAAGTGGTTAATGCGTTTTGACTACGTGGGGCCACAAGCGTAGACAAAGACGGCTATAGGAGTATAGCTGTATAGGGGCTTCTTTTGGAGGCACGTGGAGATCACGAGTCGCGCCAAGAGCGGCACAGGCTTGTCGTGGCGTGAAACGAGCTTTCGCTATGCTGGCGTTAGCTGTACAGATTTTGTGTACATATCGTTTCTTACGTGGCATCCACGTAGGTTGTTGAGAAGGAATCACACACACCTCAGCCTTGGAACAATTAACTTGTATAAATTTAGTAAATTACCATGTGCAGACCGCATGTACTTGAGAGGTCTTGTGTGAAGCAGCAACTGTTCTGATTTTCCATGAATACATATGCAGTAATTCTATAAAACTAGTAATCTTATTCGTGCACAGCAACGGGAGAAAATAATATAGACAAAACATAATTTATCAAAGTATCTTTCCAAAAAAATAGAAAAAATAAATATCGTTGAAAGTAAACCTAAGATATATTTATGAAAGTAAATTTTTAATATTCTGAAAGCATGGAGCATGGAGCATGGAGCATGGAGCATTGAGCGGGGTGCAGGGAGCGAGGAGCAGGATGCGGGGAGCGGGCAATGTGGTGCGTGGAACGAGGAGCAAGCAGCGCGGTGCTGGAGTGGGATGTGTGCGGAGCGGGGAGTGGGGAGGGGGTGCGAGTAGCGGTCAACGGACGCACGACGCATGACGCAAGATGCTAGACACTTGGCACAAGACGCCTGACCCTAGCCGCAAGACGCATGACGCCAACTGCATGAAGCAGCAAACCGCAAACGCAAGACACATGACACATGATGCATGAGGCATGACGCATGACGCTGCAAGTCGCATGACGCATGAAGCATGACGAAGACGCATGATGCATGACACAAGATGCATGACGCATGACGCTGCAAGTCGCATGAGGTATGATGCATGACACGTGATGCAAGACATGTGACATTTGAACCAGGCATCGTGACGCATGACGCATGAGGCAAGATGCAAGACGCATGAGGATAGACACATGGTGCAAGACACATGATGCAAAACGCTGCAAGCCGCATGACGCATGACACAAGACGTATGTCGTATGACGTATGATACATGACGCATGACGCATGACGCAAGACGCATGACGCATGACGCATGATGCACGACGCAAGACGCATGGCACATGACGCAAGACCCATGACGCATGACGCATGGCACATGACACAAGACCCATGACGCATCACGCATCACGCATTACACAAGCCGCTGCAAGCCACATGATACACGATGCTAGACGCAAGTCGTTGCAAGCCACGTGACGCATGACGCATCACACATTACGCATGATGCATGACCCGAGAAGTATGTGGCATGACGCATGACGCAAGACATATAACGCATGATGCAAGACGCAAGCCGCTGTAAGCCGCAAGCCACACGATGCTTGCCTCATGCTTCATGACGCAAAACACATGAGGCAAGAAGCAAGATGCATGCATCATGACGCATGGTGTAAGACACATTAAGCAAGACCCTGCAAGCCGCATGATGCATGACCCAAAACGCATGACGCATGATCCAAGACACATGACGCATAACTCATAACGCATGACACATGGCACAACGCAAGCCGCATAACTAAAGACGCTGCAACCCGCATGACACATGACGCATGGTGCAAGCCCCATTTCGCATTATGCAACAAGACGAATGACACATGACGCATGACAAATGACGCTTGACGCATGACACAAGCCGCATGACGCATGACGCATGACGCAAGACGCTGCAAGCCGCATGACGCATGACATGAGTTATTTCCTGTATATATGTGGATTATTTTCTGTAATTTAATTTGAATCTGGCGATCCTGTACAGATGTGACAAACTCCATTTTTAAGTTGTTCTTTCTTTATTTTGTATGAGTTTGGTGCATCGAGGAAATGAGTAAACAGGAACCCATTAATGTTAGTGGTCCTTGTACACCGTATCTGAATGATCTCTGCTCACAAGGTCCATAAATTACTATCAGACTTTGTTTAACGTGAATAGTGACTATTTAGAATTAAAATTACATTTTGCTAAAAAAATGCCTCTCTAGTGCGCATAGATGCAAGGGTATTTTGGGAAAATAAAAATGTTGAACACAATGAAGAGATCCATTTCTTACATATTATGTAACGAAAAGCAAGATTTTAGAAACAAAATTTACTAAAAGATTTAGTTCAAATGATCATGTATTCACCATTTTACTTAATCTGAAAATAAAGTATCTGGAATAATACAAGAAGAGAGTTAGCATTAGCCAATTTTCTTTCCGTATTGAGTTCATATACAACCCAAATATTTGATCAAACATGCCTTTCTAGGCCTTTCTTGTGTTGGTTTTGGACTTCTGGTTATTGGTGAATTTTATATTCATAAATAATTGCTACCGTTACAATTAATCCTGCCATCCAAGTTGTTTGCCAATTACATAAAGAACAATGAGCTATTTACATGAAATTGTGTTTACAAAATAAATGCTATTCTCAATGAAACAAACAATGCCTTGTTAGTGTTACAAAAATTTTCATAAATAATTGAAAAGGTATATATAAATTTCCGGCTATCCTCCTTGCTAGCAATTAATAATGGTTGGAATTGAAACCATGTCAATTATTGACAGGAAATCAATTAAGAATCTGGTGTTGGGGTGCTTACACAACCAAACCAACAACAAAAATACCACGCTTTGATGTGCCATGTCCAGCCTCACTATGTTACGCCATTTCAATCAAACCTCACTATGTTATGCTTGTCCATCCTCTCCCTGCATATACACAACATTAGTAAATCATTAACAAAATTCACAAAGATGTGGTTGGATTTGTCACTAAACAATAATCACGATTCATTAACCAAACAAGTTAAATTTGACAGACATGCTAAATTATAAATTTTAATATCCTATAACAATAACAAAAAGAGATCGAAAAGAGAAACTGAAATAGGGAGGTATGTGACTTACAGTGACGAAAGAGATCGATCAAATAAGAGAACCGTCATCGAAAAAATTTCGATTGGCCTAGGAGATTTAGCAGGTTAGGTGGTCTGGAGCAGAAGAGAGAAAGAAGAAGGGAGAGGTCGAATCCCGATGGGCAAGAGAGAGGGTTTGTTGAAAAGTTCAATTTTGAAGAGTGTTATGTCTCGTCTCCTCTTGATCTTTCGCATCTCATCTCTGCCACTGATCTTCCTGCACTGCCTCACACAAATCTGCCTCCCTGTACCTAAAAACATGGAAGAAAATTAATTTTGACTTATTTAGGGTTAATAAGAAATTCTAATTTACAAAAAGAAGGTTAATTACTCTATAATCAAACCAGGGGTAAGGGTATGTACCAATAGTTAAAAAAACTCTCGAGTTTGCATACTAATTCCTCTGCAGATTCTGAGACTAAAGAAAAAAATAATTTCTTGAGGTGCTACTCAGTTAAGTCTCAATTATTCAATCAACTACAAAAACAGTAAAAAAAAGTTAATCAAGGGAATTATTTTGTACTGATCTCGAACAGGCATCGTCCAGATGAATAATCAACAGAGATAAATTAACGCTTTCCTAACAGACTGACATCACAAGTATTGCATCAGTAGTAAGTATCAATATTTGTATCCTCACTCAACCACCATTTTTTTGTTGTTGACCTTTAACAATAATAGCACTCAGTTGGACTCACTATTATCATTTGCGACATAATAGGAGCAAGTGCATTAAAAAAAATCAATTCTACCACTTGAAATCAATTTATGGAAAACGTAACTTTTTTTTCAATCAAATCAATACTATCTGAATTGATGCCTCAAAATTCTAACAATACAAAACCAATACTATATCCACTGTTATAGCTTCAATATAAGGTTTGTTCTGGTAATATCCCACAGAAGTTACAGTACTTGATAAAAAGATAAAATACTATACCTTTTCCGAGTATGGCACAGTCAGATCGGAGCACCATTGCTGCCTTGTATGACAATTGACAAATCCAATAGCATTTCATCGATTTAGAAAAGCAAATTTATACTAATTTAACATACTAACCAGTATACCTCGGGAGCTTGTAAATCCAGTAGCATTATCTGTCGGAGTACCTTCTGAAGCCATTGGTCCTGACAACTTTAAAATTGAATTGCAACAACGTATAATCGTTATTATGCACAGTACAAGATTTCAACTTAAATACATTTTATAAATTGCAAGATCAATGTAGTGAAAAATAAAAGAAATCTAAAAAAAATCAAAACTGTTAACTAAGAAAATTCTGTTAACAATCTTATTTCTTCTGGCTTATTTTCTTATTTTGTTGCCATTTCGAAAAAAATTATGATAAATAAAATCTTCCAGAACCTATATGAAATCTAACTTCAAAATTTCTAAAAGAACTGAAATTAAATTGTTTTTCTATCGATTATGGTTGACATAATAAGCATAGAGAAATTAAATAACATTTTGATGTAGAAGACGATCATACATGTTTTATGCAATGCATCAACATATCGAAGATCAGATCCTGATTGCAGTCGCCTCTGCACTGGATCAACTCGTGACAGGATTCTTCCTCGAGGCTTCCGAACTGAACCCGGTGTGCAGACAAAAAGGAAAAACGTCATGGCCGTCACTGCCTAGCCTCACCTCTGCTCCGACCTCTAGGATCACAACCTTCTCCTCTTCTCTGCTTTGCTATTTCTTTTTGTCTTTGCGGACTGTTGACTCTGCGAGGATTTGGGATCGCATCAGGTGATTTAGGTGATAGAAAAGAGGGCTTCGTTTTTTGGAGGGATGGAAACGTTTTGAGTTTGTTGATTTTTGAATTTGTTGGAGAAGAAGATGATAATTTGGTAGAGGGCTTCGTTTTTTTGCTAGAGAAGAAGGTGAGAGTACCATGATTTGAGTGATCGAGGGTATTTGTCTCGATCGAGAGAGAGATGGAGATACGATTCGAAGGGAGGTGCGAGAGGGACACCGGAGGCGGCAGAGAGCTAGGTCAGGTTTTCAGCCATTTGGCTAGAAAGAGGAAACATGAGTTCCGTCCAAGAAGAGCGAAGAGGAGCGGGCTGCGAGGATATTACTCGAGATGTGGAAAATACTGCGATTAATAAATTACAGTCGTTGATTGATCGATAGATTTAATTGAAATCATATAATCAGAGGGCATTTTCGTCCATAAGAAAGGTAAGACTATGAATAAATGGAGGCCTCCATTCTTTAGGTGCGTTATAAGATAGTATAGATAATATAATTCTATTTCTGATATTATTGTTGGAAGAGCATGTTTAAATCTAGTAAATTCCACTAGAATTTCTCAATAATATTTTCCTGAGAAATTTGCCTAGTTTATTTTCCTCAGCAAACTCTCGTTACCAAATTACGTGTATTCCCTCTCTGCACTTTTGAGTCCATGCTGAATGAATCCGCATCTCCTGAAATATTTTAAAGAAATGGGCAGCAAATTTTTTCTGAATTCTCACCGTTCTTACAGCGTCGTTATTTTGTTCGCACAGTCATTGCTACAGTATCAATACATAAAAATTGTCCATGTCTGTTTTGAAAATAACTGACCATTTCAGAAAATACGAATTCATTCTGGATAGTCCAATCGGTTGGATGGATTCAATATGGAATGAAATTTGTCAAATCGAACTTCTATTCGATATGTATATATAAAATTCAAATTGATAGTATAATTTGACTAATTGAAGGACAATTGAACTCTACTTTGGTTAATTCGGCTAAACTGAATTAGTATGAAATTTTTAATTTATAAATTAAAGAAAATTTTAATATTATGGGGAAATAGATATTTGCTACCTCATAACTTTTAATTTAAAAATTTGTCACTCTTTAGTTAATCATTAGATTTATACCATCAAAATGAAGCATATTTTTTTTCCCAACTACAACTTATTTAGGCGAAATCTAAAATATTTTGATTTTGAGCCTGGCTTATACATCGATTATATTTCGTTGTAAATTGGGGCTACAAAAGATAAGTTAAAATTCATCGTAGAGATAGGAGGAACACTCCATTATTCTTCAGCCAATCTACACCGCTTCTTATTATTTAACACCTAACGTGAAAGATTTAATATTTTTTTACTCGTCAACGTCTTTATGACTTGCTACCCGGTGTAAAAATATACTCTAAATTATACTTTTTCTTTGGTAATACTCGTCGTAGAACAGCAGCATTTTTAGAAAATTTTGCTACTTACGGCTAGCCCTTTTTGCTCCATGGATATGCTAGGCTAGGGTGCTCCTGGAGCACCAAATCCCTAATGCTTCACACCGTATCTCCAATTTAAAATTTTCAACGACCGGTCCGAACCGTTGAACATGATCTAAATATTGAAATCTATTTGGAAATTGAATTTTACATATTTTTTTTGAATTTTTTGCTATTTTTTAAAGAGGTAGGAAAATTACAACATTTGTTGGTCCAAAAACCGTTTGATTAGCAACTTTTCTACCTCTTTAAAAAATAACAAAAAATGTAAAATTTAATCTCCAAGTAGATTTCAATATGTAGATCATGTTCAACGGTTCGGATCGGCCGTTGAAATTTTCAAATTAGATATAACGAATGTGGAGCACGAACAATTTGGTGTTCCATGGTAGCAAATGTAAATGACCGATCCGGACCTTTGAAAACATTCTCCATATTAATATAGACTTGGAAACCAAATTTTACATTTTTCGAATTTCTTTACTATTTTATCGAATGGATTGAAAATTTATTTATCTAACAATTTACAAACATCCAATTTTCAACCCTTCCGATAAAATAGTAAAAAAATTCCAAAAAATATAAAATTTGGTCTCCAAGTCTACATTAGTATGGAGAATATTTTCAACGGTCCGGATCGACGATTTACACTTGGTATGATGGAGCGGTTGCGAGCGGCTACGAAATGGATGGCGACTAAGGATCCCTCCTCATATATATATATATATATATATATGGGGGATCCATTAGCCTCCATTTTCCCAGCCTCATGTAGCCTCTTCATCAAAGTCAATGAAAATGGTCGATCCGGACCGTTGAAAACATTCTTCATACAAATATAGACTTAAAGACCAAATTTTAGATTTTTTTTTATTTTTTTAATATTTTATCGGACGGGTTGAAAATTGGATTTATCCAACAACTTATAGACATCCAATTTTCAACCCGTCCGATAAAATAGTAAAAAATTTCAAAAAAATGTCAAATTTAGTCTCTAAGTCTATATTAATATGTAATGTTTTGAACGGTCCGAATAGGCCATATTCATTGATTTTGGTGGAAAATGGTGCAGGAGGCTACAGAGAGGAGGCTATGAGAAGGAGGCCACAGATCCCCCTTATATATATATATATGAGGGGGGATCCGTATCCGCCAAACTTCCAACTGCTCGCAACCGCTCTATGGTAGAAAATGTAAATAACCGATCCAGACCGTTGAAAACATTCTCCATATTAATATAGACTTGGAAAACCAAATTTTACATTTTTTGAAATTTTTTTTACTATTTTATCGGATGAATTGAAAATTGGATGTTTGTATATCGTTAGATAAATAAATTTTCAATCCATCCGATAAAATAGTAAAAAAATTCAAAAAAATGTAAATTTTAGTTTCCAAGTCTATATTAATATGGAGAATGTTTTCAACGGTCCGGATTGGTCATTTACATTAGCTACCATGGAGCGGTTGGAAGTTTGGCAGCTACGAATCCCTCCTATATATATATATATATATTTATAGAGATAGGCTATTGTGAAAATGTTTGCACTTCGATCGAAGTGCAAAAGTTACACTTTTTATAACTTTTTGAGACAAAAATTTAAATTTAAGTTGCTCATTAAATTATTCTTCTCAAAATCTTGTAAAAAATCAAATTTCATGATTTTTGAAGCTTTCTAGCTATTTTTTAAATATTATTTAAAAACAGTCTAGCTTAATATTAAAAAAACATGACATTTTCAGTGTTGTTTTTAAAAAATAGCTAGAAAGCTCCAAATATCATGAAATTTGATTTCTTATAAGATTTTGAGATGAAGAATTTATCGAGCAACTCAAATTTTAATTTTTGAATTCAAAAAAAATATAAAATGTATAACTTTTGCACTTCGGCCGAAATGCAAACGTTTTCACAATAGTCCAACTCTCTCTCTCTCTCTATATATATATATATATACACACACACACACACACACACAACCTGATGTACATAATGATTAATAAAATATCTAGATCATGTCATACACATGATGGAACCGGGACTAATTGGCAATTGCAATCAAGTTTTAACAATTCAAGCACAAGTAATTTCTAAACTAAATTAATAATGAAATTAAAGAGAAGAGTTTAAAAATGCAAACAAAGCAATCCAAGAGACACAAGAATTTTAACGGAGTTCAGATATTGACGATCCTAGTCTCCGGGACTCCCGACCCCCATACAGGGTAGCAAGGTCGAGCCGATTCACTAGCCAACACAAGTGAATTTACAACTTCGGAATTGGAGCTCTCTTACACACATCGGTGGAGCACCAACCCTATCAGGGTGTCAAACTCGGTCTCACTTACACACACCGGTGGAGAATCGAGCTAATGAAAAACAAAGGAACAAAAGATACAATCGAATAAATGATAAGATAATAAACACTCAACACAATCTCTCTAACAGTTTAGAATAATTTAGAACAATGAGATTGAGTCTTAGATAATAAACACTCAACACAATCTCTCTAAGAGTTTAGAATAATTTAGAACAATGAGATTGAGTGTTTGAGCTAAGATTTTGCAATGTGGGATGGTGTTTTTTAGAAAGGGGGTGAAGGGTCCTTTTTATAGAGAACTTGAAATACATTTTGTTTGGATGAAATCTGTTAAAACGTTACACAACTGTTCATAGCGTTATATAATGCTAGGAAGCGTTACACAAAGGTTTGCACCGTTATACAACGATTTGATTCAGAATTTTATCGTTGGAGCTCAGAATATGATCGTTGGAGTTGTCAGAATTTGACCGTTGGATTCTTACAATGTTATATAACGATTTGGAGCGTTATATAACATTTTTGCAAATTTCTCTGGCATTTCTGGCTTTGTCTACAATGTTGTGTAACTAATGATATATCGTTATATAACGGTTTAAACCGTTATATAACGGTTTGTCCAATTTTGTGTTTTTAGCTCAATCTCATTGATTTAAAATTATTTTAAACTCAAATAAGATCAATCTAGCATCTAAATATCTAGATATCTTCATCCTTGATTGTCTTGAGCTCATTTCTTGCTTCTTCTTTCATTCTTTTTGCTTGAATTAAAATGTAAACACAAACTCACAAGAAATGTGTTAAATTCAAAGGTTGGTTTTGCAAATCGACAAATTCGAGACATTTCTTGGTACAACGACACATAATCAAACATGATTACACATGCATTCAGATCATGCAATACATCAAAAGTATCACCAATCAACAGTAAATAATTAATAATAATATCCATGATATTAATTAAACCAAAATAATTAATATCTAGTTGGATTACAGTATTCTTTCATGTCATAGCTATCCTTATTTTATACAATTAACATTTCCAATTCCTCTCATGCCTTTAATTCGTTATGAATCGAGTGATGACTACACTTGTATTACACAATTACTATTTTTAATTTCTCCCATGCCTCGTTAATTCGATAGGAACCCCTATAGATACATAAATACAAACTTAGACAAATAGCAAATAATTAGTACTATAATTCACAGTAAACATCAAAGAAAAAAGTAGATTAACTAACCTATTCTTTTAGAATTGTAGAAGTTCCTCCATTTCTGTTTGCAAGCCAAAAGTAAATTCTCAACCAAAAAAATTCTGATCGCAAAACATGTGAACGTCTAGATAACACATGTAAACGTGAACATTAAAAAGTAGGGTCATTATTGTGAAATATTAAATTCAAAGTCATAGATATTATTCTTATTTTCTTAAGGTCAATCTAAAAAAAATTAAACTATTGTACATTCTGAATACTTTATTAATAAAAATATTAATAATTGAATACAAGTTTGGATTCTATTTAGATAAGTTTTTGTAACGACTTCGACCGCGCTCGTCGAGACTGTAATTAGTTTTTTATAGCTGCAAGTCATCAAGTTGTAAATGTCTGAGTCTACTTCCACTGCATCGAGTCTGATTTGCGATCAGAGAAACGAGCGATTTAAAATTGATTCTGACGCAAACGCTTTATAAAAAATTATAAATTAAGACATAAGTTGAAGGTGGAGCCAAATTTTAGATGCACCTTCTTCCGATCGCAAATTGACTCGACTTGACAGAAGTAGACTCAAATATCTACAACTCAATGGCTTGTGACAATAAAATAACTAATTATGATCCCGACGAGCGTACTTGAAGTTTGTAGAAAAAAATACTAATCATACGTAATATTTTTTTTGTAACAACTTCAGCTAAATTCGTCGGTATCATAATCAGTCTTTTTTAACGTCGCAAGTCATCAAGCTGTAGATATTTGAGTCTACTTCCATTGCGTCGAGTCTGTTTTGCGATCGGAGAAATGGGCAATTCAAAATTGAATCCAGCGTAAACTCATGGAAACAAATACTAATTAAGATATAAGTTCAAGATAGAGCCAAATTTGAGATGCACATTCCTCCGATCGCAAATCGAACTCAACGTGGTGAAAGTAGACTCGAAGATCTACAGCTCGATGATTTCTGACGAAAAAAAAACTAGTAACAGTTTCGACGAGCACAGTCGAATTCATTACAAAAACTTACCTAAATACAATTCAATTCATCAATTAAAATATTAATACTTTTATTAATAAACAATTCAAATGCCTTTAACTTTTTGAATTTGACTCTCTGCATTAAAATTCGGAATTATGGATTTCGGAGTTAACTTCGGAGTCTGTGATTTCGAAATGACTATTTTAATAATTTTAATTTGAATTTTGCTGCTACAATGTTTATTCATTTATTTTGGTTATATAAAAAAAATCTGAACAAATAAAAAGTGTGACAACATTGAAGGGTCATATCGGATTTAGTGTTAACTATCTCTCTTTTTTTTAGTAAAGTTTTTTTTTTTTTGAAAATAGCTGCCTCAAGTGGAGGCACCAGCTTCCATTAAAAAAAAAAAAAGCAAACATACAAAATGTTGTCAAATGTTTTTAGCATAAGAGATTGATACTACCCCCAAGTGTTAACTACAATGTTTTTTTTTTAGTAAAGTTAATTCTCTCTTTTATGTAAGAAGAAACAAAGATGTGATTTAATAGATTGATACTACCCCCAACTAATCGTATCAATCTAGGAATATAGGACATATCCGTCCATAAAGATATTCCCAATTAAAGCAAGCTTAGGTGAGCAATTTCTAAGACGGAAGGAAGCCGAAAAGGTAAGGCCACTACCACTCTGTCCGTTCCCTTTATTACCTATCACTTACTAGTTACTATGGTTATTATTATTTTTTTTGGGAGCTGATAGGTATATCGTATTTAATATTAATTATTGGCATCGATTTTATTCTGCATATTTAGTTGTGTTATCATGTACATTATTTAAATTATTATTCATGTTATTTTTATAATGAAATAGTTATACATGTTGTCGATTTTATTATGCACCTTTAGTTGAGTTATCGTGCACATTATTTGAGTTATTATGCATGTTATTTTCTGTAATGAAATAGTTATACATGTTATTTTTTGTACTAAAATAATTATGATATAACATGCATAATAACTCAAATAATGTGCATTATACCTCAACTAAATGTACATAATAAAGTAGATATTAATAATTAATATCAAACGTGATATCTATGAAAAATTATTCTTTTTTTTGCTTATACAATCAATTTGCAAGAATGCTACATGGGCACCACAAAGAATGGGAACGAGATCTTCTACCGCGCGGCATCGTCACTGTGCGTGCTGCGCAGCGAATTTCAATCTTTAATTTGCATCAATATTCGTGCAAGCTAAACTTTATAATATCATATCTCCTAAATCAAATTCGGACCGTCCGTCGATGCTACGGCAGAAGAATCGGATCCGAAAGAATGGAATATATGCAGAGGGAGGTCAAAGTAGTGAAAGTCTAAAGAATTGAATGAGACTTTACAAGAATCGAATCTAGAGGGCCTATGGAAAGGTTGGATAAAGATTGGGTTTAAAGAGGACTTAATAGGGACCGAGTAATAAGAATTTTGTTCTAAGGTCTGATCCTTATCAGGTCTTCGGAGTTGCAGAGGGCCGGATCAGAACCGAGTAATAAGGGCTTTGGTCTCTTATTTTTTTAATCTTTTTAATTGTGAAATATTTACTAATATTTATATGAGGGGTTGATAAGTGTCTGAGGGGCTGGCGTGGGTCAGAGTTGCAGAGAGTCGGATCAGGGCCGGACGGGGTCGGGGCTTGAAAGGACCGGGTAAATAGGGGCCTGTGTTTTTTGAACGATTCCGGTCCTTCTAAGGCCCGATCCTTTCAAAATCTACTAAGAGCCGAATCATAACCAGATCTGATAGAAAATTTACAGAGACCGAGTTGGAGACAGAGGGCTTATGACATATGTTACATAATCATGCTATGATGTGAAGAATGAATGAATGATAATAACATGTGGGCCTTGGTTCAAAATGAACTGTGAAATGTTGCCAACCCAATCGAAGAGAATCCCAAAAAGCAAGCATCCCACTTCCACCACCACCATTTCCCAATTACAAACCCCTTCTAACCTAGATAGATACTTAACAGTGGCTCCAACAATTCGTTGACTCGACTAAAAAAAGAAAGCGTGCAAATTCTACTCATGGGGTACCACTAGAATAGTGGAATAGTTGAATAGTTGAATAGGCCCCTCAAGCCTTTTATTCCACAAAAGGGCTGATCGGTAAATTCTCATGGGCCCAATTAAGGCCTGTTGGTAATGGATGCTTTTCGAATTGACCTTTTTATTCGGAGGTAATAACCAAATTGCCATACCGTTGTGTTCTTGCAACCTGAATCCTTGATTCCGACCTCTGAGCTAGAGCAACTCTTATGTGGTGACCTTCTGAGGGGTGAAGAATGCTCGTGTTCTCTGATTCACAACAATTTTACTGTTCTGTTTCATATAATCGGAGTAATTAGGGTTTGGACTTTGTCGTGAGGTACCGCCAGATGGATCCGAATCTGATTTCCACCAACGCCACAGCATCCACATCCACAGACGACGTTGATGATTGGGGTAGCGTACTAATCTCTCCTCCTCCTCTATTTATTTATTTAGTTGTTTAGTCAGTAGTTGCAAAACTCGTAGTACCACTTACTGAGTACAAAGAGTATAGAGTGGAAAATGAGTGGATAATGCAATTGACATAGAATTACTAATTATATCTTCTTTTTATACTTTGAGCATCATCTATGTTGGTAGTTATCTTACTTATGGTTCGATTAATCGTCCAAAATTTTCCAGTGAGAAAATTAGGAAGCTGTACTTGGTATTACACTATGATAACTGGTGGCTCTTGAATAGTTTCTACCGGGGGAGTTTGCCTGATGATTATGTGAGCATCAAAATCCCATATTAACACTTAAGGATACTCTAGTCAATACTCATTTACCATTTCTGCAACCTGGTTAATGGCATAGAATGAGGTTATTCTGAAGTTGTCCAATTTTGATGACGTTTGGATCAAAAGTATGTTCCTTTGTCTTAAACGGTGCTAAGATGGCTTATAATTTTGATTGAATGATGCTTAATATATTGAACACCTGGGCTATTTTTCCGTACTGGTAGCAGGTATCAACTAAAAGTTAGAAGAAACCAGGTGCTGTGGGTGGTTCACTTAAGTTAGTATGGTGGGTAGGGTTGTTCTCAAATTATTGTCTGCTTTCTTTTTGTTACTTGATATCATAGCTTTCTGTACGCTATGTGCCAATAATTTTTCTTTAATGGTGCGTCCTGCAAAGTACACTGTATGCAATTGTATATTTGAGACTTTGATTCTTTGTTGCTGATAGTGGTACTTAGTTAGTATAGTGTAATTCAATTTCAGAAACAGAAGGGTTTGTGGTTCCTAGCATATTAACTGGAAACTCTGACACTGATGCTGGTACGCACCCTCCTATTACCATTTCTGCTGCATCATCCAATCTCGCAAATCTAGAAGTGAGCATTGATACATATAACAGTCATTACTTATATTTTTCTAAAATTAACATTAATTGGATGAGTAATTGTATACAAATTAATTAATCGCTTATCACATTAATGGGTGTTAATGATAAATGAGTGGCAGGCTAACAAAATTGAGGAGAAAATACATTTGATTCCTGATGGTCCATCATCATTGCACAACACGAAGCAACAGCAGTCTCCTAGCAGTACTACTACTAATGCTGGTACTGGCAGGAAGCAAAAATTGAAGCATAAGTTGAGAGAAGCTGATAAAAAATTTGCTGGGAAAACCAGTAGCCGTGAGAACAGAATTGAGAACTTGACGGAGATAATGGGTGCTGGAAATCAAACAAATAGCAGCAATGGTGCCATGAAGGGGTTGTCTCGTGATTGGCTTGACCCACATTGCCATGAGTCTGAGTTTGACCGACCCTCCAGTTGAGTTTTAAAAAAAATAAGAGTATATTGTCCCTGAATTTTAACTACCATATTTTGGTCACATAGTGATGATGTTGAAATAGACCAATTTGTGAGTTCAGAGAGGCAATCATATAGGAGCAACAATGATGTATCCGCACAATAATAAAAAAATCAACTGTAGTAAGTTCAAGGGCTGATGGTAACATCACTGAATGCACTTTCTGGTTGCAGTTTACAGTTGTTATCAATTTTCGATGGGTAATCCCATTGAATTAAGGGAAAATTTTCTTGATGTGGTTTGTGGGACTTTAATTTAATTTAATTTATTTTTATAAAAGTGGGAAAAACCTACCTGTGTCAGTAATGGAACTTTTATAGATGTTTGCACTTAATTTTATTTTTTTTAGAAAAAAGAAGCTTGTTTAGATAGTAGAATATGTGCTGAATACAGGGGATTCTACTTCTTTCTTTCTGAAGTTTTACTTTAGTTATTGTTCTTAGAAAATAAATCTTTGCTGGTGCTAGTGATGGTTCTTATTCTACTTGTCTGCTACCACGAGTTGACTTCATAAACTCAGCTTCTGCATGAGCATCTTCTTATCCACAAACTATAGGAATCAATGCTCCAGAAACAAATTGCAATCCTGATCAGATTATTTCTACTCGATCATTTTTTTCTTTCTTTTGTGTGAAGAACTCTTAAATATTTCAAATAGGAGGCATATATACTGTACTCAATTACAACATCTGAAGATATCAAGAAAAACCTCGTAACTGAAAAAGAATATTATGAACAAAAACTTCAGAGAGACATCTTGGTTAGTGCAAAGGAGCATAAGGTTGGCAGATGTCGCCATGCTTTTGAGTTCTGATTTCTGAAGCAAGGACCAATTTCTCTGGCATCTTCGTTTGGTCACTCACCGAACAGGTACCTTGATCCAGCCATTAGCAAAGGCAATGGCAAGGATGACAAAGGGAGTAGACATGCCAAAGATTATGATGTATGGCAATGGGGTCATCATGGGATTCTCTCCTTTCCTCTCCCCTGCTGTTTGCCAATACCTGCATTTATTGCATTAATAAAACTTGATTAGCATCCTGATTTTTTGTGATGCCGCAATCGGGGACTCTGAAGTCTACTCGTTCTGTGTTTGGTTAGAAATGGACAGAAGACATCAACCAAAAGCATCAGTTGCTGCGTTTGGTTAGAAATGGAGAATCGAATGAAAACGAAATCTGAATTGTAAGCTTGTAGAGCTAGAAGTTTTCACACTATCTGGAGACCAAACCTACTTTTTATTTACAGATGAGATCTGTGCCTCCATTTCTCTGCTAACTATTTTTAATACATTGTTAAATAAGAATCATAGCTATGAACTGGAAAATGCTTTTTTAAAAAGTTTTAGATACTGGACTATGTTCCTCTCAAGTCTCCTTTTTTTATATAAAAAACAAATGTTTTGCCAGAGCTAGGGAAAAAATTTGGGGAAGTTTCAACTGTAAGTCTACTTAATTACAAGTCATGAGAACAAGAGAAAGCTCCTCCCTACTCACTTCACGACCAGGGGAACTTTTTTCATTTAACTTTCTTTACTGTTAAGTAAGCAGGAGGCACGCAACGGTTGCTCTCGCAAGCGACAAGTGCTAAAAGAAAGGTGCGAAGCCATTGCTTGTTGGAAGGAAAGTAAAGGCTAGTTGACAACTATTTGAAAAAAGGGATCTGTCTACGTGGAATTGGAATAGTATCTAATTCGACGAATTCGCACCTTCTCTTAGAGAAAACCAATCTATTTTGATTAAACTAACACAGCAACCCCTGGCATTCTTGTATTTAGGAAGTTCCTTTGCTGAGCACAACAGAATGAACAGGAATCTTTTTCATTTAAATACTACTTATTGCCTGCTAAGGACCAAAATCTTCCTACCACTTTCGCTGCGCGCCATTTGTTGGCAAGTCTTCTTTTTATAAAAATTCGACCTATTGCTATGATTCCCCGACTACTTCCTTTCTTTCTTCGGGCGCAAGAGGCGCGCAGCCATGAAGTTATTTTCCGAAGTTTGCTTCAACCTTAGCATATTTCACTTCTCGGCTAAGTATCTAACCAACCAATTTGCACAGAACATTGTTGAAAATCAAGGGCTAGGAGCATGGGTGGATGTTGCTGGACCAGGCACGGAGCGTCCTCACATCGCACTTTTCTCCCAGCCTTTGTAATTGCTATGGCTTATCTTTATGAGGCGCGAAGCGGTTATCTTGTTAAGATTTCTGCTCTTTCCAAATTCAAAGAATGCCGACCACTACATACAAATAGATAATGGATGAGAGAAAGCGAGCAGCACGCACCAAGTTATTTAAGGACTGCTGCTCAGCTGTTTTCAACCCTCATTTACAAGAAAGAAAAATAGGGGCGCAGCGAGAGCATTCTACCTGAGATGAAAAATAGAGCAGTATAACATGGCCCCGCAAAATAATAGGGTTTTGAATGAAAGGAAACTACCAAGCGAGGGCGCAGCTTTGCGATTTCCCACCACTTCTGCTAGTCTTCTGTATTTTACCATGTATGGTATCCTATTTGATGACTACTACTGTTTTGAGGGAATTGGATTTTTAGCAGTATATCAATTGAAAGTAAGAAGAAAATAGATGGGCAATATAAGAAGCATACTGCTCAGGTTCTTCTTCTCTAGTGATGAATTTTTTCTTTGCACCTTGCTCGAGTTCTCCATCTCCCCCACCTACATCAACAAGGATTATTGTTCACAAGGCAAATGGAAAATAAAACAACTACTACGCAGTTTAAAGAATGAAAGCTTACCTAATTTCGCATAAATTTTTGTTTGTTTGAGACCTGTGAGGCGCCTTCTTTGTGAGTGGAAGCTAGAGCGTGCAGGTATTAATGGTTTTGGTATAAAGGCACTGCCTTTGCCTGAAGAAAGATGAGAAGAAAGAGCAGTTGACATTCTTTTTTCCTTTTGTTTTTCTCGTTTCTTTGTCTAAGAGATTTTAGTGTCCCAGGAATAAGCTACAGGCTTACACACCCACACATCAATCTAGGGATCCAGATAAGATTCCTGGCTGGCAAGATTGTAGTCTCACACGGAATGAGATCTTCTAACGGACAACATCTGCGCAATAAATCTCAATTTTTTATTTGTATCGACATTCGTGCAAGTTAAATTTTATAATATCAGATCTCTTGAATCAAATCTGAGCCGTCCGTAACCTACAGCGTAGAAAATCTGAGCCGTCCGTAGCCTACAGCATAGAAAATCTGAACCGTCCGTAACTGCTACGTGATAGAATAACAGCTTCCGTCTTACACTAGTTACAACATAAAAAATCTTTCCTACCCGACTATTATATTACTAAAACCATTAATTGATCTGGTTGATAAAAAATATATTATTGTTTATTGATAATAAAAAGTTTCATATTAATAATAATCAATGTTATATTTTATTCTTATACTTTTGTATCACAAGGTAATCAAATACAGCATGAAAGACTCAGGCTGAATATGACGTTGGAACTAGTGATTTGCAAGTAATTAAGACATGATGAACTGTCATCGATACAGATAATATATAATAAAATTAGAGGTGGAGAAAGTGAATATTTCTAACATACTGCGCGCAAATTAAATTATAAATTACAAGAAATTTGATACGAAATAGTTTTTATTGGAAGTGCACAAACTCATGAGCTGAAGGCTCTATCCCCAAACAAAGAGTACATTGAGAACAAAAATTCAGTTTCTAATCATTAACCTGGAATTAAAACCTCTTCTAAATCTCCTAAATCATTCCATGGGAATTAAAACCTCACATCTATAAAACCTAGTCCATCCATGAAGAGCTCCCACAGCTACTTGTAGATCCAACACGGATTAGAATGACAAATGGAATACTTTATAAAATGATCCATATTTAAAACCCTACTACATAACTTGAATCAACGAACAGCGACCTACTTCTATATCAAGTCATCGACCCAACCAGCTACCCCACAAGAAATTTTAGTATCAAAATGTCATTTGAATTAAAAGAAAATATTACAAAAATCCAAATCTCCCTAAATTTGCATAAACACATCTACCTTCGACAAAGGGCATCAAGGGATTAAAGAAATGAAAACTTTTGCTGATTTCGACCTTCGATCTACCCTCTTCTCACCTTACCTTCAAGCCACCCAACCACCTTCTGTTTTATGGTTCAAAATTATAACGAAAAAAAGGAAACTACATTCAAGTTACAGTCCAAAGAAACCAAGCTCAGTAGCTCTCTCCTTTTCAAAAGTCTCGAAGTACTGATAAATGATGGTGACCGCAAGAAGAATTCCAGTGCCAGAACCAATGGCGCCCATGAAATCAGCAAGCACAGTCAGAGCACCGATACAGATTCCACCAAAAGCAGCAGCAGTAGGGATGTACCGGTTCAGCTCCTTCTGCAGGTTCGACTCTCTGTGCCCAGGCATCACCATTTGTTGCTCCTGCATCACACATTGTCATTGCCAGTCGCATTGAGTTGCACAATTTTATTTTACCTTTAAGAGGAAACGACTAACTCCGCCTATGTTTTACATAGCCGGCCCCAAGCCGGAAATCTTATGGAAATGAAATCCAATATGGGCTTCATTTCTACCCTACCCCAACTTGTTTGGGACAAAAGGCTTTGTTGTTGTTGTTAAGAGGAATCGATTGACAAAATAAGATTACAAAATATGTGTACCTTGAGCTGCTTTGCCACATCTCTTGCTGATGATCCAGACACCTCAATCCAGGTTTTCGAAAAGAGAGCACAAGCAGACAGCATGAACACTATATAAAACAGTGCATGGAATGGATTTGCTATGACATCAGCCAAGCTGCACAAATTGCACAACAGTTCAGAGAAGCAACCCAGAGATGCAACCAACTCTTAAATAAACGAATCAAATAATGAAAAGAGAGAAAGAAGAATGAGGCGCCGACCTTGAAGGAGCAGTGATGTAGTAGGCAAGGCCACCGACTGGCACAAAGCCACCAGAGTATTCAGATTCCTGCCACTTGCCCAACAGATTAACAAAGAAGTTGCCGCTGAATCTCCTGTACAACAACTGCATTTGCACAGATGGTCATTTTCACGATCGACATATCTAGGCCATTTGACAACAACAACAACAACAACAACAATTGACATTGAATTCACTACCGTACCTGAGAAATGAAATAGAGATTGGAAACAAGAGCAGACTGGAGAATGATTGGCATGTTGGAGGTGTAGAAGAGTTTGATGGGGTAAGAGCCCTGCTGTCCACGTGCATTCTTGGACCTGACAGGGAGCACAACTCTGAAGCCCTGGAAATAGACAACAATGAGGAAAACTAGCACTGTGGCAAGGAGGTTGGTGACATTAGGGAGGTTTTGGCGGTAGAAGGCTTCACGGAGTGCCCTAACTTTGTCTGTCCTTGTGATCAACAGGTGGAACAAAGCAATGATTGCTCCCTCGAACTCAGCACCCCTTCCACTGTTTATTGTTGTTGGGCTGAATGCCTTCCATATGATGCTCTCACTGTATACACCATTTATAATAAAATCACAAGGATGATATAATAAATTGTTTTTAAGTTATCATTTATACAGCAAGTGATTTTTTTTGCTTGAGAGGGAGATGAGAATTTACCATATGTTAGTGGCGATAAAGAGAGAGATACCAGAGCCCAGACCATATCCTTTCTGAAGCAACTCATCAAGACAAATGACAATGATGCCAGCAAAGAACAGCTGCAGAATTATAAGAATAGCATTTCCAGTGCCAAGTTGGGCAATTGTGCCGTACATTCCCGATACAACATAGGCTACGGCTGTGCCAATAGCAATCAGAAATCCCAGAAGCTTCTGTGCACCATTTCTGATATTGTTTTGAAATACAATTTATTGCCAAATTATTAATAATTGTATGATTTGGCAACCAGTTCCTTGGAAATTAGTCAATTACCATAAATATCCGAATTTAACACTACTATACCAGACTAATTAGGCTATTTTTATAACTCTATGCTAGTCTAGAGAAAAAAATGAAAGGAAACAATCAGTTAAGAAATTTACAAGAGAGTGCGATCTTCTCTGACGCTGTTATCGACCTCAATAATCTTAGATCCGACCAAAAGCTGCATAACCATGCCTGATGTGACGATAGGGGTGATACCGAGCTCCATAACGGTACCCCTGCTGGAAGCAAGGATAACCCGCATCCAATAAAACGGATCCGCACCCGTTGTTGAATGGATCCCATACAGAGGCAGTTGGCTGCACACGAGGTAGATGAAAAGAGCGATTATGGTGTAGATCGCCTTCTCTCTGAACGGAATTCTCCGATCCGCGCTCTGAACTTCTGGTAAGATCGCGAGAAACGGCCGCACCAGATGCAACACTCGAAATCCACCTCCCGCCATTGCTTCCTTTCACTACCTTTCTATCAGATCTGAATCCGAATTTTTGCTCTTTGGTTCTTCTCTCTTTATATTTTTCTTTCAGGAGGAGAAAGAAATAGGAAGGAGAAGAGATGTAGAGAGAAATAGGAGGCCGGATATAGGGATTCAGACTTCAGAGAAAAAAAGGAGACCTCTTCGCAGCCACGCGGTCGACCCAATCAAATCCGGACACGTGTACGATCAGAGGTGTTCTATTGGGTTCGAGGCTGGTCTACCGTTCTACCGTGTACGGTCACTTATTTTCTCTGAATATGATAATTTTTATATTTTCCTTTCTCAAGTGTGTACGAAATTAGAGGTCTGGACTGTGCAGTATTTGAGTATTTGACCTTGTCGTGGCGGATCTTTCTCCAACTGCCTTGACCTTTCTCTTGAGAAAAAGGCCTACTTCAAATGATAAAAAGGGAAAAGAGATGGGCTAACTTTACTTGGGCCGAGACCTAAAATATAAAAGTTTTTAAAGGAGGCCCAAATATAGGATATTTTGTCCTTGCTCAAATAAACGTCTCATAGTCCCTGTTCGGCAAGGGTACTTTAGACTGCTTTAACTTCTAATCTATCTAAAGTCTGCCGAACAACAACAACTCAGCAGAGATCAAGATACTCACTTAGTCTAAATTCTAAAGACACCTCCCACCTTGCCTTAGCATTTTACCTTGTTAAAAACTTAGTGGGGCCCACAATTACTACTTTTCTTTGCACTTTTCAGCCGAACATCAACTACTTTAGACAACTTAACAACGTTAATCTTAATCTCTTAATCACCTCTGCCGAACAGGGCCATAAAGATTAAAGAATGCTTTAGAGTAATTTCGTATTTTACGTGAGCTTTAATATCTTAAAAATCAGTGTGTAAGCTAAAAGAACACGGAGGATTAGATATTTTTAATTTAGATCAAATGAATGGGACATTGCTTGCAAAATGAACGATTTAGATTAAAAATTCAAATTTTAACAGTAAGTGAATAATATGCTATTGTGTAAACATACTGGTAAGAAAAGTAGTTGCAATATTTTTTTTCATTTTGGAAGAACGTTTAAAAAGATGAAAAACTGATAGATTTTAAGTTCAGAAAGAATAGTTGAAAAGGAAGATAAGGTTAAATTTTGGTCTGATTGTTGGATTGATAAAATATCTCTATCAATTAGATTCTCTAATCTATTTGAAATAATTAATGAAAATTGGTCTACAGAGGAAGCAATATCAATTCATAGTATGAACTTTTTTTTTATAGAAGGTATATTCTAGGTAGTTATAAAGTCGAACTTAGAGAATTGACAAATGCGTTTGGTTATATTATGTTAAGACTCCAATATGGTTGATCAGATTAAATGAACGTTGAAAATTAGATAAACACAAAGAATTTCATTGAAGCAAATTATCGAACATCTTGTGTGCATCAATTACAATAAAACGAGATTATACAAAAAAAGGTACAACTAAGTCAGTTTTTGTTTAACGAGAAAATCGCAATCAAAGAAAACATTGAAAATCAAGTTCTTGTTATCTTGAACCACACGTGGGAAGTCCACCCCAAAGTCATTTTTTGATGCAATTCAATTATGTAGAGTCAAAATAAACAAGATTCTAGTTAAAATAAGCGAAAGTGTTTTACTTACTTACCATCATTCTCGTATCATGTTTGTTTCTCAAGCAAGATTACTAGATATGACTCTGTGATTTCTCTTGTATTGAGCACATTCTTCTTCTTCTTCACAATTTTGTCTCTCACGAGTACTTCCAAAATAGTATGAATATTCTAATCTTTTTTCTTAAACTCACAAAAGAAGTATATGGTACTTGTCTTTAATGGAGAGAGAGAGAGAGAGTTGGCTAATGTGCACCACATTTACGCCTAACAATTCATCATCTGTATACTTGAGAGATTCAGCGTTTAAATACTAGTGTTTTGAGATCTTATCAAAATTCTACAATATGATAAGATTCTTGAGATCTTATGAAGATCCTGCATCTTCTTGACATCTTAACAAGATTTCATATATTTAGTATAATTGTTGAGATCTTAACAAGATTTCGTATTTTCTTGAGATATTAGCAAGATCTCGCAATTTTTAAAGAATATTATAGGATTCATGAGATCTTCGCACTAGTATTGACTAAATCAATTATAATTAATCCATCGATAATTATAATTAATTTACTTTAGTTCTATATGTATTCGTATCCAAAACATTAGCGAAATATGTATTATGTCATGCCTTAATTAATCACATCTATATGACATATCTAATGCATTACTTAGTTTAATATTTACGACATTATTTGATATATATTAATCATATTAGCACGTAGTAAAAATTTTATTTATTGAATTTGATGTCTCAAATCCAACAATTTTCACATATCAAGGAAGCTCAATCATCATCTCTTTGCATCTCGCAAAGGAACACCCAAACACACTTTTCTACAACTCGTAGAAATTCTTCTTCAAAATAATGTTGAGATAGGTACTCAAGAACTCTAGGAAACATGACCATTATCAACGCGAACTGAACAATCACCGATACAAGTGGGACAATCACAGATGCAAGATGAACAAACGTAAGTGCAAACTAGACAACAAATTGTACAAACAGAACAATCACAGATGCAACCAGAACATTCACAAGAAGAAAACAAGGAGAATTAAGTACCATTAAGAAGGACAAGTCGACAACATCAACCATCTACAGACTAAAGGACTATGTAACATATTCGATATAGTATTTATATTTCCTATAATAATATTTCTCATGAATATTATGCTTTCTTGAGTTTTCTGTCTAAAGACGAGGAACCAACAAATTATGAGGTAGCAAAGTTAGATCATAAATGATGTAAGGCAATGAAAGAAGAGCTTCATGTCTTGAAAAGAAATCAAACTTGAGAACTATGTACTCTACCAAATCATAAGAGGCATGTTGGATGCAAATGAGTTTATAAGATCAAACACAATAGTGATGGAACCGTTGAACAATATAAAGCTAGGTTGATAGCCAATTATTATACCCCAAAAATACAATATTATTATGAAATCTTTGCACCCGTAGTCAAAATGAACACAGTAAGAATCCTTTTGTCTATTGTCACAAAAAAAATTGGACTTTTCACCAAAAGGATGTAAAGAATGCATTCCTTCAAGGGACACTTGAAGAAGAAGTGTATATGACACTTCCACCCGTTCACAAAAAGGAAGATAGTTCTAATCTTGTTTGTAGGTTATAGAAATCAATATATAGACTAAAGCAATCTCCAAGAGCATGGTATGACAAGCTTAGTCACTTTTTATTATCTTGCAATTTCAAAATAAGTTTGGCCGATACATCATTATTCACCAAACATGATGTCAATGATACTACTGTAATTTTGATTTATGTTGATGACTTAATCATAATCGGGGGTGATAGTAATGAAATTGAGAATGCTAAAATGGACTTAAAACAAAAATTTGAGATTAAAGATTAAAGATTTAGCCAATTTATGGTATTTCCTTGGAATAGAAATTGCTCACTCTACGAAGGAGTTGTCTTATCTCAAAGGAAATATGTTCTCGAATTGCTTAAAGAAATCGTCAAGCTAGATTGCAAACTGGTCCTTACCCCAATTGAAACAAATAAAAACTAAATACTGAGAATGATGTATCGTTGATTGATATAAACCAATCTCAACAACTTGTGAGAAAGATGTCCGTAACAAGACCAGTCATTTCTTATGCCGTAAGTCAAATAAGCAAGTTTATGCATGCATAAATAAAGCACATCTCAATTGGATGCTATAGATAGAATACTAAGGTACCTAAAGAGTTCACTCGGGAAGGAAATATGAATGAAAAATAATAATTCTAACAACGTGTGTGGCTATTAGGATGCACACTGGATCGAAAATTTTGATAGAAAGTCAACTATCGACTATTGCACGTTTGTAGGCAGAAATCTAGTCACATGGAGAAGCAAGAAGCAAAATGTGGTGGCTCGTTCAAGCGTTGAAGCAGAGTATCGGTCATGACATCCACCTCAAGTGAGTTGACATGGATCAAACAAGTGTTGACCGACTTGAATGTCAAGGTTGATGAACCAATGAAGATGTATTGTGACAATCAAGCGACAAGACACATTGCGTCCAATTCAGTCTTTCATGAGCGAACTAAGTATATTGAAGTAGATTGTCATTACATTCGAAAAAAATAAAAAAGGGGAAATAAAAACTTCCTTTGTGAAGAGTGAAGATCAATTGGCAGTCATAACTATCGGGTATTGCACGTTTGTAGGCAAAATCTAGTCACATGGATGAACTCCAAAACTTTTGAAGACATGTCTTGCAAGCTAGGATTATACGATTTATACAATTCTAACTTGAGTGTGAGTGTTAAGAAATAGAAGATTAAGAGGACACATAATGAAGTTAAAAAAACAAATAACTCCTTCGACAAGAATAATTATTGGTGGATTAATAAATGCTGAGAGTTCATATTAAATGCAATAGGACTGTCACCTATTTTCTATTCCTTTAAAATATAGCCGTTACACACAACTAGATAGGTTTTTTACCGTTATAAATAAAGTATATGTATAAAAAGCCTCTGTCATCTCTTGTAAAATTACAACAAAATATTAGAAAATTCTATTACCGTTACTTCATTCTTTGAATTCAACAATCCCTTCTCAATTAAAATTGCCAGATCTAATCTCATATATCTTTAGAAAAAAAAAAAACAATCCTTTGCAAAGCAAAATATATTTTTTTTATTGCAGCTACCCCAAATTAGGAAGCCAAACTTTCATTAATAGAAAGCAAAAATACAAAAAATGTTTCAACGAAGTTAAAGACATACAAGATGTATATCTTCCTCTGTTGGACTTATTTACAAATTTATTACTAAAACTAACAAACTATAAAAGAAAAACCCATTGTACCCAACCTACACTACTTGATTCCTAAAAACTCCATATTTCAAAACTTTTTCTTATTTCCCTGGCCATAACTTCCAGCTCTATTTCTTCAAAACTCGGCACTACCTCTATATTCCTTACTTATAACAAACACCATAAAAGAAACAAAAAAACACCTCTTTTATTCCCATACTCAAAACCATATAGTATTCCACTGCCTTATTCACCAATAAAACTCTCTTTTTTACCCCCGAAAAAACTTCTTCTAATCATCAGTTGTGTTTGATTCCTGTTTGCAAAGCAAAATATAATAGCGGCTTTTGTGGATCCTCCACTGTTGATTTTCTTGTAACTTTTTAAGGAGACCGTCTCTAAATAGTAAATACAATACAATATATAGTTAGGATTTGGCACTACTTATACTAAGTCTAAGTCAACTATACTAAAAAGATCAATATATCATAATCAGATGTAACAGTTTTCGATTGTTAAAATCTTTAAAGAAGAATATGTTAGAGTTACTGACCAGATCCTCCTTGGTCTTCAAGTACTTAGTAACTTAATGCTGAATGTAATAAATTTTAATAATAAATATCATCTCTTCAAGTACTTAGTAACTTGACTTACAACACACTTACAAAAAAAAATGTTTAATTTGAGTTTAGAAAAACCAATTTCAAAGTTAGATGTGATCCAGTATTATTATATTCTTCTTAGTTTTTTTTACTTAACTCTGTTTATAATTTACATAGTAGATTCCAAACATGCCAAATGAGAAAAGTTGTGATAGAGTTGACGAGTTGCAGTAAAAATTTAATTAATTTTATAAAAAATGAAATTTAATATAAATTTCACCATCCCAAAGACTTTGGCTGTTCAGAGGCGAGACAAACGTTCCATACATGTCCAAAATTTTGGAATAATAAATTTTATTTTACCAGCTAGCTAGGTAATTTTTTAATTGAAAAACTCGCTGCAAATAAAACTTTCGATTAAAAACTTGAGCAACAATAAAAGCCAAACCTTCAATTTTAAATTTTGAATATATATATTGATACACTCTGTACATGTAGGGATGCAAAAAAATATTCGTAGTTTGTGTTTCGTTCGTGTTTGATTTGTCAAAAATTTATTATGAACTCGTTTGTTACTAGCTCGAATTGTTAACAATACGAGCTTATCAGCTCGTTAAGTTAACGAGCCGATCTTTAACTCTGTCTGGCTCGACTAGTTAGCGAAACACACATATTATATAAAGTTAATTGATAGATATTAATATCTAACTTCAACAGTTGAGTACAAGCTGCACAATATTAATTAACATATAATTTAAGGGTGCCAAAAATATTCTTAGCTTGTGACTCATCTGTGTTCGACTCGTCAAAAATTCGTTATGAACTTATTTGTTACCAATTTTTTATGAACTCGTTCGTTATCAGTTCGTTCTTTAAGTAACGAGACGATTTTGAACTTGTTTCATCTCGTTCGTGTTCGACTAGTTTGGACCTCTAGTTACAGTTGAAATTTAAATCCGACCAAACAATTCTTTATGCAAATGATAAGATTAGAGAATAGTGATGTCATGTGAGTTGCGTCATATGATTAGATAAGCGTTGAATTTGAGCTCCAAGTTTTAATACATAATGTTCCCCCACTTGATTTTCTATATTCGATATTTATTTTCGAATTATTTATGATTTTGTTATGATGTTTAATGTAAATTTTTTATTGTATTTTGTATTATGATATCATAATAGATCGATCTATTATATTTGAAATCTAAAACATTAATTGTTAAGACAAAATAGTTAGTATTACGTTGAATATTAATTTATTTCTACATTTACTAAAAAAGTACCATAACAAAACCTATTAACTTAGGGCTTATATTTCAATCTTCCAATTGATTAGAAAAATGAACATACCAATCGATAAAGACTTTGTTATCTCCATGTGAAATTTTCTTTCTTTCTCTGTTCTCTTCTTTTCCACATATTGTTTTTTTCTGTAACTTTTTGTTGAAGTATCTAAATATGTACATGGTTTTCAAATATTCACTATACAAATTAATTACATGCAAACAGAAAAAAGGAAATAAAATGAGTGCATGAAACAAAATAATGTACAGTATTTATATCCAGATCAACCAAATTAGTATCTCAATTAAATCTTGGCGAGTTGAAGCTGCTTTGTTGCATCCAATTGCCATTTCCTCTTCTGACTAGATACAAAAAAATTATTCTAATTAGTAGCAAAAAAAAAAAAAACCCAACATTGTCTGTAACAGGTGAAGCTAGAGCTGTACTTTCTGGTACACTTGCGCATCTTTACTTGAAAGATGTTAATATGATTATTTGAATGTTAATATTCTTTTAGAGCAGTCTGGAAGCTACTTTCAACCTGTCTTCTTATTATGTCGTTCTAAGGCATTGTTAGGCATGGCATATAGGGAATTATGGTCAGCAGTGGTGACGTCTCAGAGTGGATAGTTCAATTATATTTCGATCCTGTTTTATCTTTTCAGTCAGTTGATGTCTTGAGTTAAAGTTTGATCAATCTTGGGTTCATGTCAATTCTGTATTCCACTGAATTCCGACTTTCAGGTCATTTTGGACTAGATCAGTCGGGCCAGAGTTCAATTCAGTTGGAGCTTGTTCTGGTTTATTGTTCTCAAAGTTGCTGTTAAGTTTTTCCAGTAGGTTTTCTTTATTTTTTTCGTGTGTGCTTGTGCGCTCATGAATTGATTTTGTTTATGGGTGGTTTCAGGTTTTATGTGATCAGTTCAGATCCTGTTTATGGGATCAGTGGCCCATATAAAGTAGGCTCTAGAAAGCAGTTTGGTTGTAAACCGAGAGAAACATTGACTTCCAAACTCTTTAAGCACAAGAGTATTTTATTTGTACAATTGTACTTTGTGCATTTTCTTTTCCATTCGTTCTTCTTTTATAAGGCAGCTACCTTTTGTTAAATCATTGCCTGTATTTTGAGTCTTCTTGCATGATCATCTTGCTTTTCCTCAAGTTCTAGTCCTTTCTTATTTATCCATATTTTCTAGGTCCTGAATGATGAGTAATTGCTCCTTAAAATTTAGTATGATAATCACCTATGGCAGGGTTATAAACGGCAAAAGAAGCAAATTCCGCACTAGAATTAATTTGTGTCTAGTCAGTTAGCTATAGAACTGTTAAGGTTTGGATAAGTTGATATGGTTTAATATCTAGAGGATTCATTGCTGCAGTTGCATTTGACATTACGAAAAAGATCGCATAATCGATAGGGTCCTTATTACCACTCTATACTTCATTAAGTAACCAAACTCTATATTGAACTGTATGGACTATTTATCTGTAATTTCCTTTGGTTAGATAATTGAAATGATTGCATATCCAAGCTGCATTTTTATTCATAAATCACAAAAGAAGCGCATACAAAGTTCTCAACTAAAAGAATGAAAGGCCAGATAAAATGAACAATAGCTGACCATTTGGTGGATTTAAGTGGTACCAGATAAAAAGCAAATCAATAAGCAACATCGCTGATAGGCACTTATAAAATCACAAAAAGTGTTGATCTTGGTGTGTGTAACTTGGTAATTCTGACCTAGTCTCATCGATAAGTCACATAGCTGTTACCATTTTGCATCTTTTTTAGTTCTATGGTTATTCTGACCTAGTCTCGTTGAGTTAAGGACACTTGTAGTGTATATAGGTCATTTCCTTTTAGTATTAATTGGGTTTAAGTATCAGGTCTATCAGAACTTAGATTAAAACTAGTTGACGCTATTTTTCTGAAAAAGTTTATTGGATTGCTATCCCCCACTTGTAAATGTGGTATGGCTATTTTTCTGAAATAAGTGCCCTTGTTTGCAATTCTCTTTCTTTTGCTTGGTTAGGCATCTTCAGGTTTCAGGTGAGTTCAGGTCACTTTAGATTCAGGCTAGCAGTTTTTTATTTCTTGGCTGTGGAGGTTCGGTTCTGATGGGATTGCACGTCAGGTCTGATTCCCTCATCTGGTCAAATTCGGATTTAAGCTTCTCTAGAAAAATATGGCTGTTCAGTTTGGCTCGAGGGTTGTGCGGGCTTTTAGGCTGAATTAGATCTTGTCACCTCCAAGTATGTTACTGCCTTCCTAACACTTACCTATCTTTATTTTTACTAGGTTTACATTCAATATGCAACATATAAGAGGAATGATCTTGCGCCATTTGCGATTGAGCTGTTACCCACAAAAAAGTGCACTTACAGTAAGCAGCAGTGAAGCATATGTGATTTCCCTGAAAATGCACATGTGCTATGTGCACAAAGAGTGATAGCACAGAGCAACTCATGATTCATGTAATTTAGTTGGTTAAGAATATGATAAGATTGACGCTGATAAGGTAAAACATGTCATTTTTTGTCAATATGTGTGTTCTTTTCTGCAAAACCTGAATCAGAAATGATTTGTATTGTATCTGCAAACAACAACAAGCATATTCGGTTCCAACTAACACGTTGCAGTTTGTAACTATATAATTAGCTCAGTGAAATGACAATTATGTTCCATCAACTACTGACATCTTGCCTAACTGTGCTAAGAACTATTTTTGTTTACTTGAGCACAGAGAGAAGTAGAGAACTGAAGTCAAGCTTAAATGCTCAAAAGCCAATTATGTTGACTGATTGGGATTAGATTTGGTTAATTGCATAAAAGTCGGACAGAATTTGCCATTACTTCGCAGCTTGACCTTGCTGTTAATTGTTGGTGCTATTTGCAAACAACCCAAAATGGCTGGTGTTTATTACAAATGTGAGAAACAAAGGGTACTTTTTGTGAATATGATCAAATTTTGGGTGTTGTTTATTAAAATAACATTTGTTTTTTTGTTTGTTCTATAGCTGTAAATTTATTAATATCTCATCCTAGGTAGTCACTTTCATTTAACAAAGCATTTTAACACCATAGATTTTTATCAGTAAAACCGTGTAATAGCTGCCAGATCAATACGTACCTTTTTATTCCAATTTATTTCCTCCAGGCTTTGAGGTTTTTACTAAAAAAATTTGGTTAACTGAATTCCGTTCACTTCTTCTAAGTTAATGGAAAATAGAAAATGATAATCCTTTTATTACCCGCATCTAATCGTACTGGAACTGCACCACTCAGCAAAGTAAAAGGTACCATTGATATATATCTATCTGTTAGCATCATGATCCTCATAAATTCAAAAGATTTTGACTCTGTCAGAGCATGAAATTGATTGAAATTATTTTATTTGTAGGTGACAGAGAAGGCTGATTTTGCAAAGGATTTGTGCTTAGATAGTTTGGACAGAGTAGAACTAGTAATGGCCATTGAGCAGGAGTTCTCTATTGAAATTCCTGATAAGGAGGCTGATAAACTTAGTTGCTGTGCTGATGTTGTGCATTACATTGTTTCTAACTCTCTATCCAATGCTTCCAGTAATTCCTAAATACAAAAAATCATCTTTTGTTTTGTTGAGAAATAAAAAAACAATTCTTCTAGAATCTTAATTGATACTACTTGTCTCAATGGAAAGGTGCTTGATAAGACAAGATAGTCAACTCAGCTGCTTTAATTGATGCAATTTCATTTTCATGTGGGTTAGAATTTTGTGAGGACAAGAGGGCTTTTTTCAATTCTTGATTTGCTGAATTTGGTCGTAGTAGCTGTTGCTGTCATGGGATTCTTTCTATATGCTCCCTTTTTAGTAGCTTTCAACTTTATGCAAACTCTTGTTCTGATAATTTAATTGCCTGATTTGAAAATTAGATCTAGATAGTTCTTGAATTGAGTGATCTTTTATCCCCCATTATTTATTCTACCAGGTCTAGACAATTTGACATGCACGTATTTATGTTGGGAGTTGATATAGATATTTAATTTATTACTCGATTGAAATGAATTATTACTTAGTTTATTGAATTTATTATTGAACTTGTTTTGTGCATGGAATGCTTTGATATTCAACAAAAATGAATTATTGATCCGATTAGTAGTATTCAAGTTTAATAATAAGATACAACAACAAAGTCTTTATTTTCAAATAAATTGGAGTAGGCAAGTTTAATAATAAGATATTATACAAAATAAGTTAAATAATAAAGTTATTTTTTTATAATAACTCATCTGTGTAAGTGTTAACTAGTAATAGTGTTATTGATGATGGTATTATCGCTGCATTTTCTATCCGTATTCTATACTTGTTTTCATTGTTCAAAGAAGTGTTTTTTTTTCTCGGAGAAACTACTATTATGGATTAGGAACATATTTCGCCGATTCCAACTTCGATTCCGTCATCGATATTCACTGGACACGTTCAATTGAGTTCCGACGAAAATTTATTTTATTTATGATGCATATTGTTTTCGTTATTATGCATGTTATTTTTGTTATTGTGCATCTAATAATATGCATAACAGACAAATACTTATGATTTATATGCTAAGTTCATTATATTTTTTCGTTCTACTTATGATTTATTATGTTTTCGTTATTATGCATGATGTTTTTGTTATTATGCATGTTATTTGTATTATTTTGCATGTTAATTACTTGCATAATAACAGAAAATAACATGCACAATAACAAAAACAACATGCATAATAATTAGAACAAATTTTCAAAATAAATGCAACTGGATTCGTCTAGTTCGCATCGATGAGCGTAACGATCCGTGTCGATGAGCGTAGCGACATTCGTTTTTAGTGGAGCGTCCAATCAATTATATGCACAGGGGCGGATCCAGAGGCTTTTTAAGCCCAGGCACAATTAAGCCCGGGCACTGAGGTTGAGATTGAGCCCGGGCACAAATCCACTAAAACCCACTAAAATATCATTAAAAACTAATTTTTCGTTACAAAAATAACTAAAAATACACTAAATTTTGCGTTTTTGGAAAATCGAACCCGGGCACTTGCCCGGGCTTGCCCATGAGTGGCTCCGCCACTGTATATGCATAATGACAAAAACAACATGCAAAATACAAAAACAAATGCAAACTGAACTGAACTGGACCTGTCATGTTGGAATCGATGAATGTATCAGCTCCCTAGAGATGAAGTCACTAAAGGTCTAAAGGAGGAGTTTGTTTTGTCACCGACTTGTAGGGTTGCAAACGGATATGATTTCAATTTCGGAGCCGGATCCGTATCCGAATCCCAATATTTTGAAATTTTCGGATATCCGTGATAACTGATAAACCTAATTAGATATATATTTTGAAAATTGTTGGTTGCCGTAGAGATCGCCGTGATATTTATTTCCGCTATTTATTTATTGATGACAGACTAATTGTTTGTTATAACACGTTATCTCATAAAATAATATTACAATATACAGTTTTTTATGTGAACTAAACTTTTCAAATATATCCCATCGTTAATTTAACAATGATATGATTGTTGTATTAAGTAATTTTTTTATTTAACAATTTGCAAAATAAATACAATTTGACATGTATTTGATGAGTTATAGTGTGTAGGTACAAGACAAAGTAATGTAGAACCTAGAGGTCTAGGTGATTAACTAATTTTAGTCAGTTAAATCAAATAGAAACTTAATTGCAAATTTCACAAATTATGGCAAGCAATTCTAATTAATTGTCTAATCAAGCAATTCAAGCACAACTCAATTCAATTCACAAACAAATCAAGCAATTAAACTAATTGAATTGAGTAAATATAAATAGAGATAAGGGAAAAGAGAATGGCTCAATGCGTGTTGACGGAGTTCGGCTTGCACGAATGCCTCGTGTACGTCTCCGGGTCCCCGGCGCCCCCGCTTCTTGCGGTAATAAGCTTGGTCCGCTACACTAAACAATAATCGCTTGCTTAGCGCTACAACTTCGAAATTGGGGCTCTCTTACACACACCGGTGAAGCCGCCAACCCTAACCCGACGCCGAACTCTATCTCGCTTACACACACCGATGGAGAATCGAGCCGACTTCCTTGAATACATTTACACACTCCGGTGGAGCTTAAGGCAACACACACTCACAATTTGACAATTTCTAAATGGAAGATAATCAAAGATAATCACTCAAACAACTAAATTCTCTATAATCCCTAGATTAGATTTAACTAATTAAACTTGGGACTAGAGCGAGGATTTGGCTATTTGGAATTAAGCTCAACAATGGCAGAATGGATTTTGATTTTGACAGAACAACAGTTTAAATTGTTGAGGGAGAAGGGTATATATAGGGTACAATGCTGGCTAAAAGCAGCTCTGCGTCAGATAGTGTTATAGCGCTATCCTCTATAGAAAAGATAGCGCTATAACGCTATCTTGAATATGGACAAAAAATATGACCGTTGGTACCAATTTTCTGGTAGCGTTATAACGCTAATCTATGTACAAAATATAGCGTTATAACGCTATCTAATGCCAGGACAAGAAATTTGATCGTTAGAATTTGTCTGGCGTTATAACGCTATACCAAATTCCTTCAGAAATTTCCAGTACTTAGCCAATTTTTTGCACATGAACTTACCTTGGCGTTATAACGCTAAGCTCTCTGAAAATTTGTGTGAATGATTTTGCTACTAATTCAAATGATGTTTTTGATCAAATAAAGTTTATATTCCTAAACTTAAATTATATCCAAGACATATTCTTGATGTTTTGAAATTTTATTGATTCAATTTCTATTTTAAAATTCATTTTTAATATTTCAGCATTCTAGCGTTATAACGTTATATCTAGCGTTATAACGCTATCTTGTTTCGATCTTGGTTTTTGGTCAGAAAATACCATTTTGGACATCTAGCGTTATAACGTCAAGTTTAGCGTTATAACGCTATACTATGTTTGGTTTGGATTTCCTTGCTCTTTTGTACCCAAATTTAAATAAACTAAAATCTAAATAACCTAAGCATGTCTTCATTTTGATCTTGATCGTCTAGTCTTGGTTGTCTTGATCTTTAAACGACCATAACTTTTGACTCGTAACTCCGATTTCAACGTTCTTCGTGGCGTTGGAAAGCTCGCGACGAAATCTACGGCCAATATTGGGCTTGCCCATACTGGATCACTTTTAGGCCCATCGGAGATCGTTTGAAGCCTCAAAACTTCTCTTGAAGATTTCCTACAAAATTTCTCAAAAGACAAAGCTTGTAAAATTCAAGATCGTTTTGCAAATCAACAAATACAAGACATTGTTTGAGCCAACAAGTAAGACATGACAAGACGATGCATCTTGGAGTATTATGGAGCCTTGGAGCACTAAAATTGTCCTTGAAAAACATAGAATAAATTTTCTATTTCTTAGGTTTCAATTTCCAGAAATATCACCTTTGAAATCAAGCCGAACAAGTCAAAACAGTGCCTCGATACATATCGATACACCGATATACTGTATCGATATATCGATACAAGGAATAGTCAGGTAGCTGACTAAGTACAAAACAGACTAATAGGACCATCACATGTCATGGTCATATCGATACATCGATTTTTCATATCGATTGGTCTATCGATATATCGATATATCGATATTCCCGTTATCCGACTCGACTCATATCGATTTGTCAAACCCGTGATCCGACTCGACTCATCCCGTGGCAAACCCGCCAGGAACGCGCCCGACCCGTGCCAAACTCGTGCCAACCCGCTCCAAACCCATGCGAACCCGTGCCAAACCCGTGCGAACCCGTGCCGAACCCGCCAAACCCACGGAATACCCGTGGAATAACCCACTTTGTGTCATTTCACCGAAAATAAAACACCTTTGTGTCTATTCCAACTCACTTTGTGTCATTTCCAACTCAAAAAATTCACAAAAAATCATAAAAATTCGAAAAAAAAATTAAAAAAATTAAAAAAAGTTGGCAGAAAAATTAATTAAATTTTTTTAATTTTCAACCCCCTCTATAAATACCCCATACCCTCTCACTTCCTTCACACCTCAACTATCATCTATCTCTCTCTCAATTCTCAATTCTCCATCTTTGTTTTAATCAAAATTAGTAACGAAACTCTGTCAAAATTTTAATTTATAAATTATAATACATTTAGATTTAATTATTTAATTTTAGATATTTAGTATTGTTAATTTACATTTATTCGGGATGGTGTAAAGGAGAACCCAAATTTCGTTATCCTTCCGTGCAAATTCGACTATATTCAAAGGTACATTTAAGTTACATTTTTATGGTTCAATTTTTCATTTTGCAATTTTCTATTACATGGCTGAAAATTTCGCCTACATTTTTATTTTGAGAGGTAGATAAGGTGATAACACTGATTTTACATGTAAATGATATAATATACTTGTTCCGTAATTTGTTTGAAGATTGAGATAAGACTTATTTCATACGCATATTGCCTAATTTTTTTTATTTTTGTTGTCAAATAGTCCATTGTTATCAGAATCCTTTGTATATTTTTTTTTCTCAAATATAATATGTGCATTGGTTACAACTCAAGACGGGCCAAATCTGTCTGGCATCTTTTAAAAAGTAATTTGACATGCAACGGTAAATTTCGTTCCCTCAAATTTAAAACCCAGGGCTGTGTTTGGTTGTGGAGTAAATTTAATTCGAATTAAATTACTTACTTCAAGTTAAGATGTAGTAAGTTAATCATGTTTGGTGGATTAAGTTAATCCATCTAAAAAGGTGGAGTAACTTACTCCGAATTAAATTTAATCTTACTCCAACTTACTCCATCAATTTTACTTCACGTTTGATGGATTAATTTTGGAGTAAGAGGGTTAGTTAATCCACCTCTTACTCCACAACCAAACATGACCCAAATGATTTAAATTTGGAAAAAGAATTAGAAATTGAAAAATGATATATCGCACATAAGCCGGGTAGTCGTACCCGACTCTAGATCCACTTGCAGCGAAAGCAGATGGGCCACTTGGAACATAACATGGCAAAATGCTCGAAAAACGAGTTTTTTTGCCTGACATTCAAGAAAATCTTACATATATAAAAGTTTAACATTCTTATCTACAGTGGCTATAAATAGTATTTTCACTGTAGCATTTTTTTTTTTTGAATTTTTTTTTATTTTTTCAGAAAAAATTTTCGGAAATTTTTTTGCATTTTTTTTTGCAGAAATTTTTTTTTATTTATTCTGCCGTTGTTTTTTTGTAGTTTTTCGCGCGGAGCGCGAGCTCTTCGCCCAGTAAGAATAATAATTTGATCGTGTATTAAAAAACAAAATATTTATAAACTTATTTTATAAAGACATGTGTTCATAAGTGTTATCTAGACACCTGCGTTCAAAATGAAAAAAAACGTTGGTCTAAAGTAATGTTCACAAAATACTTCTGAACGTATAGTCTAATGCACAAATCTGAACAATAACATTACTGAACACAAAATCTAAACATAAATGCAAGATCTGAATGCATAATTTGAACGTAGTATTCAGATTCTTTTAGTTCAATCAGACTCATTTGTTTAGACAATATTTTTGAAGCTGTATTTATAAAATAGGACCATATAGTGGCAGATGTAGGTTGAACCAGGAAGGGGTAAGTGCCCTCTTCTGAAAAAAAAAAAATTTGCAAAAAATCTATGTATATTTATACGATTAGTCAAATTTTTTTTTGTAAAATTATCATGTATATTTAAAAATCTACGTCATTTTGTCCTCCTGAAAAAAAAAATCTTATCTCCTCCTCACGAAAATTCTAAATCCTTCTCTGAAACCATTTAAAAAAACAGGATGAGAGCAGTTATACTTATTTTTTCTAGGATCAGTTAAAAAATTCCGAAAAACGGCTGGATAAAACAGCGGTCCAGGATTCTGGCCCCACCAAGTAACAAGGTGGTCCCAAACCGAAATAAAAACTGGATTGGAACTGGATTTCGGATCCGTCATATAAATAAGTAAATAACTGTGTGTGAAAAAGGGAAATTAAAAAAAAATCCCTTTGGAGTGTCTGAGCCTCTGAGGCGAGAGAGAAAATATCCTCCTTTTATTTTTTAAACCTTTTTATTGTACTCCCCTCCTCTTCAAGCTCGCTCGAAGGGAAAAAGAGGGGTTAATTTGCAGGAGATTTCCACCTGATTCAACTACCCACTGCTAGTTTTTTCTTGGTAAGATTTAATTGTGCTCAGTATACAGTTTACTTTCGATATTTTTTTATGGTAATTAGTGATTTCCACACTGTTTTGTTTTTTGAATGAGGTAACTCAAGCTGTCTAGGGTTTCCAAAATCCTGTAATCTCTTTAAGAGAAGGTCGCTTGCTTTAGTTCCTTTGTGTAGCTTTTGAGCAAAACACAGCCAACTTTTGTTGCCCTTTGTATATCTCTTCTCTAGGCTTTGGATTTTTTTAAATTATGATGTTTCTGACGGACCCATCATAATTCGCTTTAAATTCTATAAAATTTGCAAGATATTGAGATTTTTTTCCTTAAAATCAGTTGTTTAGGAGTTCCCTTATCATTTTGGCACCAGTTAGAAAGATATCCAGAACAGATTTAGGGTTTCATATCTACCTTTTTTTTTTTTCCCCTTCCAGGTATAGTTTGAAATAGGTTGGCATGACTGAACCGGACCCAACCCCTGCAATAGAAGAAAACCCAGTGGCAAATGGGTCGATACAACCGGCCCCACCTCCCTATCTCAAACCCATCCAAGGAAAGGAGTCTGAAGAAAATGAGGAGAAAAAAGATGATGAAGAGGCTAAGGGAGCTGGAGATGAGAAGCCCCAAGAAGGAGAAAATGGTGCAAAAGCCACTGAAAAATCAGAAGATCAAGGGAAGCAAGAAGTTGCAGAGGTAAGTAAGGTAGAAAAGGACTCCGATAAAATTGAAAACGACCCCTGTGAAAAGAAAGAGGCAGAAGAAACTGGTAATGGAGAGGATGAAAGCAAGGGAGAAAAGGATACTGAAGAAAAGAAAGGTGGAGAATCTGCTGACATGCAAGTTGATGATAACAAAGAAAATGAGGCTGACGAAAAAGGTGGGGAAGCAACTGACATGGAAGTTGATGATAACAACGAAAACAAGGTTGAAGAAAAAAAAAGTGGAGAAGCGGCTGACGTGGAAGTTGATGTTGACCAAGGAAAGGTAGAAACTGGTAAAGAAAATACTGAGGAAGCTAAGCCGGTTGACAGTGAAGATGTGAAAATGCTGGATACAAAAGATGCTAAAGCAGAGGCATCAGTGGAAAAGGGTGACGATGCAAGCGGTGAAGTGACAGAACTGAAGGACGAAGAAAAAGAGAAAGAAGTACCCGTCACTGAAAATGAGAAGGAAGAAGAGAAAAAGGATGATGTCACAACTGAGAAAACGAAGGAAACAGAAGCAGAAGTAGAAGAGAAGGAAACGGAGGCTGAAGGAACAGATCAAGAGAAGGAAGCAAAAACAGAAGGAACAGATCAAGAGAAGAAAGCAGAAACAGAAGGGAAAAATAAAGAGAAGGAAGCCGAAGCAGAAGAAAATGAGAAAGAGAAGGATCTAAAGTCAGAGAAAACTGAGAAAGAGAATGATGTGGTTAAAGAGGAGAAGCAAGAGGTTGAAACACAGACCCCAACTACAAAAGGGAAGAGGGGACAAAGGGGAGGCAGTGCAAGTAGTGAGAGAAAGAAAGGTAAGATGAAGAAAGAGGAAGCAAAAGAGTTTTCAAGCCCCCCTCTAAGCACGTATGCATTGGATCGGCCTGTGCGTGAGAGAAGGACGGTTGAGAGGCTTGTTGAGGTTATTGAAAAGGAACCGAACCGAAGCTTTGTGGTTGAGAAGGTTTTTTTTCCTTCACTTTCTTATCCATTGATTTAATTTTTTTCTTTTTTCGAGTTGTATGTTTTGTGATCCTGGAGTTTGCTTTTTATTAATTGTTTTCCTTTTGTTACTTTTGTTGCAGGGTCGTGGAACTTCATTGAAAGATATTCCATCGGGTATGCTCCTATTAAGGTTTACTGAACTGGCTAACTCTGGATGCAATACAGTAGTCAGTAAATGCATCTAGTACAAAATTTGTTAAAAAATATTTGGAACAGAAAAAAATGCTTCTCAAAATGTAATATAGATGGCCTTATAATCTTGTGAAGTAGAAAACACACAAGTTCTGGCACTTCAGGTGCAGTATTGCAACAGTTTGGGTGGGACATGTGTTTAGTTTTCAGTTTGCCTATAACTTTCGTGTTATTGTTGTTATAACTAGTCTCTGAAGCTTTTTAAGGATTTTTTTGTGACCATATGTATTGCACTATGGTCATGAATGCTGTTTGGGCCAACATTTTGTTTTCATGCTTTGTGACAAGACTAGAACTTAGTTGTTATTTCTGAAAGGATCTCTTTTGTTTTTCTGTACCTGATATTGTTTCTTCATGTTGCAGTTGATTGCTTACTTAAATTTGAGTCGAAAATTTTTGTTTCCAAATTTGTTTTCAGTGGCTCATAGATTAGCAAGGAAGAAGCCTGAGGATATAAAAATGATTCACTACACTCTTTTTGGACGGAAAGGGAAGGTGATTTCAGAAACTTGTTACTTGTCTTTGTACTTCTTTCTTTTACAAAATTAATCACTGTTGGAACATCTGAATGAAAAGTATATAATTTACACTGTAATTTATGCTAATAAGTTATTGATTATTATTGTTTGCTCATAAATGTACATGTTTTCAAACTCTAAAAGTGGTTAGTGATCCTCTTTTCCTCTTTGGTATAACTTTCTCTGGTGGATGACCGAAATTGTCATGGCACCTCAGATTATTGGCCACTGTTAAAGATTACTGAAGCTGTTAATTAATCCTCCTCTTCTTTATTTGCTTTGAATCATCCAGAATATGGATAGTTCCTCTTTTTCTTGGGCAACATTCTTCTCAATTTTTGCAACTTTGTCCTTTTTTCCATACAACAAAATAGCTCTCATGTTTCCACAATTCTGCCACCATATTAAAACATAATACTTCTATAAAATGGGCTATGGAGACTGAGTTAATTGATATAAGGAACCGATCAGTACAGCTATTCACTTCATTGATATGCCGCAGACTGAGTTAATTGATAGGATTGCAAAATGGGCTATGGAGAAGAAGATGCCTGGTAGAAGGATTCAAAACGTACCAGGCTTGGAGTATCAGGAAGGGCACATGATTATGGCTATATGATGATTAGATCCCTTTGCTTTTTGTGTTGTTTTATTTTCACTACATTGGTGTTTCAGAGTGTTGATTTTGGATGTTTGATACTAGTGACTGGGGTGAGGTATAGAGAGACTTTCAAAGTTTATAGCCGTTGGAAAATAAAATGATAGCACTATGGATTGGTATTCTAGATAGGAATACCAATGCATACTGGATAGGGGATTAGATGTTTATTAGGTGAATGGGGGATGATATGGCTCAATCTTGATGTAAAACTATCTTCGTTTTTTTATAAAAAACTGAAGAGGTGGGTTTCTCCCACTTATTTAAAAAAATGTAGTTGTTTTCGTTTTTTTCAGGTACTAGAGTTCAAAACCCACATACTCCAATACTCTGGATTTGTTTGGCATGAAAGTGATGTATGTATCTTTGTCCTCCGTTTCATAATAGTACGATCTATATTTTTCGTGCGAGTTCGTGACCAATATGTGTGATTGGTTACCATTGAAACAGGAAAAGCAGAGAGCAAAGGCAAAGGAGAGACTGGACAAATATACCATAGACGTACTTCTAGAACTGTGTGATCTATTTAATGTTTCCACTACCAAAATCATGAACAAGAAGGTATAATTTATATTGGCATAAGAAAAGACCTGAGAAATTACCTTACTAGGATTCCTATATCGATTCTTGGTGCTGCACTGCTCAGGTCTTACCAACTTCACATTTAGATAGAATTGAGTTGATTCATTTTTCTGCACTTGTGGGTTTTGCTCATTTCTTGCTTGGATTACAAATTTGCTTTTTTATGTGATAAACCAACTTGTGTATGGTAAGATTTTCATTTTATTGCCAAAACGAAAAGACAGTAATTCATCTCAAAATCAGTTAGCAAATTACTTCCTGAGCATTATAGCAGTTCTTTCATTTTCATATTTGATATTTTTTTTGTAACAAATAATTCATGTCACCATCAGTTGGCAGATGGAGTATTTTACTGAGCATAATTGCAATTCCAATTCTTTCATTTTCATTTTGACATGCATATATATCTTTGTAACTTTTGTAAATTGAACATTGCCAATAGGACGATCTGATAGAGAGGCTTCTGGACTTCATTGCTGAGCCACATGCATCAACAGGTGCCTCACTTTCAGATAAGGAAACGGTGTGTCCTGCAATTCACTTATTTTTTGTACTGCAATATTTTTGGGGACTTCTCTTTAATATGTTAATTTATTTATTCGGTATTCCTGAATTGTTGTATTGCAGCCAACAAAATCCAACAAGAGGAAGAGAACCTCAAGAGGAAGTGCATCAAAGGAGGACTTGGACTTTACTCCCTCAAAGAAGTCTCGCGAGGTATACTTGCGATTACAAATTTTGCCTTGAGTGTTTTGGACTTTCTCCCGATGTTGATTGACATACAAGAGGTACTATATGTGCGGGTTGTATATGTCTAGGTCCGAGATAAGGTCTTTATCCTAGTTAAACCGTGCCAGTTTGGCCTTCTCCATTACCCAATCCAACTATATACTGCCTTTCTATATTGAACTTCCTGGAGGTTACTTGATTGTTAATAAATAATTTAACTGTTCCAGTAATTTTTTTATTGGTAATGGTAGAAGCAATCATCCAACTCAAAAAGAAAAGGAGGGATGGATACAGAGAGTGAGGAAGAAGAGGAAGAGGAGCATGATGAAGAGGAAGAAGATGAGCCCATAGCTGCTAAAAAACAATCGGAGAAGCCATACAAAGAGGCCGAAGAAGAAGAAATCGAGGGAGAAGAAGAATATAACGAAGAAGATGACGACGGTGAGTATAGGTCAGGAAAGAAGAGAGCATCTGGAAGCGGAAAGAAAAAAGATTCTGTTGCTAAGAAGGTGCAGACGCCTCCTGCAAAGGCAAAGGCAAAGACTCAACCTTCTTCCTCTAAGAACTTGGCCTCGTGTGCTATGGATAAGAAAGAGGAGGGGAGAGGGGAGGCTGGAGGCACTGCTAAGGTCTTCTCTCGCAAGAGAAAAGGTCTTGATACCACTGCTGCCAAGGACAGTAAATCTTCGGGTATTGTGTTTATTTACATCTTCCCTTCTATTGCCATTTTAATCACAAGCTATTTATGTTAGATTTCTTGGACCGTAGCAAGATGGAAAGGGTCCTTTTTCTGATGGTTTACTTAAAAAGAGCATTGATACCCTTTATTTGCAATTTACAAGAATTATTTTTGAAATCTTTATCAATTTGTTCTGAAGGAAAAAATGCTGCTCTGAGTGGGAAAGGCAAGGCCAAAGCAGCTGCTGCAGAAGCAGAGGCTGAACAATTGTCAGGTCCCAGCAAGGAGGAGTTGCGTGCCACCATCAGTGATATTCTCAAGAAAGTTGATTTCAATGTGGTATGGTCTTTCCCCTTTCTTCTGTTTCTTTACAACTTAGTTTCTGAACATCAGAGTGAAAGGGATGCTGAGTTATGAGCAAATTGCTTTCTATTTTCAGGCTACTTTCAGCGACATTGTCAAGAAGCTAGGTAAGATGCAATAGTCTTTCTTATCAATTTGCAGTAGTCAATCTATATGACATATTATTCTAACACCGAGGATGAATGAATGTGATGAACAGGTGTACATTACAAGATGGACATGTCAGCAAAGAAAGTGATTATTAAGATGCTGATACAAGAAGAGCTCACGAAGTTGGCAGATGAGGCTGAAGAAAAGGAGGACGAAGACGAGTATTTGGAACCTGTGAAAAAGGCACCTGCACCAAAAGGTAGAGGCTCATCAACGAAGGGTATCAAGGCTTGATTATTGTTATAATTAGAGGTTCGCTCGGCTGGATGTGACTTACCGTTGGTTGTTTCTGTTAGTATTATGTAATCTGTTGTTCATTACCATTATTGTAGTATTTATAAGTTTTATAGCAGGACTCGTCTTTTTTAGCTTCACGTTTTGTATTATGTTGCTTTAACCGGAGGGATCAGTTAGGTTCGATAGCCTTTGTATCTGTCAAGATCAGAGTCAGCTGACAACAGATCTAAGTAGTATGAATTAGGCCTTGTGTATGTTGATGGTTACTTTGGTAGTGTTTGAATAACATATTTATTGTTGTTATCGTTGTAATTTCTTTGTGTTGCATGTTCATCTGCTGCTCTTGGTTGAATATGATGCACCGACTGAGATAATGTTTCGGCATGGATGCGTGATATATGCATGTATCATGTATCTAACTAGAACAACCAGCCTTCTGGCCTTCTGGGATAAGAACTGATTCTCAAACAAAGTTATTTGATAGAAAAGCTGTGATATGTAACGAAGGGAAGTTGTAACACTGGGCAAATTGTTTGATCAACCGGGCCAGAAATCAGAGCCCGCTTGATCCATCTAACACTATTCTCCGAAACAATATCCTCTGCAGCCAGAAAAATGGGTGCTCTCTGCATTCACTAATCTGGATCGTCCGATTAGGTTTGAACATATATGATTTTGTAATACAAAACCTCCTAAATTATATAATTGGCGGTCAACCGTTCAGATCTAATCGAACGGTCTAAATTAGTAACAATCCAAATTAGTAGATGCTGAGCATCCATCGAATTGATCAGGTCCCTGTGTATCTATCCACGGTCCAGGTAAGCCTGTGGCGAGCCTATCCACGGCATGAAGCATTTCCATGTTGCCACTTCTTATCAATTAACTAACGGTTGTGCCCCCTCCACGTGGGACTCTAAATCCGATAATTATTACACCAGATCCGATGGGCCCCAACCCTCCTCCCCTCATTTCCTCTCTTCCCCTGATCCCCTCCCCTACTTGGCCACTACAGTCTCCAGCAAGAGAGAAGGAGAACAGACTCAGAGAGCAAGGGAGACCACCATAATTTTTCATAACCTTAATTGGTGCAATTGTAACAGTTAGCTCTCTCCCTTGCCTCTAAAACCTGTCTTCTCTCCTATCAATAGACAACTGGAGATTTTCGAGATTTTAAGTTGCTCAGAGGTCGTTCAGTTTTGTTGTTGATCGGAGCAATCGGGGCATGGCAGATTCTGATAACGAGTCGGGAGGTGGAGGACACAACGGCAGCAGTGGCAGGGATCAGGACAGGTTTCTACCAATAGCGAATGTAAGCAGGATAATGAAAAAAACACTTCCTGCCAATGCCAAAATATCCAAGGAGGCGAAGGAGACGGTGCAGGAGTGTGTGTCAGAGTTCATCAGCTTTATAACTGGCGAGGCCTCTGACAAGTGTTTGCGTGAGAAGCGCAAGACCATCAACGGAGACGACCTTTTGTGGGCTATGTCTACTCTAGGCTTTGATGACTATATTGATCCCCTCAAACTTTACCTTCACAAGTTTCGTGAACTCGAAGGGGATAGGCAAGGTGGAGGTAGTGGTGCAGCTAGCGGTGGTGGGTCTGCTTCTTCATCATCGTCACAACCGACAGATGTGCTTGGGGGAGCAGGAAATATTGGTGGTAGTTATGGTACCGGCTTGTATGGCACTGGTACGGGCGGTGGCGGTGGTGGCGGCAGTGGCATGATGGTTATGGGTCAACAGTTGTACAGTGGGTCCCCTACGTCAGGATCGCTATATCAGCATCAGCAACATCAGATGGGGAGCAGCTTATTTCGTGGCGGCAGTGGAAGCGGAAGTGGCAGCGGCGGTGCTGGAAGCTCTTCTCCTTCAGGGAGACAAGGAAGGGTATAATATGATATACCAAACGTGTATCATGTATGATTTGGTTGGGGAAGGCACCATTTAATCTGTAATCTTTGTTAATTAATTAGGGGCATTGAAAGCTTAATTATTGGGAATCACTCAAGAGCAACATGTTATTGTAGATTTAATCTTTTTTGGGATGACCAGAGGTTGTAACTAATTTTCTTTGAAAAATGCCCTTTTCTGATTTTATGCTGGATATCATAGGATATAGTTTTCCTGCTGAGTGATGTATTATCGGAATTTTCTTTTCTTAAACTTTTTTCACTAATTTTTTTTGACCTCTTTTTTTCCCACTAATTTGCTTGACATGGCTATACAAGTACTATTGAACAGCGTTCAAAGTATCCGAACAAACCTCAAATATATTACATTACATGACCAAACTGATCCTGCTCTCTAACACTCCCAATCCAAAGCATCTCCTTCTTAGCATATCCATAAGGTTTGGAAAAATTAAGCGGGAATTTCATAAATATTTTAAATCAAAATATATATTTGTATTTTACTTCTTCAAAAGAATAGAAAGACGGAAGTATAATTTATTATTTCATGAAATATAATTTGACTTCAAAATGATATCTTTATTTGATTTTAAGAATCATGCAATATTATGTACAGGACTTTCATATATAAAAGACCATCATGATATATATGATATGCAGTTTTATTAATTTTTCCAAACTGTGAAAATTTCATTTATTATTTTAGATTTAATGAAAGGTTATTAGACGGTATAGATTAGTTTAGGGTTATAAAAAGTAAGTATGTGATGATGATTTTGTTGTTTGAATTTTGTACTTTTTTTCTATGAAAATGAAAGTAGCAGACGCTTCCTGCTTATTTTAAAATAAAATTTTCATTTATTTATTGCAATTTTATACAACCCAATAGACATAAAACGTGAATTTTAAATTTTATAAATAACTACAACAACAACAACAAAGCATTTATTCCCAAACAAATTGGGATACTCTAGAAACGAAATCCAATATGAAATGAAAAATTAATATAAATAATAATATAATAAATAGTAAAATAGTAGTAAAAATAGAAGTATAATAATAATAATAATAATAATAATAATAATAATAATAATAATAATAATAATAATAATAATAATAATAATATTCTACAAATCATAAGTATAAACTAGCGTCTTACCTCGTTAATTCTGAACAAATTTTGTAAATTATTAATTCATCAAAATATTATTAGATAGAAATAGAGAAAATTATTTATATGGATTTTGATATAATTTATAGAATTTCTATGCGCTTCAAATAATTATTCGTCATTTATTTTTTTCAAATCTGGCTAATATCTGCAGTCATATTTGATCTTATTAAAAAAAAAACTTGTCGGATTTATGACAGGTGTCCTCTCTCTCACACACACTCTCTTAGCTTTTTCTTTCTTTTTCCCCTTCTTCTTCCTCAACTAAGAGTTGACCGAGGTCAACACCTCCTCGTCGTCAATGGCTCAATGCAGGTATCATCAAGGCTCTTATCTGAGGAAGCAGATCGCATCGTGGCACTGTTCTGAGACTTAATGACATGTTGTCAAACAATGGGAATTGCCGGAGTGGTCGGAAGTCAAGTGCACCATCACCTCTGGCCATTGCCATTAAAGGTTAAGATGAATGCCATTGCCATTAAAGGTTAAGATGAAGGTTTGCTTCGATTTCTTAAGATTTTCATGCATGAGACTTGTTGAATGTTAGACAATTAGCCACTTATTATTTTATTTTAACATTTATAAAAGTATTATTACGTACGTAACTAATCTTCATGATCTTATTATAATTTCCCAACAACATATATATGTTGCTCATAATTTGTTTTCTTTATATTATGCATGTAGAAACACACATTTGCATAATATTTAATATGGATTTTATAAAACGAATCATACAGTTTTTAAAACAATCCTGATAACATACTTGCATACAGAGGTGTCAGGTGTGAGCGTTGATAAGTTTGATTGCGAAAAAAATAAATAAAATTGGGCATATATAATTAAGTCTCAATTAAATTTTACATGAAAACCAAGAATTCTTGGGTAAAACCCAAGACTCAATTACTCAAACCTAGCTGCCGAACATGATTATAAATATAAACCCATTCCCATTACAAATCCCATAATATATTTAGATTAAAACTAGCTAAGGCAACTCAACAGCTTCGATACAGAGAGATAACAGAGACTGAGAGGAGAAGGGAGACAAGCACAGTTTCTCTTACCTCTAATTGGTGCAATCCCAACTCTTAGGCTTTCTCCCTTGCTCTAATTAATCCTGCTTCTTCTCTCCGGATCAGTAGACAACCAAAGATTTTAAAGATTTTCTTTAGTTTGCAAGATTTTCAAGATTTTTAAGTTGCTCAGAGGTTGTTCATCAGTTTGGTTGTTGATCAGAATACTTGAGGCATGGCAGATTCTGATAACCAGTTGGGGGGTGGAGGAAACAATGGTGCAGATCCTGATAACGAGTTGGGAGGTGGAGGAAACAATGGCGCAGATCCTGATAACGAGTTGGGAGGTGGAGGAAACAATGGTGCAGATCCTGATAACGAGTTGGGAGGTGGAGGAAACAATGGGGCGGGTTCTGATAACGAGTCGGGAGGTGGAGAAAACAGCCGTGGCATGAAGCGGAAAAGGGAGAAGGACGAGTGCCTACCGATAGCTAACATTTCCAGGATAATGAAAAAAGCACTTCCTGACGAAGGAAAGATAGCAAAGGATGCGAAGGAGGCGGTGCAGGAGTGTGTGTCGGAGTTCATCCACTTTATAACTATTGAGGCCTCTGACAGGTGTTCGAGCATGAAGCGCAAGACCATCAACGGAGATGACATTTTGGAGGCTATGGAGACACTAGGCTTTGATGACTATATTGAACCCCTCAAACTTTACCTTCAGAAGTATCGTGAACACGAGAGGGGTAGCCGAGGCAGTGGTAGAGGTGCAGCTAGGGGTGGTGCGTCTGCTCCATCATCGTCACAACCAACGGATGTGCTTGGGGGAGCAGAAAATGTTGGTGTTAGTTATGGTACCGGTTTGTCTGGCACTGGTACAGGTGGTGCTAGCTCTGGCTACGGTGGCATGATGCCTATGGATCAACAAGGAATGGTATGTTATTATAGTTCCATGCTTGTATCGTTTGTGATTTGGTTGAGGAAGACTTCAATTAATTTCTGTAATTTTTGTTATTAGGAGCGTTGAAATGCTAAATTTAATTAATTGTTGGGGATCGGTTTTTTGATGAAGATCTCATTGTAGATTTGATCTTTTTTGGGATGACGAAAGATTGTAACTAATTTGCTAACAAAAATGCCCCCTTCTGATTTTATCTCGAATACCAAGTGATGTATTATTGTAGTCTTCTTTTCTTAAATAATTACACAAAACTTGCTTAGCATAGACCTTTGACTTGTTGAACTAAACAATTAATCAAGAATGAGTTGCATGACAATACCTTGAGTTTACCCAATTCCACCGGATGTTAAACAATTTTATATTGATTATTCAATTAGAATCATTCTATAATGTGGTGAAACAGAAATAACATTTTTCCAAATGTCTCTAACTCTTGCCAATAAAAAAGAACACAATTTTTCTCAAATTATAACAGTTATATATGGCCATTGCACTTAATTTAATTTCTTTGCCTTTTCTTTTTCTCTCTTTTCTTTTAAATTTTGGCGTGTGTTTGTATCAGTCTGCGTCTTTATTGCTACTACTGCACGACTCGACTCGACAATGTCATGTTATATTTTGAATCTAGGCACCTGATTGACTCGCTGTACTGTGCAATAAAAAAGAAAAGAAAAGAAATTCATAGAAACTAGCAGATAGTGTAACTAGTGTTTAATCATGCGTGCACCAATCGATGGATGCTCTCTCGACATCTAAATTTGCTATTGTGTTGGTTGTAGCAGCAGTTCCCCATGGAAAATTTAGATACTGGTATAGGTGGCGCTGATGGTGGAGGCAGGGGCATGATGTCTGCGGATGACCCATGGAGTGTTCTATATTTACATAATCAGCAACGAAAACAGAACAATCAGATGATGAGCGCCTCGTTTCAAGGCGCCAGCAGCAGTGGCAAGAAACCTTCGAGTCACCAGTCGAATGATCAGTCCTCTATGTATGAATTGTTCCAGCCGTATTTTCAACCACCGTATGAACCGCACCCTGTGCCTGTGCCTGATTCCCTGGCTCAACATCCACAAAATTCGTATGATATGCCCCCTATGCCTGGATCCCTAGCTCAGAATCAGCAAAATCTGTCTGATCCACCCCCTGTGTATGTATCGATTCCTCAGAGTCAGCAAAATTCGTATGATCTGGCCCCTGTGCATGGATCATTACCACAGAATCAGCAAAATCCGGTTGAACTGCCTCCTGTGTATGGATCATTGTTTCAGAATCAGCAAAATGAGATGGGGAGCGACCTTCTTCGAGGCAACAGTGGCAGTGGACAAGGCGGCGGCAGTGGACATGGTGACACGAGTGGCAGTGGAAGTGGCGGAGCCAGTGGTGAAAGCTCTGCTCCTGAAGGAAGACAAGAAAGGTTATGAATGATACTACCATGCTTGTATCGTGCATGATTTGGTTGGGGAAGACTTCAATTAATTTCTGCAATCTTTGTTTGTTAGGACAGTCGAATGCTACGTTAATTGTTGAGGAGTTGCTTAAGATGATATATTTTTGTAGATTTGATCTTTTTGTCTGAGATGATAAGCGGTTGTAACTAATTTGCTAACAAAAATGCTTCTTTTATGATCTTTAAGTTGGAAATCTTAGGATATAGTTTTCTTACTCTGTGATGTACAACTTTACTGGTCAGGTTATAATTTTGAATAAACAACCTAATTGGCTCGTGCCTCGCTGTACACCGTGCAATAGAGAAAACAAAAGGTAATTCAAAATAAACCAGATGCGATAGTGTAACTATGGTTGATCATGCATGCACACATGGATGAATGCTCTCTCTACCTCTAATTTACTATCTATATTACCCGGATACTTTTCGGAATCTTGCCGCACTGTATCGGATACGTATCTGATACTCAGATACTTCTTGAGATACGTATCTTATAAGCCACGTGGCGTATCGAGATTGGCGTATCCGATTATTTTATTCATTTTGACATACGAATTAGATTTCCGATATGCCTCAATACATTTCGAAACTCCATGTGACAATCATATCTTGTAAAATCGATGACAATTTTTGTGATATCACTAGAAAAATGAGTGAAATATGAAGTATGGAGAAAATTAGAATCCAAAAAAAGCTACATTATTAATTTTTTTATTAATTTGTTTATTAAATTCTAATATTATTAATTATTTTTTAATTAAAATTTAATATATATAGCCGCATCCGTATCTGACAATTTTTGAAATCGCCGTATCGCCGCACCTGTACCTAACAATTTTTGAAATCGCCGTATCGCTGCACCCGTGTCGTATCCGATACGATACCCGCACCTGTGCAACATAGTTTACTACTATATTGGTTTCAGCCGTTGTTCCCCACTCTTCAATGTCAACGAATAGCAAATTTGGAGGCAACCCGTGTTCTTCTGTTGTTCCACTGTTGTAACTTGTGCAACATGCTATAAACATCTACTTCACACCAATACATTTAGCAAGTTAGTACCCGACCGCAGTATTCATTTCAGATCCTATGTTCTCTGGGGTAAAATCAATTTTTCATTTTGAAATTTACAAGTCAATTTGTCTACATAATCAATTTCATAAAACCTATGATTCTGACAACTTCCTGATGCACATAAGATAACAGCTAAACATGCAACAGAAGATTTAGAAGTCTAAAATAGCATCATGGATAAGGATTGGAGATCAAAATCTGGAGAATAAGAGGCAATCCCAACAGCTCTCAAGTCTCACCAGATCTTTTACGAGGATTACAGCAAAGAAAAGAGAGCTCCTATTGGCTGATTCCCATATCTCCTCTCATACAAGTGGCTAAAGTTATGTCTCCTTTCTCTCTCTCTCTCTCTCTGCGCTCAAGTGGTCCCCATATATTCCCTTTCTACACCAGACTCAGCCATCTCTTTCAACCATTTCTACCATTTTACATCAATAACAATAATTCATTTTATGTGCATGACTTGCACATCAGCTTTAATTAAAATATAACCATCTGTTTGGATAAGTACCCTTCTTTGTGATGTTTTGGCATGATTAATGCCTTTTCTATGCAATAATAGAATAGAACAGATGTTTCTCCAAGGTCTTTCTTTATAGCTCAAATCAGAAAAAAGACTTGTACAAATGCATACAGATGGAACTGAAAGTTCCCTACAAGGAATTCCAAAACATTCCAAAAAAGTAAGTGCTTCGGGAGAAATAAGCATGGGTTAATGAAGCTGAATAGCTAAATAAAATATAGCAATTCATGTATACAAAAGAAAAGGGAAAAAAAGATGGCCAAGTCATAGAGATGAAATTGCCTAGCCAAAAGGGAAAAATCTCTATCATTTGACTTATCTTTGACAAGGAAATTAAAATGAAATAAAGGGAATATATCCAAAGCAGCTTAAACATCTTTGATTTCTGAGGGGAATTTCCTATGCCCCAATAGATGCAACAGGATGTCACTCAAACACAAAACCAAGGACTATTGTAGACTGCTTCAGCGCAGAACCTTTTTCAGTACCAGATAAATTCAAATCCTTGAATCAGATTTGCCTACTTGATGAAGCAGGATAGACAAATAGAATTGATGAAGAAGCTTCAAACCCAAACCAGCCATATGGAGCTCAGTTAGGTACTAACCAGTACAATATGTACCAATAGTCCAATACCAACAAGTGGTGGTGGTTCCTTACCACAGTAGAGACTAATCCTTTATAACGGATCCAATAGACCATCCATGTTATGAACCAAACACGAAACACAACATTTTTATCGGGGCAAACACTTTATGCTTGTAGTTAACAGATTGAAAGCAACCAGAAGGAATACATGTTTTTTAATGTGAGAACCATGATAATATTGATTAGCAATGTGTATCATATTAGCAAAAATAATGTAAGAGAATAAAGACAATGGACCAAAACTGGTTCCATGATCAGCCTTCCAATCATGGTTTGCCACTACCAACACGGCCATGGCAATGAATGAAAATGTGAAAGAACAGAAGTTTAAAACAAGGAAAGAAATGCTGGTTTTATGTCCATGCTTTCCGCAGTAGTAACATTCAATGTTGGGCTTATTTCCTCTGCCACCTGGGTCTCTGCCTCGTTCTAGTGAGCTTTGACTCGACTGATCTTTTTCATCGTCACCTCTCCCTGGCTTCTAACCACGGCACCTCTTCGGCCGCGTCATTGTCCTTGTCCTTTCTGTTGGATATACATTGCCTTCTCTTCCGGAACCACATCGGCTTATAAAGTCTCCTAGAGTGATTCCTTCTTCAGCTTACTCCTTGAAACTTGGTGGGATTGACTCCCTTGAATTTAGTGGTGCAATATAATTAAAAAGAAGAAGCTGCTTAGAATAACAGTGACTTGCTCATCTTAGCATACAATTTAGGCAAAATTGAGTACATGCCCATCAAAACTTTGCTTTTTAGATATTTATCCATTTTTTTTTAGTAAAGAAGGGAGTCCAGCCGCCAACTATTTATAATGACATAAAGTCTCTCCATTTGAGTTTCGAATCCAAAACCTCCCACACGGATGTACTTGCTCTTAGCCACCAGACCAAGAGATGGTTCTTAGATATTTACCCATTTAAACATCTAATTTAGATATTTACCCATTCATTAATGATTTTATTAGATATTTCCCCATAATATTATTTGGAACTTAAATAAGTCAATTAAAATAAAATTTAACTATGTAATGGACTATTTTGCCCTTCCTTTCGAAACACGCCTCTTTCTCTTCTTCCCAAATCTAAGAAATTGTTGCGCCTTCTGAGACTAACCATTTATTATCGTAATTTAATAACTTGGTAAGCATAGACTAAAACTCCTCTTGGTGGTGTTGCTGACAAGGACCATTAATAAGCTCTTGTCATCTCCAGCCAATAAAAACATGTGGATCAACAATGCACTTGCGAGTCAATGTGATTTAGTCCCAACATTCACCCCATTTCTTCGTTGCTTCTGACTCATAAAATCGTACATAGTAGCACAATAATAGTCTAATTTGCCAAGTCTGGTGTCTCCATTTCACTCGAAGGCGAAATAACCACATAGCGAATTAGTGCAGCACCATCATTTTCTTTTAGCCGTCCCAGTTATTACCAATTAAGTTCAAAGTATAATAACTTAATAAGCGTTATTATAAGCATTGCAAAAGTTAGCACCAGATAATATCACTTAAAGAAAGATCTTTTTAATATGTTAGCTCCTTACCAAATTCAGTGTTCTCTGTATATTTTCAAGTATCATTTCTTTTATCAAACTAATGGTAAATTTAGCACGATGAATGATTAAAGAAACCTTATCTTTCAGAATGCATTGCTATAAAATTGCCTTATCAGTATTCTTTCTTTTGCCATAAGACATATACATATAAAATAAATAGCCTTATTATTCAAGATACACATTCAGAATGCATTACTATAATAAAATACCACTAAACTATACTGGAGATAAAATTGGACCTGATATTCTTAAATAAACAATGTTTATTCATAATTTCAAAATAGCCTCTAACCATAACATAATTGTATTTGCAACATGAAGAAATATCAAGGGGCAAATAACACCAACAGTAGAATAGCAAAGTGCGAACATGAGTACCATGATGGTCATCAGTATAATAGATATTATTACTCATGCAATTGGGGAGAAAGATGCAGGTGCAGACAGTGAGGTGTTGTATCCTATAAAGGGTGGTTGTTTATGTAAGCTCTCTAATTTAGAGCAGCTCTAGCTACCAAGTTTTTATTATAACCGCGCATAGGAACATGTGAGATGTCCTTGACAAACTCCATGACATTAAATCTGAAAGTTCCAATGAATTTGATCTCCATTACAAGGCCTTGACGCATATATATTTATAGGCTGGAGATAACAAGAGCTTGTTCATGTCACTTGCCTCAAGAATTTCACAGTTTTTGGAGAAAGAGGAAGAGACTTTTGTTTTAGAGAGAAGGGTAAAATAATCCATTACATAAACAAATCTGATTTTAATTTTTTATTTAAGTTCCAAATGATATTATGGGGAAATATCTAATAAAATCATGAATAAATGGGTAAATATCTAAATTAGATGTTTAGATGAGTAAATATCTAAAAAACAAAGTTTTGATGGGTATGTGCCCAATTTTGCCTACAATTTATGGGTTCTCACTTCTCAGTATCGCTTTCAGATCTCGATGAATCTCCAATTTTATGCAAGTGACTATTGGTTTGAAAAGAAGATAGAAGGCAATGCCATCTATGTCGAAGTGAAGGAGATGATGGGCTGATGATGGCAAGTACATGACATTCGATAGTTGATACTGTGTGGTATCTCGACACAAGAGTCAACAATTACATGACTGATCTATACTTGTTCAAAGATTTAACCGAGATTGAAGGTTCAATCTTGTTCGGAGACGCCTCTAAGATATAAGTTAAGCCCGACGTAAGAACGTAAGATGCAGCTGTAGTTTCCTCTAGAAGAATGAGAGGATAGAAACAGTTGAAGACGTGTATTATATTTCGAAGATGAGAAGTAATATACCAAGTGTCGGACAATTGATGGAGAAAGAGTACAAAATCTTCATGAATGATAGAACTCTCCACTTGAAGAAAAAGAACGGGAGAACAATAGCTCGAATAGAGATGAGGCATAATCGAATGTTCAAATTGAACTTGCGAAGAATTGAGGAGAATCTCAAGGTGAACAAAGAAGACGAAGCTTAGTTATAACACATGAGATTTTGACACTTGAGAGTATAGCGAACTTAAGAACTTGGTGAAGAAGCAATCAGTGCAAGGACTGTCGAATCTCACCTTCGAGAAGAAGTTATGCGAAGGATGCGTGTGCATGAAGCACATGAGGAACTCATTCGGAAGGGCCAAGTATTGAATGAAGAAAACCCTCGACTTGATCCACACTAGAGTTGTGACGAAGGGTCGGGTCGGGTCGGGCACGGGTCGACCCGGACGGGTTCAAGGGTCCGACGGGTTACGGGTCCTCGGGTCTCAAGGGTCTCACGGGTCGGGTTTGCACGGGTCCAAAGTCCGAAAGGGCAACCCGACCCGTGATAGACCCCCACGGGTCTCACGGGCACGGGTCGGGTTGGGTCAGGGCAAGGGTCGGGTCGGGCACGGGTCACGGGTTTGTGGGGGGCGGGTCCGACCCGGAGGGATTTTCAAAAATTTTTTTTTTGAATTTTAAAGTTTGTAAATGGTAAATGCCTCCAAAAAATCAGAAAAAATCCCAAAAAAATTAAAAAAAATGAACGAAAATTCAGAAAAAATTTGTAATATTTAAAAAAATATATTTTATAATTATATCATTTTTATTTATGATATTTCTTAAAATAAAAAATATTCATATAATGTTAAAAAAAACTCTAAATTCTCAATAAATTCGAAAAAATGTTAAAAAAAATAAAAAATGCACAAGGGTTGGGTTCAAGGGTCGGGTCCAAGGGTCCAAGGGTCGGGCATGGGTCGGGCACGGGTCGGGTCAAGGGTCGGGTCAAGGGTCCGACGGGTCGGGTCTAGCACGGGTCCAACGGTCAAGAGGGCGTCCCGTCCCACCCAAAACCCGTGGGTCCATTTTTCACGGGTCGGGCACGGGTCGGGTCACGGGCGGGTCCGCCCCCGGGGACCTTATCACATCTCTAATCCACACTGACATCTGTTGACAGATCACACCAAGCTCATTCAGTGGGAAAATGTCACTTTCATTGACGAATTCTCTAGAAAGTATTGGATATATTTTCTGAAGGAAAAAAGTGAGGCATTCGAGACCTTCAAAAAATTTAAAATCATGATCGAGAAGTCAACTGGACAACATATTTGACCATTGAGGGGTCAAACATGGGAGGTAAATACATGTTGAATCAGTACAAAGGTTACTATGAGGAACACGATATATATAAGGAGTTATTTGACGGCGCTCTATATTCCACATCAGAATAAAGTTGCAAAGAAAAAGAGAAAGAACATGACCATTATTGACATGGTTCGTCAGAACAGATCCCCTTCCTGCATTAGAGTGGGGACAGTTCTTCAGGTCCCTCACCTAAATCAAGCTGGTCCCTTAAAATCCATTTTTGTAACAACGAGTTTTCACTTTTTACTGGACATTTGTTAAATATATCACAGCAGCTCAGCAAGTATAAAAGTCTCAGAAAAATAATGAAATTAAAGAGGTACCATACCACGAGTTCGACAACATCAAGAGGGGAGCGATTGGCCGTGAAAGCGGAGACTCCAAGGTCGAGGCATCGGCGGTGAGTGTCCTCGCGTGAGGCCCGCTTGTCATTGGGCAGATCGACAGGGATATCTCCGGCTCCACTGTGCAGCGCTATGATCCACCCATAGTGTACTATTTACTAGCAATTAATCAAAGAAACGCGCGGGGATGTGAATGGAGCACTGAAGACTGAATAACAAGGATATCTCCGGATTTGATATAAAAGAAAAAGAAAGAGAGAGATAGACAGTGGAGTAGAAGGTTGTAGGCTCAGAGCACTAACATGGATCGATGGTGTTTATATCAAAACAAAAGGGTATGGGTTTAAGTCGACCAATGGTTATGGAGGCGTGGTTCAGTATGTAGATGGAGAAACCAGAGAGACGTTGCTTCTTGCAAGTTTGCATCCGCAAATGAGAAATGAGGTGATTTTGTCATAAAATAAACACAAGTATAAAGGCGGATTGGTGGAATGCGCAGCGGAGTTCGCATCCAGTGCATTAAGGATTTGGTGGGGGTAGTGGTGCAAACGAGTAGTAGAACATGAACGAACTACGACCTGAGTTAAGTTCAATACGGCTTGTTAGCTTAACGAATGAGTTCATAACAAGATGGTAACGAACAAGTTTATAACAAGATGGTAACGAATGAGTTCATAACAAGATGGTAACGAACAAGTTTATAACGAGTTTTTGATGAGATGAACACGGACGAGCCACGAGCTACGAATATTTTTGACATCTCTAGACTATATATTAATTAATATTGTGCAACTTGTACTTAACTATTGAAGTTAGATATTAATATCTATCAATTAATAATTATATAACATGTGTGCTTCGTTAACGAGTCAAACTGGACAAAGTTCAAGATCGGCTCGTTAACCTAACGAGCTGACCAACTCGTATCGTTAACAGCTCGAGCTGGTAACGAACGAGTTCATAACGAGTTTTTGACGAGTCGAACACGGACGAGCCACAAACTACGAATATATCTTGCACCCATAGTGGAGGAGATGGACAGGAAACGAAATCTCCTGAAGAGAAAATTTTCTCTCCAGAGAGGAGAACTTTTGATTTGAACCGTCAGATTAAGAATCAACAATCCTGATTAATTATATAAAAATTCTTCTCAATCATATCACTGACGGTCGAGCGTTAATCTTTAATCCAAGGATTCAAATTATCTCTTCCCTCTGGAGAGAAGTTTTCTCTCCAGAGATACAGTTCTGATGGACCAGATGGATAGATGAGTATCGAGGTTCCGACGCCGTCACGTCGGAAAGAGTAATTGAATTTGGGAAATGGGAGAAACGGTTGAAGAAGATTACTATTTTTAGCCCATGTGCTATCGATTTTTATAATTTTTGGGCCTATTAATCATGCGATGTCAAGTGCCTTGCAAATTAAAGACGCATTGGTGTATCTTTCTAAAAAGATCGCAAAATACGATTTGAATCTCCATCTAACTCCTGGATTTCTAAATAATTATTATATTAGTTTTAGAAATTTAATGTTTTTTTTATAGTTTTTAATTTCTTGATTTTCGAAATTTAAAAATAGAGATTTTTAATTGCTACACCAGCAAATACTATCAGTATTGTGGGAGACCGGTCAATTTTAGTCAATTATTAAGTTATATCAGAGTTTATGAACTCTAAAACGGAATTGCTAAATAAGAAACTCTGAAGTAAAATTTCTAAATAAGAAACTCACATACATTCATGAAACTCATTAGATACTACCACATCAAATTAGAAATTCCAAGAGTTTCAGTGATGGAGATGCTCTAAGAGAGGTTAGTTGTAGGGCTGTCAACGAATTACGTTTTGAATGTTTTGCGTTTCGTTTCGTCGTGAAGCAGCGTTAAACGCAAGAGATTTTTGTTGCATTTGTTAAACGCAATGTAAGACACACATGATTTTTGTTGTGTTTAGTTAAACGCAACGTGAACACAAATTGTCACTTTCGTTACGTTAATTTCATCTTACGTTTGGAATTCTACGAGTCTGAATTAATTTGGTGCGCAAAGTAGAAACAAGGGTATTCTGTAGAGACTTAAATTCTTTTGCAGATGGAGATGACTAAGAATGATTTTTGCATTCACATGCACATGGAAGAATCTATTATCTCTTCTTGATTGAATACAACATAACATTATTATTTTATGATCCAAACTCAATCACAATCATTTGACGAATTTTTCCAATTTTAGAATCTGTGAAATATAAAGTGAACACAAATTGTCACTTTCGTTAAACGCAATGTAAGACACACATGATTTTTGTTGTGTTTAGTTAAACGCAACGTGAACACAAATTGTCACTTTCGTTACGTTAATTTCATCTTACGTTTGGAATTCTACGAGTCTGAATTAATTTGGTGCGCAAAGTAGAAACAAGGGTATTCTGTAGAGACTTAAATTCTTTTGCAGATGGAGATGACTAAGAATGATTTTTGCATTCACATGCACATGGAAGAATCTATTATCTCTTCTTGATTGAATACAACATAACATTATTATTTTATGATCCAAACTCAATCACAATCATTTGACGAATTTTTCCAATTTTAGAATCTGTGAAATATAAAGTGGGTATGACGTCAATTTTATGATGAGGTTTTTACCGAATAAAATAATATAACAAATTATTATTAGTCTATTTTAAGAATGCATGCAATTTTTTCCATAAGTCCTTCCTAACTTAGAAATTTGCAAGTCTCTTAGGATTCAAACTTTATCTTTTTGTTTTGTTGTGCATTTGACAGACTTTCAAAAAAATTAAACGTTTTTAACGTTTCTTAAAACTAAACGCAAAAATAAATTAAAAAAAATTGTTAAACACAACATAAAATGCAAGAGAAATTTCTTACGTTCGTAAAATGCAACGTGAGACGCAAGAGGACATTTGCGTGATCGTTTTGTGCGTTTGACAGCGCTAGTTAGTTGTACGAAAATTGAGGAGTTGCATTTTGAGGTTCATTTTTCTTTTTGGGACCATGTAAATGGATTCCGAACTTTTGGGCTCACTGATGATTAGAGGTGGCAAGTCGGGTCGGTCGAGCGGGTTCGGGTCGGGTCGGGTTAGTTTGATTGTTTACAATAGTTGGGTTGGGGTCGGGGCGAACTAGGTCAATCGAGTTTCGGGTCGGGTCATGACGGTCTTTTTCGGGTGAGATCAGGTCGGGTCAGTCGACAACTTTTGGGTCTTGGGTCGGGTCGGACGAGATCGGGTCAGGTTGGGGTCGAGTTGCACCGACAACTTTCAAGTATTATTTTGAGTTTTAAGTTCAATCGGACAAGATCGGGTCACATTATTGAATTGTGTTAGTAAATCTTGACTTTATCTGATGTTAATTTGTTAGTAAAATTAAATTATGATGTGGGCAAGATATGATTAGATCAATTTACAAGTTGTATCAGGTCAAGTCGGGTCAGGTCGCTCAATCTCGAGTTATGGGTCATCTCGGGTCGGGTCAGGTTTGGGTCCTCATGTGTCGCGCCATCTCGGGTTACGGGACGTCTTGGGTCGGGTTTGGTTGAGCTCAGATCGCTTATGTGTCGCTTTGTCTCGGATTACAGATCATCTCAGGTCAGAATGAGTCGGATTCAGGTAGTTTGACTTTATGAATTACTAGGAATAAATATATCTTTGTTTCCTTGCATTCTCCTTCTTTCCCAACTATTATGGTTCCTCCTGTGTGTTGCTCTACTAGAAATCCAGAGTTACTTTATTCATTTTTATCATCGATTGTTAATATTTTTAGTATCTCATTTTCTACGTCAGAAGAAAAAATCGGTGATAAAAGCAAAAAAGAAACCGAGAATAAAGCTCATTTTTTATGTAGCGGTCCCATTTGCGCTAGCGGTGCGACCCGTCATCAGACTACGTTCGAGTATGAGCAAGTTAAAAATGGGTGCGTCATGATTTTCATCATGTTGGTGTTGAAGGATGCATTTGACATTGACTTGGCACACTCTTGTTCTAAGTTTTGTAGCTTTGTGTTCTATTATATTTGTTTTATTTATACATTGCGACTTGTTTTGTGCATGTATGATATTATGCACTAGGAACATTGGCTGGGGATCTTTTGGGAGTATTTCCATGGTATCGTTTTAGTCCTTTAGATTATAGAACTGTGCCTTAGTATGTCGAGCTTTTAATTTTGTATGAAATGGTTCTGGTTTTTCGAAAGGCATTGAAAAACGATAGGATTATGAATGTATCCTACTTTTATGTAAGAAATGTAGCAATAACAATTAGTATATATCATAATTACCTGACTCCGTTTATTTATATTTCTTCTTTTTTCACGCTAATAGACTTTCATTTAGGGGCGGATTCAGAATTTTTATCAGGATGGTTCAAAACTTGCGATTTTTTTAAGAGTGGTTCAAAATAGTGCATATTTAAAATATTTGTAAATTATAAGCATGTTTTTTAAAAAAAATTCAAATACATGATTAATTTAAAAAAAAAAATTCAGAGTGGATCAGCCAACCCACCCTGCTTCCACGTAGCTCCGCTCTGCCCCCATGCATTCCTCGTCAAAAAAGCGTAGAGCACATTGAAACACAACAAATCTAATTACATTTGTAGCATTAATTTTTTTAATACTAAATGTTTAACAAAATACTTGAAAATAAGAGCAAAATTAGGTGTTTTCTAAAAAAACATTCCTAAACTTAAGGAAACAAGTATGATAATTTAAGGGATTATGACACCGCATTCTAAATATGAGCAAAATTATGGTGCTTGCGTATGCACCGTACTTGCACATATAAATCTTTCGATACACATTGAAATTCATGAAAATTCGTGCGCATTAAATCTCGATGCAAATCGGAGAATCTAGATACACAAACATGATGCATGCACAAGCACCATACCTTCACCCTCTAAATATTTACCAGTGACAATCACCCACTCAACGTTTAGTTTGAACTGACACACTGGAACTATGCTTTAGTGACAATATAAGTATATAACCACCAGTAACTCATTTATTTATCATCAATAAATTTTAATTAAGAAACGAACCAAAATATCTTGTATGTATATGAATGTTTAAGAATAGTTACAATTTATGAGTTTTAATTTAGACTATTTATGTTTTGTGATTTTTTAATTGTGAAAAGTTAGCATTTGTTTGTAAAGCGAATATAGATACTAAATGTTAATGAAATTTTCATAATATACAAAATAAGTGACACATTAAAAATTCGGAACCTAACTCGTTACAAATAAAAAAGTCGCAGATCATTATTCCGATAAAATTATAATATGAAATTTTAAATATTGTGCAAAATAAGTGATATAGTATTACTGTAGTTTCAAAAAAATCTTCAACTAAATACACAGGTAGTTTCAAACTCTGAATTAAACGACTCGACAAGTGTGCGGTGAATCGGTGATCTGAACAATATGTTCGCTCCATAATAGAAACAATGAAGTGACAGTAATGTGGGCCATGTGGGCCATGTGGGCTGTGGCCAGATCAGCTTCTTAAATTTACCCTTCAAAAACAATGTTTTCACAATCACTTTTTTCCTTTTTGTGGATTTTTTTCGGAGGCAGATTCCAAGATTCAACCGACCTTATTAGACAACTCTCAAAAATACACAATTACACGTTATTACATTTACAGTACAGGTGTTGCCTTCGTTCCCGTTTCTCCTCTAGTCTCTGTTTCTCTACTGGTTTTAAGGAGAGGTGCTACCACGAGAGAGAAACAGAAGAGAGGATAGATAGGCCACTTCTTTTATCTAACTTGTTTGCTCCAGATTCGAGAGAGACATTAAAGAGAGATGAGGCGAGAACCGTGATAAGGTTTTCTAGCCCGAATCAAATTATTATTATCTCATTTCCAAATTCCAATGGGTACTCTTCTTCTCTACGTTTCTCTTCTAGTTATAGCTAGCTATTCTCTTCTAGTTCTAGCTACATATACCTAGTACAAATTGAAAAGGTGGCTTCTTTGCTTCGTAGCTCACCTCGCGACTGATATTTCGAGAGAGTTCTGGTTAATTTTTTTTACATATTTCGGAATTTTCGTTTGGTAAAAGAGGTGAATCCTTCGCTTTTGTTGGTGAAACAATTTTTTTTCTTTTGTTCTTGAATTAATTTCCTGCAGTTGAGTATATTTGTGTTTTGTAGTGATAACATTTGAAATTTTCTCCAGTAGAATAATTTCGTGCTGTGGCCCTGTGGGATTTCAAGAGCTCGGGTTTCAATCTTTTTGCTTCGCACTATTGTATTTGTTTGCCTTTTGAGGATATCTCTCATCTTTTCTGAATCTTTTCTTTAAATTATTCATATTTACATGGCTTTTTTCTTATCTTATTAGAGGAATCAATTCGTTTTCCATCGATTTGTTCCGAGCTTTCTAAAGAAATTCTCTCTTTATAAAGTAAAAGCCTCTTTCAATCCAGCCCCCTTTAGTGATGAATGATTTGTTTTTCTTAATTTAGATGCAGATTTTAGTCCCACGTGGGATAGTGATGATGAGTACGAGAAATTCATCCAAAAGATGAATCCACCTAGGTACAATATCTGATAACTTTATTGTTTTTTTTTTCTTCAAAAGATTGTAAATTCCGAAACATTGTTTCTTTCATTAGTTGATTTACTTGCAATTTTGTTTCCTTTAGGGTTATCATAGACAATGAATCTTATCCCAATGCAACTGTTGTCAAGGTATTACTTTCTACTTTCTGAATTCTTTAGCTAATTAGTTTGGTTTGTTTTACTAATTTTAATTTTATAATTTTATAGGTGGATAGCCTAAACAAAAATGGTATTCTCTTGGAAGTGGTTCAGGTGTTAACAGACTTAAATCTTGTCATAAACAAAGCTTACATAACCTCTGATGGAGGCTGGTTCATGGACGGTATAAATTTGACTTCCAACTTATTTTTTTTTTCTTATCAACCCAATGATTATGTTTTAAAAATGAAATTAAGTACTAAGTTGAAGAATTCTTTTGCATTTGCAACAGTCTTTAATGTGACAGACCAAGAGGGAAAGAAAATATGTGATGAAGCAATACTTAATTCAATCATCAACTATATTAGAAAGGTATGGAGCAGGTATACAACATATTTAACAAATTTCTGATTTCTCTGTAAATACAATTTTACTTAACTTTGCGCAAAACAGAATCTTGGCGGTGATTCAAGTTACATCTCATCAAGGAGGCAAACAGTCGGCATTGCTCCTTCGTCAAATTACACCTCTATTGAATTGACTGGTACTGACAGGCCAGGCCTACTGTCAGATGTAAGTGCCATCTTAACTGACCTCAACTGCAATGTGGTAAATGCCGAGATATGGACCCACAACACACGTGCTGCTGCAGTTATCCATGTCACAGATGATCAAACTTCTTTACCAATAACTGACCCTGATCGGGTTTCCAAAATAAAGGAGAGGCTGTCTAATCTCCTGAAAGGAAGCAGCCATGACTTGACACGTGGGCCCAGGACGTCAGTCTCCATGTCAACAACCCATACTCAGAGGAGGCTTCATCAGATGATGTTTGACGATAGGGATTACGTCAAATCTGATGACATGGCAAGCGGCAAAAAAATGAGTCCATATGTCACATTACGAAATTGGAATGATAAGGATTACTCAGTTGTTACAATCAGGTGCAAGGATCGGCCAAAGCTTCTCTTTGACACTGTTTGTACACTTACTGATATGAAATATGTTGTTTTCCATGCAAGTGTTGATGCACATAATGCAGAGGCTTTCCAGGTACCTATAATTGAATAGTTATTAACACATTGTCATGTTGGTTTTGAGTAAACTAAACAACGAATATATTTTTCTGGATGTGAAGGAGTTCTATATAAGACATATAGATGGTTCGCCAGTTAATTCTGAGGCTGAAAAGGAGCGGGTCATCCAATGTCTTGAAGCAGCCATCGAAAGGAGGGTTTCTGAGGTAATTAATACATTGACTTAAAAAGAAGTCAATTTAATTAATATCAATTTGGTTGTATTTAATTGTTTGCAATACAGGGTCTGAAGCTGGAATTATGTACAAGTGATAGAGTGGGCCTACTGTCTGACGTGACGCGAACATTCCGTGAACATGGTCTAATGTTGACAAGAGCAGAGGTGACCACAAGAGGAGACAAAGCTGTGAATACCTTCTATGTACGTGCCTCGAATGGCAACCCAGTTGATTTGAAGACAATAGATACTGTAAGAGAAGCCATAGGGCTTCCAACTTTACAAGTTAAAGGCCAGATCGATCAGCCTAGATCGCCACAGGAATCTTCCCCGACACGGTTCCTTTTCAGCAGTTTGTTTCGGGCTAGAACTCTATGTAACTTCGGCCTTGTCAGGCCTTGAATTGTGCATACCACCTTGCTGGGTGGTGATATTGACACCATGATTTTTGTTATTAACACCACACTTTTTAAATATTAGAAAAGATCAAGTTGTATATTAGGAAAGAGAATGGTGTTAATAACATAAATCATGGTGTTAATAACAAAAACCACCTTGCTTAGTCTTGTAAAGTTCGCTTATACTGCGTAGATAAGTTAGCTATAGTAACTCAGAACACATCCACTGCCATTAGTATCCAATGGCACCGGTGCATTGGATTGCTGACAAGTGGGCACCCTAAAGAAGTTATTATGTAGAGCCCACGTGTCAGCGATCCAACGAGTGCCATTGGAATGTTTGACAGCAGGTTGGGTCTTTAGTATTAGCAACTCTTGTTGCGGTACAAGATCCCTTCCTATGTTCATTTAGCAGTTATGAATTACCAGATAAAAAATTATGATTGTAAATATAACACTGTAAAATAGAGTTGTAAATAGCAAGTGTATTACATTGAATTTACTAATCTCTTCAGAGAAGGGAATTTATTAGAAGCAGATCATCTTCTCGCTTGTTTTATTGTTTCAAATGGTTACTTCAGTATCTTTCTAAAAGGAAAAGCTCCTCTTTAGTAAGCAAAGCCGGGTTTGAAATTGACTGGTATTGTATCCTTATACAGTATCATACCCCCTTGCTAGGACTGGTATAGGAACACTTTCTGTTCAGTAACCAATGGCTGAAGGATTACAGCTGAATCAATCTATTTTAGTCACCCAGAGAACTTAGCTTTTGGTGAGTAAATTAAATTAAATTGGAGTAAATGAGCACTGTAAACAGTAATATTTGATTGTAACAAAATGTGTAGATGAAATTAAAATAGTATTAAAAAAAGACTAAGGTTTGTTTATATATTAACAAGTAAAGCAGAGAAAATTATAATGATTTGACTTTAAAAACTGAGACGCCTTAAAAGATTTTGAATTACTTCTGTTTGATACATTAAGACGCCTTACAAAATTGTAAGTCATTACTATTCCTCTTTTTGTTAAATATCTCAGAAATTAGCATTTAGATTCCTTGATATAATATCACCTTTACAAATATCTCAATTGCCCAAAACCTTAAAATTTATCATTTAGTTTGCTCCGTATAATATTATATCTACAAATCATGTAAATATTCTTCTTTTTATTAATGAAATTTTTAAGTAGGCAATGTCTACTTTCCTCAAAAATATTATATCTACAAATATCTTAATTTTCGGTACAAGTAATGCTCTACGTGTAAAAAGTTATAGATTCGAGATTTTTTTGTTATATATAAGGGTTTAGTTACTTCTGGTATTTATTATTTTTCAAATGTTATTCGCGGAATTTGTGTTCATATCTTGGAAACTTCTTTTTTCCAAAATATACATACAATTGGTAAAATATTTTTTTTAAAAATATCCTTGTAGTTTGAAAGAATTTTAAAAATGTGTCTTATGCTGATTTTTTTTCAAATATACACCTTTAAAACTATGATTTTTTGTTAAAAAATACAAAAAAAATATACATGTGACTCTAAATAATTATAATAATATGTCTCAAAATAAAATCATGCTCCACTATATTGGTAATTCTAGATTTGCCCCTCATTTGAATTCATTACTTTTTTGAAGTCATTCTAATTAGCTATTGCCTGAGCTATTAGAACGTTTGTCTAGATTCTAGATTCTAATGCAATATTTCTCATGAATATTTAAAAATAAATAGTTTAATTTTAACTTTATTTTCAAAATAAAATTCTCAGTTCCCAAAAATTGACTGGTATAGACGTGTATTAATACTCCTGTTAGGTAATCCATGGGTAAAAATATCACAAAAGAATACAGGAGACCAATGAAATTCAAACAGACACTGACTCACCCACACACAAATACAGCACATTGAAAGAGCATTTAGTGATGGTAAGCGTGCGCAGCAGGCCTCTCCTGAGATACTTTAAAGAAATGAGCAGCGAGCTCTTTGAATTCTCATCGTTGCTACATCGCTGTTATCATACCTGCACAGTAACTACTACAGTATCAACACACAAAAACTGTTCATTTCTATTTTGAAAATAACTGATCATTCCAGAGAATACAGATTCTAAGAGTCGTGGTAGCGACCTTAGAAAAACATGTGGAAATGGTTCAAGCGAGTGTCAAATATTTCACTCTCATTTCACCATCTTTAAGGCTTTGGTAGCGCCATTAGAATCTGCTGATAAAGACACTATTGGTGCATTTCTTGTGGATGTGATTCTTGTTTTTCTTTTTTCTTGCTTTTCTTTCTTTTTCAGTTGACATCTTTGACTCCTTCAATTAAGGCAACTTGTAATGTACTAGCAAATATTTATCACCAACTAGTGATAATGTGATATATACTACCCAAACAAAGTTATAACCAATCACCAACCTTTTTAAGGGTAGACCTGGTTCTCGAAAACCAAACTGAAGTGGTCTGATAGGAACATCTTCATTTCTGAAATTTTTAGAATTTCTAAATAACTGCCACATTAGTTTTAGAAATTTAATTTTTCTTTAGTTTTTAAACCCTTCATTCTTGAAATTAAAAAGTTCGAGTTTCTTAATTGCCACGTCAGCAATTACTACCAAAACTGTGAGAAACCGATCAATTTTAGCTAATGATTAAGTCACGTCAGAGTTTATAAATTCTAAAACAAAGTTGCTATAAATAAAAACTCTATAGTAAACTTGCTAAATAAGGAACTCATCTACATTCTTGAAACTCGTATAGAAATTGTCACATCAAATTAGAAACTTCAAGAATTTCAGATATGAAGATGCTATGAGAATGCTTATTAAAGAATAAAATAGGGAACTATTTTTTTAGATGCAAATAAAAGGGAAAATCGTGTTTTTGCCACCCAAAAATACACAATTTGTGTTTTTGCCATCCAAAAATCTCCTCTTGCTAAAATGTCACTCTAAAAACACTACTAATTCCTATTTTTTTTATCACTAATAACAATTTTATCATTTCTTAATTAAAAAACAATCAGCTTTTTTTTGAAAATACCGGTTATACCCTGACTCCAATTAACAGATCACTATCTGGTTCAAAATGAAGTATGCCTTGGTACCATACCACGTAACATGGTTTACTATAGTTGGTGCACAACTATGCTTTGGTACCATACCACGTAACATGTCAAGGGCCTCATCAAATTGGCCAGTATATATTAAACCAAGTATGACTCATGGTAAAGGTGACCATCTGGTACACACGAGGAGAACTTACAGTCAATTATATCATGCATTATCTTTCTTGCTTCATTGACCTTGTCGACCTTGCAGAAACCATTAATAATAGATTAATAGTATTCAGGGTTGTGGTATCAGGCTGACACTACTTCTCAAGCACCCTCACCAATAACGTTATGTACAAGAAACATTTTAATAAGCCTTTAATTTTCAACATTTGAATTGTACAAGAAATCAAGCATAACTATAAACGTTATGTGTCAAACATCTGATTACACACAAACATCTGAGGCATCTGATTAAATATCTTATTAGTGCTTCAGCAATTCTCTAATACAACACCAAAAACAATAATTGCGGAAAGACATCTAAGGCATATGATTACATACAGACAGCACCAAAAACAATTCTCCAATATAGACATCCTGGTAAAAAAACATTTTTAATTATACCATTTTTCAAAGAGTACCTATGCCCCAGTAGTCTCTGAGTACTTAAGGGACAAGCTCCCAACCATGATTAAATATCTGATTAAACCTTAACTAAAACAATAATTACGTAAATACCAAAAAAAGCACCAAAGGCAATTACAACAGCTAAAGTAATACTGTACCAACAACTTTCTAATACCAAATTCTTGTCCAGCAGAAAATTCAAAAATTACAACAACTCTCCAGTCTCAATTTGCTGTACCAGTAGAAATCTGGTACCAGCAGAAATCTTGTACAAGCAGCATCCTCATCCCTCTGGTGCCGGTCCTTGATGCCTTCTTTGCTTAAACAACAATTGCAGCACAAACAACAGAAGATAAAATGAATATTTCGCAGAAAAACAGTTTCTGTATCGTACCTATACATAATTGAGTGCATATTAGTTTCTGTAAACATTTGTAAAGAAAATTGTATGTTGCTGTCTAAATATAATTGACTGCATATAAGTCTAAACATTTTCTACTAATCAAGTGCTTTGCTGTCAACGCAACATATTGGTTTTCACATGTGAGAAATCGTATATTGTTGGTGAGAAAATTGTATGATGCTGTCTTCACATGTGAGAAAATCATATGTTGCTGTCTCAACATATTGGTCTGTTTGGATTACTGTCAACGCAACATCCCAGTAATCAGATATACCATTTTTACGGGGTTTCGTTAACTTACTAATTCCCAGATTGTGCCATGTGAGAAAAGGATTGCTGGTGATCAATTTCCGTTCAAATAACAATCAAAATACAAACTTACTCATGAGGAAACTCGTTATTATCCATTAACGTCCGATCCAGTACAAGAAGGGGAATTTGTTGTCGAGGGATTATGTCATCAGGCGAGTCAGGCGCGTCGAAGAAATGTATTTTGGCGGGAGATGAAGCGTCTTCAGCACAACTGGGTTAGGGTTCGACAAAAGAATAGGTGATCTGACGAGTCGATTCTGTGAAAAGTGGCACGAGGGTATTTCAGGCATTTTAATAAAAATTGATTTTTTTATTTCTCATAAATTGCAAAATTGTGATTAGTGGTAAAAACAGAAATTAGTAGCGTTTTAAAGTGGCATTTTAGCAAGAGGAGGTTTTTGGATGGCAAAAACACAATTTTTCCAATAAAATAATACAGTATTGTTAGTGAAATTTGTTTGACAATCAAGATAATTAATGGAAGGTTATCAAAAATCAAAAGTAAAATAATATAGGTTTGAAAGAGGTGTTCATTACAAATGATTAGTAATACCGTAATGTATGGCTAAGATCATGGACCAGAGTCGCGAAAGTTGATAAAGTAAATAGAGAATAAGAAAGATGAAACTGGTTTGGTTTTTGAATTACTCACATTTTTACAATTACTATCATATGTGTGACATCTAAGCAGTCTAACTAATTAGCTACATTAGTTCATTCTGTTATAAGGATTTTGAATTTATCGTCTTGGTTGTGCTCTTCATTCTTGTATTGATTGAAGTTGTTCAATCTTGTAGTTAACATCAGGTGGTAGTGTTGAGACTAAAATCCTTTGATGTTGAGACAAGCGTAGCATCAGGTGGTAAGACTAACACCTTCGTTGTTGGAACTAGCGTCTTTGATGTTGGAACTAGCGTCTTTGATGTTGAGACTAATTTCTTCTGGTGTTGAGACTAACTCTACAACCCCTCAAGTCATAGTTTTTCAAAAACTATTAGATATACTTGATTTTTTACATTTTATTTTATTATCAATTATGAATATCAAATAATAAATACATGATAGTAATTATTTTATCGTTCCTAAATTTTTTTCAATAGTAATATATTTGTTAAAAAGTTTCATTAATTATATAATGTGTACATCTGTATTTCTTTTGAAGTGCTAACATTTATCAAATATTTGTGTGTATATCCACCTATGAATCTGTATTTCTTTATAGTACTATATAACAACTATGAAATATTTTTTGTATATCCACGTATGTTCAATAAAATAATAATGCGGATATAATGTAGTACTATTCATTCAATAAAATAAACAACAAAAACTTCTCCATTTATAGCATGGAGAGATGTGCATTTGCTTGCATTCTTTAGAAAAGAACTGATCCTAAATTTTAGATGAAAATATAATAAATAATTAATGATCATTAGTATAAGGAAAGTAAATAAAGGAAAGAATTTGGCTTGAAGGGGCTCTTAAATAGGGGCAAAAGCGTCATTTAAATTGTGGTGTTTTTTGAGGAAAATTTAAATTGTGGTGTTATAGAAGATTTAATGGTGTCAAATCATGAGCCGTAAATTAGAACATACGTATATAAAAAAAGTTGACTGTATTTTTTTATGAATTTCAGTTAAAACCGAAATGTTTATGAAAATGCAAGTAGGTGGAGGTGGTAATCTGCGTGTAACCCCTTACACTGGTGTTCGTTGCTCAAATTTAGGATTTGGTGTCAGCTGATTGAGATTCCAGTTTATTCATTGAATAAAATAAAATAAAAGACAAATGATTTAATGACTGTAAAGGCATTTTTTAATTTATGTTTTTAAAGGACGACTAGAAAGTGTTTATGTTTATTTTGAGCGATGGTTGAAAGTTGAAACTTCACAACTCATGGTATATATATTTTTTTAATTATGTAAACGATGTAAGCTCTGATAGTCTGATGTGATGTGCGTATAATTAAGTGGATTGTCAAATTAGGCTTTGTTTAATAAATGAATCAATACTTAGAAACAAAGGTACCGTAATAAGTGACCACAATCCATTCAAATCAGATCTTCTGCCGCTCAGCACAAACACTGCGCGTGCTGTGCGGTAAATTTCAGTCTTTCATTTGCATCGAGATTCGTGCAAGTCAAAATTTATAATATCAGATCTCCTGAATCAAATCTGAGCCGTCCGTAACCTATAACGCAAGAAATCTTGAGCGTCCTTTATTGCTGCGCGATAGAGAACTGAGAAATAAGATGTAAAAGAGAATGATAAATACTACGAAATGGGTGTCCTTAGAGCTCTTTCAGCGTTCATAGTAGCAGCATATCCATCTCTATGGTTCAGAAATTTGGCACAACCCTTTTAAATTTTAAAAATAAAATTATAGACGTTTTTTTTTCTAATTATTTAGATAGGACTGGCATATAATTTGAACCAATTTGAAATTTAATTCATCACTCACCATAAAAAATAAAGTTATTAAAATTTCGCCGTATATAATTTTAAAATTTACTATTAAAGGTTAATTATTAATTTCAGATGTGATGCATACTCTTTCCAAGTAATATTAAGCAATTTCTTTAATATTCTCATAATAAATGATTCTTTAAAAAGGAAGTCATGCGGCGAAGCGTGTTGATCGATCTAGTTTGTATACTCGCTGACTCGCTCGACAGGAAAGGATTCATTCATGGGCAAGCTCGAACACTTATCCGAGGTTTATTTTTAAAAATGCAAAATTTAGTATAATTTTTAATTATTTTCGTTGTGAAAATAAGTTTTTAATAATATTTTAATAAATTTTAGTGAATTTGTGCTCTAACTTAAAAATTCATTTTTTGTGAAGAAGTAAAGATATAGAATTATGTCAGTATGCATGTGTTGTTTCTCTGCTTCTTCTTTGCTTCATATAAAAACATAAATAATTGATTCCACATAAGAGAACACGTGGCTATGGCGATACGCTCCACCGAAAGCTGTCCAAAAGAGCAACGCATATAAACTTGTTCAAATCGCTTTCGATGTCTTCACATGTAATTCTCTAAAACGAGACGTTGCATTAAATTTTTGTGGTCAGATGTTGTAGTTTTGAGAGGAGGTAGGAGATAGATGGTGACTTTTGCTTAGGAAAGTTCTATAATGGAGATTTTTTTTATTTTATTTCAAGGAAATAGGTTCCTTTTTTGTCAAGTGCGCAGATCTGGCTTCCAGTCAGATTTTAACTTTTGCTAATATTGCCTATTTTTTTTCTTTGGCGAAAATTTTGTAGGTTGAAATGCATTAAAACGAAAGTAACATTTTCTTTTACATAAATTTACATCTACATAACTATCAAATTAATTAAAAACTAAAAGCTAAAACATAGAACAACAGGATTGGCAAATTAATATGTTGTTTGTCACTGGAGAGGTGATCAAATAAAAAAAAAAATCATTCACTTACTGTCTTACTGATTAAAATTGACGCAGAGCTCGAACCAGAACTGGAAACTTTCCAAAATTCCAGTTCTGTACAAAAGGAACAATCAACTGAATCTGGAGAAGAATTGTGTAATTGCCAGCAAGTTTTCTAATCATCAAACAGTATCAGAGGCGAATCAAATAATCAGAAATCAAAGATTTCTTAGCCTAGTCTTCAGGGTTGTAGTAGGCAATTTATCCATTCTTAGGAAGAGAATATATTTATTCACTAATTTCTATTAAGTAATATTAGAAAAGTGAATTTCCTCTCTTTTATCTAGAGGTGCTGCGCACCAGGGAGGTTTCAGTTTTGACTTTTTTGTTTTCTCTATTGTAACTTCATTTTCTCTAGTTTAATAAAAATTATCCTAAATCTTGTGTGATTGCTTTGTTTGCACCTTCTTATCTCATCTCATATGTTTATTCTAATTGTTATATCATTGTTAAGCGTTTGCTCATTTTCTTTTCTCTACCTGACATCCTTGGAGTAAAGCCTTAATTGTTAGAATTTGACTACAAAGAATTGCTTACCCGACATCATAAATCCGTGATCCCCTTCCCCTTCTCTCTCTCTGTGGCTTGATTTTGTTTTATTATTTAGTTGAAACCTTGATTGTGGTTTTGACGTCGAAGGAACATATATTTATGTATATTCGAGGGATAATGAAGGTCAATTCTGCTTGAATCTACGGTTTGAGGTCTTAATTGCAAAGTTAAATGCATATTTGGGTTAAGAAAAATTATTCCTTTTGGCTGCCTTCCCAGCGAATCCCCCCTTCCATGAACTTAACACAAACTGGAACGATTAGAACTTTTAACTTTAACTTAACCAGACCTGAATTTCAGTCAATCTAGTTCAACCAAATCAGTTTCCTTTTACGTTAAAGTTCAGACCCATGAAAATTTCATGGTGCTTTCACGAGCTTCAATGACTTTGATTTAGTTTTTAGTTATTTTAATTTTTTTTTCTAAACCTGTCAAGTGCCAATAGTAATATGCGTTTTCTGGTTATACACGACTTTCTGATTAGATAGATTTATGGTAAAACAGAGCTCACTGGCCTGGCATTGTTTGATTCAATTTTGTAGGACAGTGCTCATGTATGTATTGATTTGTTGACAATTTGTATTTTCAACAGTTTAAGGGGAGTCTTGGCGCAGCGGTAATGTTGTCGCCTTGTGACCAGTAGGTCACGAGTTTGAGTCGTGAAAATAGCCTCTTGCAAAAATGCAGGAAAATATTGCGTACAAAGACTCCAAAGTGGTCCAACTCTTTCCCGGACACCGCGCAAGCGGGAGCTACGTGCACCGGGTTGCCCCTTTTTTGTATTTTCAACAGTTAAGGGTAAAAAGTATGAAGTTTGGGGATGCCCATTTACTGTTACCATTTACTGTTACCATTGATGGTAAAAAGTATGAAGTTTTAGGGTATTCCAGTAATTGTACAATGCATTTGTAATTAGTCTTTCCTAATATTTCCAAAATCGTTGGCATCAAGTAATTTGCACTAAGATTGACACATGCCAGTGCACCCTTGCTTTGATCCTTAAAGTCAACATTTTCTTTATGGAAAATTTGTTTAAATGTCATTCAATAATAATGTAATTGTCGAAATGTCACGTAATAACAACAAATTGCATAAATGTCATTAAATTTCAAATTATGAGCGAGATCTATTTTACATTATATCTATTTTAATACAATTTAAAAATAAATAAAATAAAATATATCCAAAATATCCTGGTCTCCTCCTTCTTGCTCTCTAATTCTCTCTCTGATATACCCAAAATTTGATTTCAATTTATGGGCGAGATCTTAGTGCATGACATAAAAATGATGAAATTTGGATCACGTTTTACTGTTTGTCATGTTATTTGAATGTTTCAAAACTAACTCCCTTGATGCGTCACCAAATGAGGCTAAAAATTGCATGTAATTTGAAACCGAGGCTGAGAATTTTGAACACAACCCAAACCCAATTAAGCCCTAATTTTGGAAAAAAGGCTACCAAGATTAGAATCGGTTTGGGGGATTTATTGAGTGGATACCAAAGAAGCCCTAATTTCATGGCATTTTGGCATTAGAGCATCTCCATCTGTGAAATTCTAGGAGTTTCTAATCTGATGTGACAGTTTCTAAATGAGTTTCAGGAATGTAGATGAGTTTCTTATTTAGAACCTTTGTTCAAGAGTTTCTTATTTAGCAACTATGCTTTAGAGTTTATAAACTATGACATGGCTTAATCATTGGTTAAAATTGATCGGTCTCTCATAATATTGGTAATATTTGCTGACGTGACAATTTAAAAACTCTAATTTTTCAGTTTTAGAGATGAAGAGTTTATAAACTAAAAAAAAAAATTCTAAAATTGATGTGACAATAATTTAGAAACTCCAAAAATTTCAGAGATGAAGATGCTCTTAGGATCGGTCAGAGAGAGAATTAGAGAGGAGAGGAGGAGACATGGGTATTTTGAGTATATTTTGTTTTGTTTATTTTTGAATTGTATTAAAATAGTTATAGTGGCATTTTGATAAACTAACTTGAAATTTAATAGCATTTATGCAATTTGTTGTTGAGTGGCATTTCGACAATTGCACTGTTATTGAGTGACATTTAGACAAATTTTTTTTTTTTTATTTACACTTTTCTTCTTTCATTGGCAAATATTTCCAGGTAGATCTTAGATATCAGGTTGGTCCAGTTGGATACATCGTAAAAAATTCCAAACAAAGCATGATATTGAAAACCTGGTGGTGGTTATTGATTCTGACAACGATGAAATTGATGTGTACACTGTCGAATCTCCAGAGGACCCTTTGAGAAACAATTTCTCAGCCTACTTAGAAAGGAACAAAGCAAGTGCAGAAAATTCTGATAGTAGCTGCTCAGACTGAGATTACGATGTGTGACCAATGGGAGAAGCTTCTTCCAGATCAAGGAAGGGCAAAACAATTCTACCTGGTTCAGTGAGTGTATATCTGATATGCCAGATGTCCTAAATTGCCTTGGTATGATATACACGATGTACTGTGTTGATGATTCAAAAGAGTCGGGTATTGCTGGTTCTGATGTGGTAGTTGATCGAGAAAAGCACAAGGAAACAGCAGAGTATAGGCGTGCCGAGGCGGCCGAATGGGAATCAAGGAAGCAGCTTTTGCAAATTCAGGTCTTTCTGCTTATGTATTTAAGTAAAAACAAACAGGTCCACTAGTAAAAATTGCCATGATCCTAACATATTTGCAAAAGACACAGACCAGCACCATATATGAACTCACAATCCAAAACATGAAAATCCACTTTGCTCGACAGCAGTTAAGAAAACTGAACTTTCTTGTCATGTTTTACCTCTAGCTGTGTCTTATTTGCAAAATATCTCAACAGTTATTTTATGAAGATTTTTTTTTTCAGAGAGTCAGTTGTGAGTGTATTGCATATTGGCTCATGTTGTCTCAATTTGTGTTAGCAGACTGAAAGAAGGGTTGTGATGGTTTATGTTTTATATTTGTTGCCTAGGCTGAAGAAGCACTACGAGAGAGGAAGAGAAGAAAATCTGAAAGTTTGCGGCAACTTGAAATGGAGAAGAGACAAAAGCAACACATGGAAGAGATTCGTCAGTCTCAGAGAAAGGTTCTGCAAATTTCTTTTATCATTTGAATTTCCTTTTTTTCTTTTTTGATGATTTTTTTCAAAAAAAACTAACTCAATTTTGAAGAACATGATAGTGCGATCGATTAGTTCATGATTAGTTCTTCACCATATCAATTAATCATTCAAATATATTTTATATATTTCTTACCAAAAGGGCCCTAACATCATAAGATGTTATAAAAAAAAAAAACCTGTGTATCAAATATTAGATGTACGTAAATTAACCAACGGGTAAAAATGTTTGAACTTCATATAAGCAGGCTTTAAGGTGATTTCATCCTGACCGATTTTCAACAGGTGAAAGCTGAGGAGACCTTCAAATTTATCTCTCGCCTGAAAGAAAAACGATTTTCAACAGGTGAAAGCCTATTAGGCAGTATTACAAAAAGACAATATTTACCCAAAGAATAGAATAAATCAAACAAGAATTTTCCTCACAAAAATATAAGCATTAATTTTGAAGCCAAAACTAAAGACAAAATATATCTTGTAAAATTTGCTCTTTTCAATTATCTCTGTCATAACTTGCTTCTTTGATTTGTGGCCCTGCTACCGCAATATATGGTGTCATCAGGACTTGCAACGAGTAATTGTGTGAGATTAAATGATAAAAAAAACTCACCTGCACCTCTTCCTCGGGAAACCTTGCCAGAGACCGTGACATGTCCTTCATGCGTAAACTCTGTGGCAATTCTCTGTTATCTGCATTTCATGCAGCATCATTACAATAAGCAACATTTATATTAAAATCGTCATCTGCAGATGACGCTAAAAGAAGTGACATTTTACTCAATTTTAAGTTAATCAGGTTCTAAGTTCTTTGCAGATGACATCAGAAGATGCGTTTGAAAATTTAATACAAAAGATTAGTTTCGGTAGTTGTTATTCTCAAGAGTCTCGAGTCAGTAGTGCATTTTGCAAAATGTCGAACTCAAGAATGAATTGCTCACAATAAACATGACTAATGGCAACTTAAAATTTTCAATAAAAGAAAGAAAGTACCATCAACATCATCCACATCAGGAGGTATGAACTCCTCAAAATCATCCTTGTAAGAAAATGATTGAAAAAGAGGCGCTGTTATATCCGCTTCTTCCTCGTCGTCAGACAAACTGTACTTGTTTTTTCTCTTTAATTTCGACTACAAAAATACACAAATAGTAAATCAGACCAAGAAACAACACTGAAAAAAATTAACATGAATACAAGATTAAAAACACACCATGCGCTCCTTTTGAAGACGTAAGATTGCCTTCTCGTATTCTTTGACTCTTTGAGGGAATCATCTTGCTCGCCAACTCTCTTGCAATAAATTGAGATGGCTTGGTACTTTGTTCGTACTCTTTCAACAATGTTTTCTTCCTCTGTCAGAACAATTTACACCAAAGTTATTCTAAGTATTGTAAAAAAATTCCTTAGACAAGGACATCACAATTGAGACTCTACTGGCCATCAAACATCAACTAGAAGTAATAACATATGCACCAGTACTACTGAAGGTCTAGGTTAATTAGCATAATTCATCCTTAAAAAGAGTAAATTAGAGGTTGTACACCAGAGAACATAAATTTTGATAAATTAAACTCTATCTACATAAAAAATATGACAGGTGAGCAGAACTATTTCTTTTTGCCTACAAGCTTCCTGACAAATATCAGAGAGCATTTAGATAAGGTAATTTTGGGCAGCATTTTCAGAAATCAACACCAACAAACCACATTATCTGTTAATTGAGGCAGAAAAGATAAGATGTCCCAAAAATGCAAAAAATAACCGCTAAGTTTGATCAAACCATTTGGAAACAGGTGGTAATATCAAGCCGGCTTCAAAAAGGGAAAATTGGAAAACCTTTTGAATGGCAACAGAAGACCTATGCGGCGCTCTTCTCCCTTGCGCTTCTTCCCTAAGAGATCGAACTTGCGCCGAGACCAAATAGTCTCAAAGGGGTTCTCTCTTTCCTCCTTGGCCGGTTTAAAACCGGTGCCACGTGGCCTAGAAAGTACGCCCTTGAGTCTCTTGTTGTTCTTCTTTTTGTTGCCGTTGGCCTTCACCTCCATTGGCCTCGGCCCCTGTCAATAAGCTATTTTATGTCGACCTGAAAGTCCAAATTTGTCTAGTAGGTCTGATGGATCGTGTTAACCCAATGCGCCTATGTTATCTGTTTTTGTTGTCCTAATACTGAAAGATAAACATCTTTTGTGTTAAACGGTATAGCAATGACAGGGTTATCCGATTTGTATCAAGATTTGTGCTCTAAAATTTGATTCTTTTGATCTCATCGCTGACGGTCCGATGTAAATAGACGGTCGATTCAGACCGTTATATTTGATGTAGCACGGTATAACGTTGTAACAAATTCGGGTCCCCTGTTCACTGTCTTGCACAGTTGCACTACCAATATGTCTACCTTGACCTGCTAAGCATGATATATAAAATTCGATGATATGAGATGAGATGAGATGAGATGAGATGAGATGATGATGTATATACACTACACTGGATTACTAAAATGCTACACAAATTCACATTTGCTATCATAGATTGTTGTTGTAGCTGATTGTCAGACGGTAACAATGGCGGATCACTAAGGATCATAGTAGGTAGGCACCGGTTGCAGATGTTGAGTTCAAAGATCAATTTAATAGTTTTGTTGGTATATGTTAGAAAATTATAAATAAAAGAGGATTATTTTATGATCCAAATAAATTTTTGTCTGATGGTTCGTTTTCATTTGATCAGATCGTAGTGATATGTTAGTCAAGTTCTCCAAAAGCAAATAAAAAAGACATACCATGTCAATTTTATCAAAAAATAAATAACAAGGACATACATAAGAATAGTTTAGTGAAGTTCTTCATATTAAGAACTTAATATCTTCTTACTAAAAATTAGAAACTGGATGTAGAAATAAAGCAAACCAATCTTACTGTTATATTTCTTACAAGTCAATCAATTGTGTCCTCAATGGTGTTAGTGTTACCATCTTCGGCATATGCTTGATGTGGTGTCGTACACCACGGTACAACGCAGGGGCGGAGCTATTCAAGGGTAAGTTTGGCCAAGTGTTCAGACTTGATTTTCAAAAAACGTAAAATTTAATGTATTTTTTAATTATTTTTGAAGTGAAAAATGAGTTTTTAGCGATATTGTAGTGGATTTTAATGAGTTTGTGTCCGGACAATCTCAACTTCAGTGTTCGAACTTATTTATGTCTGGGCTAAAATAGCATCTGAATCCGGCCATAGTACAACGTAGCAGGCAGTTGTTTCAAATAAACTAAAAAAAGTTGGTATTTGTGAACACGAAATTCAAAACAATGCATCGAACGATTTGAATCGCATCCAGCACTTTGATAGTTTGATCTGTCGGCTGTTGCATCAGCAACCAACAAATTAACCAGTAAATGGCAGCAGTCAACCACTTTGTCTCTTACTTAATTAGCCAAGGCAGAAGGTAGCGATATGATATGAGATGTAGCATTTAATCACAAAATATAGTAGAAAACGATCTATTCCTTGAATCATCAGAGTTAATTAAGGCTTTGATGTTCTTCCGTCGAAGTAGCGCTGTAAAACGTACGAAACGATCATGTAAATATTTTCTTGTGTCTTATGTTGCATTTTAAGAGCATAAGAATTTTCTCTTGCGTCTTACGTCACGTTTTAAGAAATGTTTCTTGCATTTACGTTTGCGTTTAATTAAATATAATAAACGTTAAAAACGTTTATATTAACATTTAACTTAGTACTAACGGTGCAACATCAGAACAAAAAAATAGAGAAAAACTCTGAATATGGTAAAAATTATCTCATGAAACTTACGAATAATATTTAAGTCTCCCATGAAACTTACATTTAACTTGGTTGTGATTGGCTTTGAATCATAAAATAATATTTTTATGTTGTATTTAATTAAGGAGAAATAATATATTCTCACATATGCATGTGAATGCAAAAGTTATTCTTAGCATCTTCATCTGCAAAAGCATTTCAGCTTCTACATAATACTCATATTTCTACTCTGCACTCTAAATTATTTCAGACTCGTAGAATTCTAAACGTAACGAAAGTGACCATTTGCATTTACGTTGCGTTTAACTGAACGCAAACAAAATTATTTGTGCCTTACATTTCGTTTAACAAACACAACAAAAATCTCTTGTGTTTAACATTGCGTCATGATGCAACAAAACGTTAAAACGTGATAAAAAGAAAGCAACCTGTTTTTTTCTTTTTTTGTCAGGCGGCCCAAATTTCCCATGGGCTCGAAAGAAAGGGACCTCTGTACCTGTACTAAGTGACGACAGAATAGCTGATGATATATATTGTTTTCTTTGATAGAGAGATCAAGCTTATCGTATCGTAATAACACCTTTGATAAAGATAAAAGTCATAAAGATATAAAGACGTGCATTTATTGAAACCTATGCCAGCTGTACTCTTAAATTCTTCTAGATCTAGTGACAACGATTAGTTTCGATTCTTTTAATGTGGTCAATGCGTGTTAATTATTGATCTACATTTTAACTCAGAAGGGAATTTTATCATTCAACCTAAATCTGACGATATTATGTTCTATGTTTGATGCTTCTATTATTTTTTAGAATCATGTTCCAATTGGGACTTAATTACTCCTATTTTATTTTTGAAGAAACAAAATTGTGTTTATAAAAGAAAAATTACACAATATTAAGCAGCATACCGGAAAAAAAAAAGTAAGAACATAAATAAAAGTACAAAAGAAATAAAATAATCTTAGTAGCTTGGCGCCAATTTGAACCTATAAGTGCGAAAATAATAATTAATTAGATGTTGACACCTATATACTGTTGACTTGTTGTCTTGGTCAATCGTTATCGAAAAACAGTGATTAATTCAATTCCATATCACTGGTTGAACATGTTTAATCAAAACTCAAACGCTTAGATGTAACTAATAAGTAATGGTGTATTTAAATCCTCAAGAATAGTTTTGTGTGTGTGTGCTAATATTGTTATTATACACAACGTAATACAAAAAAAATACAAATTGGAGAGAGCACTGAGTTAGAATTATTTTCTCTATCCAACAGAAATGTAGGATTAGTAAGTTAGCAAATATGAAGAGTTAGAGAAATACTATTTTGTTGTTTTTATTATTATTATTATTATATTATTTAAAAATAACATTATTTTTATTATTTTTATTATTATCTAAAGTTAAGAAAATTAATATAATTTCATTATTTTAAATATACAATTCAAACAACATTTTCACTAACTCGTACAACAAAAAACTTGCACTATTCGTATAATATAACAAAAAGTGAATATTATTGTAACTACTAACTCAAATAACACTATTTTTATATTAACCCTTGTACGATCCAAACACATCCTAAATAAATAGAACTCGCAACTAACACATATTGATAATAACTAGTAATCGTTTTCATGCATAACGACGGGAGAAAATAATGTACACGAAAACATGGAGCATGCAGCGTTGTGCGGGGAGCGGGTGCCCAACCCGTCACAACGGGTTAAGAGGAGAAGAGTTGAGCAGAGAAGAGATTTCCATATCCATGCGTTGTTGTAACACATCCCAGAGGTGTCACAACGCATTCCCAACCCGTCATAACGAGTTCTCAACCCGTCACAATGGGTTCCTACTCAAGGTGGCCTAGAAGTCAGTGGAAGAAGCACAAAAGGGCATTTATGGAAAGGTGCCAATCCGTTATAACGGGTTATGTAACGCATCAAAGAGTTTTGTAACGTATGAGGTCAATTTCAAGACTCCAAGATGTGCTCAGCATATATATACATTGGAGATACGAACCTGCAAGATATATGAAACCCCCCCCCCACACACACACAAGCTTTCAACCATTCAATTGAGCACAAGAAAAAACTTTAGAGCCCTCTCCTACATCTTCCTAACCTGGACGATGGCGGCGACGCCGCATGAGGAGCACCACCACCACCACTGCCACAACGTCGACATTTTGTGAGCTTTCCCCTTTTCTTTCTCTTTTTCCTTATTTTCTCACTTGTTCGATTTGCAACGAGGGCGTTGCAATTGATTAAGTGTGTGTGTGGGGGGGGGGGGGGGTAAAACTTGAAAATGTCGACCTTCATCTAAGAGTAGGGTAATTTAAGGTAGTATAGTTTTGAGTTAAACTTGCGATTATCGAATTAAGAATGAACCATGTTGTTTTAGCCCCTCTGTATCGGTGATTTCAGTAGTATAACCCCACGGCACGAACAAAAAAAATTAGCATATTGCATTTAAATGTAGCTTCATATTTATTAACCTTTCTTATTTTCTATCTTTATTTTCCCTTTTCTTCAAAATACTTTCACACGATTGCACTACAAGCTAAGCATGCTCCTATTTATTTTCGTTGCAAAATCAATTGAATTGCGTCAAATCACCCCTGATAGCTTATAACAATCGAAATTAATACCCACACCAATGGAAATAGTAGGATGTGTTACCTTTGAACATTTAAAATACTTCAGAAACCCCAAATAAAAAATTTCAAAGTGATAAATCCAAGAAACGGTGCGTATTGATTAGCGGATCCTACTTGCCCAATTTTGGTACAAGGAAAAAAAAAAAAACTCAAAAACACAAAAACATTTGCTCTTATTTACTTATGCATTTAGGTCCCCGCTAATCGATTACGCGTCCGCACACATGTCAATAAATAATTGATCTTAAGCCTCACATGTGCTGGGACAATTGTTCCACGGGCGAATGTTACCAATATAGCACGAGGCAGCCTCAAGAGCGCAACTCAAGCGAGAATTTTCAGGATTTCACATTTTTCGGGTATTTCTTGAGTTTTTAAATGAACAAATGGTAAAGTGGAACGCGAAATGAGGGGTTGTGGGGTAGACTCTTTGAGTAGATTGTTCGTAAGTAAAAGGGGGTGACAGACGCCTTCGATTAATCTCGCAACGAAAATAGGTAGAAGTGTGCATAGCCTGTCGTGAATTAAATGAAAGTATTGCATATCATTTAGAGCAAATTTGAAATTTAAACAAAATCGTGTCTGTGAGGTGAAGAAGACTACTGAAAAATATTCTGACCTAGGCCCGAGCGAAAATTGGTCCCTTCTCGATTTGAATGATTCGCAAGTTTGCTCACCTTTTTGTTCTATGTTCAATTTGTTTTAGCGTTGGGATATCGGTACGATATACATGCCGGACTTGGTTTGATACTTAGACTTGCTTAGGGACAAGCAAGGTTTAAGTGTGGGGGGGTTTGGTGGTTATATTTTGTACGCGTCAGAACGCATAATCCGGCAATGTATTTATACCAATTTTCACGTTTTCTTGACTTTTAGTAGTGTAGAAGCACGCAAGTTCGCATTAATTCCCTTGTTGTAGATTTTATATGCAGGTACAAGAGATTGGAAGAGAAACGAACGCTAGAATTGGACTCCGGGCTTCGAGACGGACGAAGTGGAGCACTAAAGCCAACCTTTGCGGTCGCAAGGATTCCCTTGCGTCCGCAAACATTTCTATACCAGCTTCCAGAGAAGACTCAAAAAAGATCCTTGCAGACGCAAGGATATTATTGCGTTCGCGAACATTTCGCCCAAAGCACCAGAGGAGCCAGAGCCTTCTCCTTGCGGGCGCAAGGAATTTCTTGCGTCCGCAAAATATTTGCTCCTGTTTCCAGAGAGTTGCAGCCATCTTCTTGCGGACGCAAGGAATTAGACGCTTTTTCAAAAATCAGGGATTTAATTAGGAAACAGGGGGGAAATACCTTCCTATCGGGACACACATTCTTCCCCACCATTGCTATAGCTTTTCTTAGGCGGTTTTGGGAGGAGAAAAAGCAGATCTAGACCAATTTGTGCAAGAAAGAAGATCAAGATTTGGAATCGAAGCTCGGTTTAGGGTTTTATCAATTTCTCTAGCTTTTAATTTTTGATGTCTTTGACTCGATCTCTTGTGCTTGTAATAATGTTGAGAGTCTAAATACCTCTCTAGGGTTAGGTTTTTAATGTGAAACTTGCAAACTTTGTTGAATGCTTGATGATTGTTATTTGATGAATTGATTTTCCTTGTTTATATTTGATATTGTTTGGATTTGAATTGATTGATTGAGAAATAGTTGGTTCGAATCCCGATCTAGGAATTTCATTAGATCTATCTCGTATCCGAGGGGGACTAGATTAGATCTAAGGGTAATTAGGGCAAAACTTGAATCGTGTGCCTAGTGCGTAATTGTCGGGGCAATATAACTCCAGTAACGTCTAAATAACGGACCTTTATAACCCCTAGCACGAGTTGGAGCTTGACTAATCATCGGTTCACAATCGTGCTAGGTTCAGAACCGAATCGAGAGATCACTAACTCGATACCAACCATTGTTTATCTGTACCCATTCTATCAATATCTCGAATCAACAATCGTTCAACTTAGCGAGTAAGTGAATCAATAAACCCAAGGCCCTAGGTCTAGACTAATCGATAAATTACCGCTCAATTACGATTCTTTTGCATTTCAACTTGGTTACCGAAACAAACATATTTAACCAACCTTTATCACTTGCTTAGAACCAATTTCATTCCGACCTATCTGTAAATCGACTTGTCCCTGTGTTTGATACCCAATACTCCACCTCAACGACAATCATACACTTGCGATACACGACGATATTTGGGTTTAAAACTTGATATTATAATTGCATAAAAATACCGCCTCATTTGGCTATGCTCCTTGGATGTTTTTCATATTTTATTATGATGTTTGTATGCATGATCTTGAATATTACTATATTTTTGTGCATCTTTTATGCTTTGTCGCTTTCATTTATCCTGATATGTCTCTTGATTATTGCTCATATATTCTTGAAATTGAAAATCTTAATTAAAAATGATGATTTGTGCTTTATTTGTAAATCTTATATTATTTAGGGGGAGCAAATTTAAAACTTGACTTGCTTATAAAGATGTACTAAATTCAGGGAGAGCTTTTGTAATTGAGCCTTTTGCCATACTTTGCAAAAAAAGGGAAAATGTTATGATGTGCATCATATGTTATGCACATCACATATGGTTTTGCAAATTGCCAAAAGAGGGAATTTGTTGGATTAAACTCATCTCTTGTTTGACACTTTGCAAAACAAACCAGTACTAATCTTGCACAATTGAGTTTTGTTGAGAACACATGTACACAATTGTGATGCAAATGCTCAAATATGTACAACACAAGTCAAGACGTACTCAAAGACATCAAGAGAAAGCACATAAGGCATTCACAGAGCCATGCATTATGATAACGCATGCCAACTCGTCACAAGGGGTGTACAACCCATCATAGCGGGTGCCAAATCCGTCACAACGGGTTAAGAGGAGAAGAGCTGAGCAGAGAAGGGGTTTCCAGAGCTATGCGTTGCTGTAATGCATTCCAGAGGCATCACAATGCATTCCCAATAGGTTCCTGCTCAAGGTGGCCCAGAAGTTAGTGGAAGAAACACAGAAGGACATTTCTGGAAAAGGTGCTAACCCATTATAACAGGTTTTGTAACGCGTCATAGAGTTATGTAATGCATGAGGCCATTTTCAAGACTCCAAGATGTGCTTAGCCTATATATACATTGGAAATACGAACCTGGAAGACATATAAACCCCCCCTCCCCACAAGCTTTCAAGCATTTAATTGAGCACCAGAAAGAGCTTTAGAGCCCTCTCCTACGGCTGCCTAACCTAAGAGATTTAGGATACCTACTATTGTCTAATTGTCAATACAAGAACACTTCTTTTTCTTTCTAGTTTCTAGCCTTTGGTGCACAACATTTGCATTGTCAAGTAGTGCATCCTTGTCCTTGATTGTGTAGTCAATCGGAACTTTTATCTTGTAGAGTGGTGTAGCCCCTTGCATAGGTTTAGGAACCTAAGATTGGTTTGGTTATTGAGAAGAAACCAAAGATATATTTCGCAATTGTAAAGAACACTTATTGTTTAGTGAAATTGGTCCCGGAAAGAAGTTTTGGTTTCGATAGTCTCGTGGATGTAGGCTGAACCATATTATATCGCGTGTTCTTGTGTTCTCTTGATTGCTCTTGCTCTTTACTCTCTCTCCTTACTATTCTTGCACTTTGTTATTTTTGAATTGCTCAATTGCTCTTAGTATTTGCTTGTTGAAATTTTTAGCTAGGTGATTAAGGTCTAAAAACTTGAATTGTAATTGTTGTTAAACGCTTTCGCACTAGTACTTGACCTAACATTACTCACGTTCGATTAAGTAGAAATAGCTTGATGAAAGCACATTTGGTTGACCATCCCATTTGAGAGTTTCATTTAGGTCTGCATAACCCACCCAATCGAGAATATCTAAAAGAAAGTTAATATATGTTGTCAATTATATAGTTTAGTAATGATATTTAAGATCTTTAATGAAATAGTTACTCACAAGTTAATTACCTGTGAGATATTTGTCGCGTGGTATCGCTTTTATTTGATCTATGGATTGCGTTGGTGGGTAAATTGGAAAATTTGGATTGACTTGAAGTGGAACAAGAGTGGTTCGCCATGTTGTGATTATTTCAATTGAGTTTGGTGCAATTCAATTGGAGTATCAAATCGATTAACCATTCCCTAATTTAACACAGTTGCAGTTCAATCAAATTAACAAAACCGTTGCGACATAAATGAGAAACAAAAGAGCGGAAGCGGATTTACTTACTTTCCATCTCCTTTTCATTGTCTTCGGTCTCTAATCCAAGCAACGTCGGAGATGTTTTGAGACTCGAGGAAGCGCCTTGTCACGTGTGTTTCCCGACGGATCCTTCCAAACATCTCGGGAGTGCTATCATTTCTTTGACGGTCACGAAATTTCCGACAAAGTAAACACTCTTAATGGAGAAGAATATGGTAGCAATGCACAACACATGTGCCCTAATCACAACAGTAAACTGATCTCTCGTTACCCCCTAACGTTTGGAGACCCGAGACCTTTTATAGGGGTCAGAGTGTATCTTGGAAAGATGTTGAATTAATTATCAAATATTCATCAAATATTTGTAATTATATTCTCTCCAATTCTTTTTCAAATTCTAGTATTTACTGCTGCAAATACATCCACGAATTTGCTACAAAATACATTTTGTTCAATCAGAAAGATAACGGGTGATCTAGGCATTCAAATCATGCCTTACATAATGTCTCTTGAGGCCGCAATGAATTTCATTGCGGTCACAATTGACTAGACAACTCAATACTTGGCAACTTTCTACTAGGTGTCTTGTGGCCACAATGAGATCCATTGCGGCCGCAATAAATCATGCCAAAATAGCAGATTTGTTGCCTAATCTTCCCTTACTGTATTGCGACCGCAATGTATCTTATTGCGGCCACAATAGATCACGTTTTGTGATGTTTTGCTTGGGCTTTGATCCAAAACAAGTTGGGTTTGGCCCAAACAATATTTCTGACTTGATCATAATCAGAAATACGTATAATGCCTTGTATATTAATTGATCATAATCAGTTCATCAATAATTATAATCAATTTAGATAAGTTCTATATGCATTCGTGCCCAAAATCTTGGTGAAATACGTATAATGCCTTGTATATTAATTAATCACATTTAGCGGCATTTCCAATTGTTACTCCTCGTAACATTAGCGATAGTACGTGACATGTTTGTAATCATATAACACGTAATCCAACTTAATTTATTGAAATTAACGTCTTAATTCCAACACACCTTTCATCAATAGTAATCATGTATTCATCGTTCGTCACGTTATGATTTTCGTATCTAACACCATCAATTGGAAGATGTTAGATTTGGAAGTGTTCCATCCAATAAATATCATCAATTTTTACATTGGCACATATGTATGATCTCATTCGATATGGAACCCTCGCCAAAATTTTATCTCTCTAAAATATAAAAAGAGATAGTTAAAAATAGCATGTTGCATCCGAACAAATAATCTCAACTGAAAACTCTTATGTAAGTATTAAGGTAACTAAATTGTAAAACATTTAACAATGAAATTATGAACGGTTTAGATATACTTAAAAGTAAACAATACTACGAATACAATCATATCGATGTGGGGCATAACCCATTCAAAAGCACCATTGACGTGCATTAGCCACTAGGTGTCTGTAGAGGTGACATAATTTGATCTGACTCGAGAAACTCGTCTGATCTGACCCGATCTGAAAAACTCGCTTTATCCAACTCGATCCAACCTGCACCCGACACGATCCGACCTGATACGGCTCATAATATGAGATGTCGCAACAAATGAGACCTGAGTCCGACCCGACCCGATAGACGACCCATAATCAGAGATAGAGCGACGCATGACGACTCGAGCCCGACTTGACCTGATACAACTTATAAACCAATGTAATTCTATCTTGCCTGCATCAGAATCTAAATTTACTGACAGATTAAAATCAGAGAAAGTCAAGATTTATTAACACAATTTAATAACGTGATCTGATCTTATCCGACTGAACTTAAAACTCAAAATAATGCTCGAAAGTTGTCAGTGCAACCCGACCCGATCTCGCCTGACCTAGCTCAAGACTCGAAAGTTGTCAATGCAGCCTGACCCGAAACCGACCGATCTCGCCCTACCCGACTCATTTACCCAAAAAAGACCGACGTGACCCGACCATACATCCGACCCGATCTCATCCGACCCGATCTCATCCGACCCGATCTATGACCTAAAAGTTGTCGACACTTGATGATCCGAAATCCGACCGGACCGACAATACGACTTTTATCAACAATCAAACTAATTCGACCCAATGCTAACCCGCCCTACCCACCCGACTTGCCGCCTCTAGATGTTTGGTTGCCCAGTTACTAAGTCGCTTTCCCATTAATAACCTCCTCTCCATTACTCAATGAGAGGTCAATTCTATCCCAGTATTATTTAATTTTAGTACTTAACATTTAAATATAATAAGGTGAAGAAATGTTAGCACTTAGCAATCTCCAAATTTGTAAGCTAACGAAAAGTTATGAATCACTAAATTTAAATATTCGTTACCATCAAAACATTATCCATAACTACTGACGCCATCAAAACATCAAAACATCATCCCTGATCCCTCATATGAGTTCATTGCTTGTACGCATCTGAACCGGGGAAAAGGAGATATTCAGTGTAGTGAACTGGAGATCATAAATCTCAGTTGTATTATTTGGAAAATTTTCATAGAGGACTAAAGATCGAAAATTTTCAACATATAGAATAAAAAAGACTAAAAATTTCACAGAAGGTCAAGGACGATAATATTTTTAACATATGGAATAAAAGAGACTAAAAATTTCACAGAAGGTTAAAAGCACAAGTATTACTTGCGTTCCTAAAACTATTATGTTATTTCTCTGATTCCCAGACACTTTTACAGTGATTTTTAGAAGTGAGGCCCAAGTAAATAGAAGTGCAAGTATTACTTGTGCCTCTAATCAACTGCTAAAATGATCATGTTTATAGTAATATTAGTTTTAAAATTAAATATAAAACTAAGAAATAAAAAAAGATTAATAATAATATAAATAGTAATTATTAAAACGAAGAAAATTAGTAAAAAATATTATAATATGAATAATATTAATAGTAGTAATTATTAATACTTATGATTGTAATAGTAATGATAATATTAACAAAATTAGTACTGAATATTAGTAATAAAATATGTTAATAATATAAGTTAAAAAATAAGTACAAAATAGTAATATAAATACAAATTATTAATATGAATAAAATTAGTAAAAAGTTTTTTAATATAAAATAAAAGTAATTATTAATACTAAGAAATTTTACAATTAAATATAAAACTAAGAAGTTTAAAACAAATATTAATAGTAATTATTAATACGAATAAAATTAATAAAAATACTATAATATTAATAATATTAATAGCAATAATAATTAATACTTATGTTTGTAATAGTAATGATAATATAAGAAAATTGTTACTGAATATTAGTGATAAAATATGTTAATAATATAAGTTAAAGAAATAAATGCAAAATAGTAATATTAATACAAATTATTAATATGAATTATTAAGAAGTTTAGAATGATAATAATGATAATGATAATATTAATAAATTTATTAATAACTATTAAGAAAAAAATAATAGTAATAATATAGAAATTACTAAGAAGTTTAGAATGTAGTAAGAAGTTTTCGATATATACAAGTAGGATATTTGTCTCAAAATTTATGAGAAATACAAATGGTCTAGTGGTAGAGAGATTTGTTAAAGGCGTTGGGTTTGAGCGAGGGCATGAGTTTGAATCCCCCTGCTGGACCATTTCCTGATGTGTGAGATGGTTGCTGGAAATTCCAGAGAGCATCCAGTTTCGAAATCAATCTAAGGGCGCAAGTATGTGCAAGCCAGGTCCACTAGTCAGTGAGACAAAGGACTGGGGGCCCATTTTGTGGGGCCATATATGTCACAAGTTTATTATTATGCTAATAAATGCACCACTTAGGGCTGAAATTATTTGAAATCTGCATGCTCTCTAGAGTCTCTAGGATCTATCTCAACATCAGAGACGTAAGTAATAGTTGCGATTATATATACCTGGTCCCTTTCTGAAAAAACAATGCAAATATGCTTGAAAATTAGAGAAATAACAGAATCCACTTAGAGGTGCAAGTAATACTTACGCTCTTAATCATTTGTGAAAATTTCAAAACTTCTTCGACCCTATTTGTCGAAATTTTTCAATTTTGATCCTCTATGAAAATTTTCCGTATTATTTACTAAAATCCATCGCTTATAATGAAAGCACTCTTGCGCATAAAGGCCATGAGTTCCGACAAAACCACCCCAAAATTTTTAAAATCTTACTCAGGACAGCATCTAACCGTTGTTTAATCCATGGCCCACGTTGATCGAACCGCAATAATATGCTAATCAAAGTATTAGTTGAAAAATGGAGTGATATTATCTTTCATCAATTTTCATTTCTCAGCCTACACCTATTGAGAGACCTTTCATATTTTTTACGAGATTCCTCTCCGCGCTTTATTTAAATCTTTTTTCCCTTTTCTTCCCCGGAAAGAATCTATGAGCGATTCTATCTACCAAATTTATTTAGAAGGTTTCAAATTTATGATATCTACTGATTGTTTTCTCTATCAATCAATATCGCTCTTTCTACTCCCGGTGTCGCTTGCGTTATTGCTTGTGCAATTATTTTTTTTGGTAACCGCATCACTAGAAATCATAAATTTCTGATTATTCCCTTCTATTTCTGATTCTTTCTTATTTTTCGGTTAAGAATTAAGATGAGGTATTACTGTATTAGGTATTAGGTTGCTTGTCCTGGGATTAGTCAAACAGGTCTAAGCTTTGTTGTTTTGGTTGGTACTTCGATTTACTGTGGCGAGTCTATTCTCTCAATTTTCCCCCTTTTAGTCTTTTTTCGTCTTTCTATCGAAGTTTGTGAGTACTGTTTTTAGATTTTCTGATTAAATTTTCCCAAATGCTATTTATATCAGAGATTTTTCTAATTTCGATGGTTTAATTGTTTTGCTCTCTTTTTTACAATTGATATTATTGCAAGTGCTAATTTTAGACAATTATACAAATTGCTTGACCAGTTAATATTCGAGATTAATTCATTATTTATATATATTTGTCTAATGAATTCTTTGCCTCAACAGGCATCTTTAGAGAAAATTCAAGCTGCTTCATTTGTGGAAGAGAAAAAGTTCTGAACTTCATGACTTTTCCTTAATCTCTTTAACATTGTGGAACATCAACTGCAATTAAGAAAGATTTCAGTTTCTAGTTGTACTTATGGGTGCAATATTTGGGTGCTTCCGTGGGGATAACTCTGAAGAATTGCAGGATGCTCAATGCCTGTGCTTGCCATGGTCTGTTTTTATTGATGCGGTATGTTATTGAGATTATTTTGCGATGTAAGTTAGGGTTTGTCTACCATGTTATTGTGCTTATACATTCATCTATTTACTTAAATTGAAATTGAAAAGAATAATTTCTTTTATTCCACTTCCTTGTTTTGGTACAACAGTTTGTTTTGGATTGTTATGTCAGAATGTTGATTGTGTCGGTCCAGTAGTTTAGTTTATATTATTGATGTTCTGGATATTATACTTGTCTTGGATATTATATTTTCCTTGGGCTTTAAAAATAGTAAGTAATTTAAAGGGCTTGCTGGCAAGATCTGTAAGGGTCAATGAGCAACAATTTTAAGGCTGGATGATCAATTGCTTTCTTTCTGTGGTGGTTGTCAAAGAAACTTGTTTCGAAAATTGGTTTTTGTGTTTATTTCCTTTGTAATCCACCTGCCATTATTGCATGCAAGGTAACTTTCTGTCTTTTGTGACTTCTCAAGGTTACAATTAGGGGCACAAATAAGATATGTATAATTCAGTGATTGCTGTAGTAGTTGTTACCAGTGGAACTTGCCAGTACTAGCTCTGCTCTTTGTTCAACGATCTGAATATGCCAAAAGATGTAGTTCAATGAAGAATTTCAACATCAGATCCAAAATCCAAAATAAAAAAGAAAATAAAACGGAGAGTTAAATCTGTCTAACCATTAGATATCTGGTATGTTGTGCAAGTTTTCCTGACTAGTACATGTGCTTATTCTCACCAGCAGTATGGTTCATAAATAATGCAGATTGAGAGTTCATTGCTGTCCCCTGAGAACACAATTCTTACTACTATGTACATTTATAAAAAGTAACTGGTACAGTTCTCATTTCCAACAGCATGCTGTATCCTTATTTAGATGGAGCAGTTTATCTTGGCTGTTCTGTAGCTTAAGCTTTAATTAAGATGTTTCTCATCCCTTATCTGAGAAAAATATAGAAAGCACAAACAAACTTATGGAGCAAATAGAACTTTGTAATTTTCTATATATTGGAACAGTGTAACTCCTTGTTTCAAAGAGGGGACCTGGAGCAAAGACAAATTTCCCCTTTGCCTGGACGAGGAACAAACCCCTCAAATGCCTCCTCAGCTCAATCAAACACCAACCTGGGAATGGATACCTACCGCTCTCCCCCAGCACCACTAGCCTTCGATGACCCCAGGTGCTCTCATGGTCAAATCAGGCGCAGCAAATCCTCACCTGGGTCACATGAAAAATTTCTTCTTAGAATGAGCAGTTCTAATATCAAAATTGGATTGGATGAGATTATGGCTGAAGAGAGGTGTTTCAGCTCTTCAGTTAAGAAAGTTGTCGATGATGAGGTGGCAAATGAGGTGCAAGTTGTGGCGGACAGCTGTTCCTCTTCCGAGGATGAGGACTGCCCTATATGTCTTGAAGGTACATTTTCTTCGTTTTGGGTGGTGAAAGTTCGGACCTATTTTTTCAATTATATTTTTCAAATGAAACATTCAGATAACACATAACATGCAATTTTTTAGATGAAAGCTACTAGTATGTACACTGTTCACTTATTATCAGGTCATGGATGTATAGTGTTGGACATTGACGACTTTGCTCCAAACTAGTATTTTTTCTTACTAAGCAACAACAAAGCCTTTGTCCCAAACAAGTTGGGGTAGGTTAGAAATGAAGTTCATATTGGATTTTATTTTCATAAGATTGGTTGAATTTTTACGTTGGCTCGCTAAGCATATCACAACCTTCCTCCTTTCCGGGCTTGGGATTGGCTATGTAAAATATAGGCGGAGTTTTTTTCTTACTAAGAACAGATTTAAAAATATCAAAACAAATAGTTTTAGAAATTTGTTTCCAAATTTAGGTAAATATGTTTTGGTAGTCAGAATTTGTTTTATTTGAAAAGGCTAAGATACTAAGCACGGATCTAAAAATAGCAAGACACAGTTTTAAAGATTGTTTCCAAATTTAGGTAAATTTTCGGTAGACATAATATGTTTCATTTGGAAAAGCTAAGAGTCATTCTGGTTGTATTTTCCAAGATGCAACTTTTAAGAATTGGCTGGGTATTGTTTGTCAGTTATAAAAAGGTACAACACTATATTATGTATAAAAGAAATATCTGTGTTGTATGCAAATAGTTTACTAGAAGCGTTTTTCAAATAACGGAAGCACACACATTCTGAATATTATTTTTTTAACAAAACCAATTATACAATGTAGATTACACGGAAGAGAATCCAAAGATGCTATTACAGTGCAACCATGATTTTCACCTTAGTTGTATCTATGAGTGGATGGAAAGGAGCCAATCCTGCCCTGTCTGTGCCAAGGTATTTCACTTGAATTTCATTCATGGGATCATTTACAATGCACTGATTGCAAAACCACAGATGTCCTATGTAAGTTGAAAAAGACAATTAACTGTAAATATGTTTCCAGCTTAAGCAATGTATGCATCATCCTATATTACCCTCGTTCTCCTACCCACCCAAGGAGGGATAGTTTTGTATTGATGGTTACAGATGATATTTCCATATTTAATAATGTACTATGTAAGTTGAAAAAGGACAATTTACTGTAAACATGTTTCCAGCTTAAACATTATATGCATTATCCTATACTGCCCTCATGCTCCACCCCATCCAAGGAGGATAGTTTTGTACTGATGGTTAGAGATGATATTTCTGTACTTCGCAAGGGCGTATTGCAAAAAATTGTTGAAATATTGTCCTTGTACATTTTCCAATGAACCATTATTGTGATTTAAATAGATTTGTTATATGTTCACAGATAATGTTGTTCAATGAAAATGCATGAAAATGCATTGCCCAGTCACTTGGAAACGACAGGTGAGCTTGTGGCTTACATGTACATACCTCTTCCAAAGCAGAGCTTTACAGCAATATCATTGACTAATATAGGAGTTTAATTCTTTCAATTTAGTATAGATTTATCAATTATGTCATGTCAGGGATGATATGTTTATGGGATGAAGTCCTTTTGGTGGCTGTGGTAAATGGATGTGAAACCTAATGAAATTGGTTGTTTTTCGTTTGTTGGATGGAATGTAGCTCAAAAAACACCTGAAGTTGGGTATGCAGGTCAACTCTTTGCCATGTCTTTTCCTGCATATGGTTAGTTTGTAACATCCAACTCTTTATCAGAAATTGTTGCAACCAAGTTCTTCTTGCTGCAACTTTGAACTGTAGAGATGTAGCTTACTAATGCTGACTACCACTTGGCTCGGCAGTGGACAATGCTTATTGCTGAATCATATAAAATACTTTCAGCCCTCGCTCTCAGGCAAAAACTTGGAACATAACACAACCATCTGATGTACATTAAAAGTAGCTTATTGCTCAATCATATATGCTAAGTTACATCAGCTTCCACTTATTCTGTCTACTATATCAATATAATATTTTTGTATAAGCTTTTATAATGCAATTGAACTGTTTCAAAACAATATCATCAGTTAATTGCATTACTGAACTGCTGCTGCTTTGAAAGCCCTCTGAAAAACCTCAGGTGGTTGTCCTCCACTGACCTCAAATTTTCCATTTATCTGTTAAAAGAAAGATGAGAAAAAATATAAATGCAACCAACAACAACAACAAAGCCTTTAGTCCAAAAAAATAATGGGATAGGTTAGAAATGAAATCCAATCTTAATAATGAAAAATCAATATAAAAAAATAATAATATAATAAATAGTAAAATGATAGTAAAAATATTAGTAGTAATAATAATAATATAAATGCAACCGAGAAACATAAATCTAAATGCTCAACTAATTCAACACAAATTACGCATGCTTCACTAGAAAGGATCATACCGTAAAATGTGGCACTCCTGAAATGCGAGAAGAATACTTCTCCAGCTCTTCATTAACCTTCATACAGCAGCAAAATAAAATGGAACTTCTAGTGCTATATTAATAAGGCGGTCCTAAAAAAGACAGCATCCACTGACAGTGGATGAACTTGAGAATTTGAAAATAGTTTTCAAATCCTCAAGTTCTAGCTAACTAGGATGACTTTCATGAGTCATGGGTTCAAACTCCCGGGAGCACTCCGTAGAAGCAAGAGAATTCAGTCTCAAGCTAGGACTACTCCCGTCATGAAGCCTCGTAGTGCAAAAGGATACTCTGCTTCTATGCGTTTTGATTTCAATGAACCTGAAATTCCTCTCACAGTCGAGCAAGTCATGCAATTGTTGCAGGCATCGGGATTATCCATGAACGACAACATCCAGTCGCTGTTGGAGGCAACTGTTTGCCAAGATAGGGGCAATTCGATTCAGGAATCTGGAGAGCCGACCACTCCTGTTCATGACACTATACCTCCGGTGTATATGGAGGGTTATGATCTTCCTTTTTGATTATGGGTGGGCTTTTTAGTTAGTAGAGTAGCTAATTGATGGAAGTGTTCAAGTGTACTTTGATGAGGAGAGTTTTAGTGGTTTGTTGTTTTAGTTATATTTAATGAATCAAGGAAGAGCTTTTCGATTTATCTCTTGGAATGTCCGTGGTATCAATGACCAACATAGGTGTTTTCGTGTAAAGACTTTATTGAGAGCTCATGATACTGATCTTGTTTGTCTCCAAGAAACAAAGCTTTCATCTACAACTGATTTATTGCTCAAACAGATTACTGGTCAAGCCCTAGATTGTCATGAAATTCTGTTGGCTGAGGGACTATCTGGTGGGGTTATATTAGCTTGGAAATCAAGGAAATTTTCAGTGTTATCCAGCTTTAAAGGGATTCATCTCATATCCGTGACTCTCAAATTCAATTTTGACAATTCTGTAATAAAGGTTACGGGAGTATATGGGCCAGCAACAAGATTTAATAGGGGAAGTTTTTTCCACGAACTTAGCCTACAAAAACCCACTGACGACACCCCATGGATGATTATGGGTGATTTCAACCTGACACTGCGCTCACAAGATAGGTCCAACAGAAGAAGAGGTCTGGACATACCGTTTCTGAACCTTGTTAACTCTTTGGAAGTTCATGACTTGCCTTTAAAGGGAAGATCTTTTACTTGGTCAAATGGTAGGGAAAACCCGTCATTTGTGAGACTTGACCGATTTTTAGTCTCTTCATCTTGGAGCTCTAAATTCCCAAACTCAACGCAGATTGCATTGCAATCAGATGTCTCAGACCACTGCCCATTGCAATGTGTGGTGCAATCAAAGTTTCAATTGCCTAACATGTTTCGATTCGAGAACTTTTGGCTCCAATGCTCTGACTACACACAACTGGTCAGGGATACATGGCAGTCTATGGAACTAGCTACAAAACCTTTTGAACTTAACGAAAAGCTCTCAACTTTGAGAAGAGTAACAAAGCAGTGGCATCAAGAGTCAGTGGGTAATATCGACCAACAAGGTCAAATGTGTACTGTCATTCTAAACTGGTTGATCAAAGCTGAGGAATTACGACCTTTATCACTCTTAGAAAAGAAGACAAGAGAGCTCATTACGAACAGGTTCAGAACAATTGAGAAGCATCGTGAAGTGAAGTGGAGGCAGCGTGCCAAGAGGCAATGGTTGCTGAATGGGGATAAAAACACCAAGTATTTTCATGCTTTTGCCACCAATCAAAAAAGGGTAAACTGGATATCTGCAATTCAGCATGAAAATGAGCAATTGACAGACCACAAGGACAAGGCTAAGCTATTTTTCGAGCATTATTGTTCACTGATAGGATCATCAAATGCTACTAACGCAGAATTCGATCTCTCGCAGCTATTTGGGGATAATAAACTAGAAGAAGCAGAGGCAAGTTTATTGTCTCAGCCTATATCACATTCAGAGATTTCAGCAGCAGTAAACTCATGGAAGTGTGATCGCTCTCCTGGCCCGGATGGGTTCACTGGAGACTTTTTTAAGTTCTTTTTAGAGATTCTTCTCCCTGATATCTATCAGTCTATCAACGCTGCACACATGTCTTCCGATACAAACTTGGGACCATTCTCTGACTCCTTTATTGTACTAGCTGCTAAGAAAGGGGAACCATCCACCATAAATGACTACAGGCCTATTAGCTTAGTCTCTAGCATCCAAAGGATTTATTCAAAAATTATGGCGGCACGATTGCAACCTATATTGCAGAGGCTACTATACTCAACTCAAACTGGTTTCCTAAAAGGGCGTAGCATATCTCATGGTTTTGTCTACGCACAAGAAGTTTTGCAATCAGCATCTAAGCAAAACAAGAAGGTGGCATTATTCAAAGCAGATATCTCCAAAGCTTTCGACACATTGGACTGGACTTTTCTAGTAAAATGTTTGTTGGCAAGAAGTTTTCCAATCTCATGGGTAAACTCCATACAACGCAACTTGCTTCATGGGCATTCTAGGATAATTATAAACTCAGTGGCTGGTAAATCAATTCAACTCAGAAGAGGGGTCAGACAGGGAGCTCTGTTATCACCGTACTTATTCAATCTGGCAATTGATGCCCTAGCAGTATGGATGTCAAAGTTTAGTGATCTGAACTTCATCTCCCCTCCATTTTTGGGCTGCAGGAATTGCTTGTTATATGCCGATGACACCCTTTTCTTGCTACAGCCAACAACTCAGCAAATGGTTAACATAAAGATTGCAATTTCTGTATTTGGCGAGCTTTCTGGACTGAAGATAAATTTGGCCAAATCTGAATTGCTGGTAACCTCCTCTAATTTGGCATATACAAGGGTACTGGCTGATATATTACAATGCAAGGCAGGCCAATTTCCGTTGATCTATCTTGGTCTTCCATTGTCAGATAAGAGAATTAGAAGAATTGATTATCAGCCAGTTATTGACAAGTTTTGCTCGAAACTTTCTGGATGGAAGGCCTCCATGTTAACCACCACGGGACGAATTGTGTTAGCTAACTCAGTTCTATCTTCTCTGCCTCAATATTACATGGCTGTCTTCAAGTTCCCCAAATGGCTACTCAAAAAGTTGGACCAAATTAGACGCAATTTTATCTGGCATGGACACACGACGTATGAGGAGGGTAAAAAAGGATTGTTCATGGTCAATTGGAGATTGTCTACAAAACCCAAAGAAGAAGGTGGTCTTGGGATAAGAGACCTTGAGATTTCAAACATAGCACTCTTGCTAAAATGGTGTTGGTCATGGATGGAAGAGACAAATGCCTTCTGGAAAGAGGCCTCCTCAATGCTGCAAAGACACTTCAAACCATGGTTGAATCCAAACGGCTCTCCTTTCTGGAAAGAAATTGGAAAAATTGCACCAATTTTTAATTCCTCACTCAAGTATGAAATAGGGTCAGGAAATGTGGTGTACTTCTGGCATGATTGGTGGATGACATGTGTGAAACCTGTTAAACTTTAAACTCGATAAACCTGATTAGGCTCCAACAAAACCTTACATGCTAACGAACTAAGTCTTAAAATATTGATTTAAACGTGACAAAAATTCTTTTTCTTTTGGCAAGTTAATAAACAACTCATACAAAAAAAAGGAATAAAAACTTGTGCAAAGTACTAATTCTAATCAAACTCTGTAAAAATTATTAGGCATGAAAAGTAAATAAAATAATGTAAATAATGGAACGAAACATTAAATAAACAAAATTTAGAATGACAACAACACACGGTACACAATAATTAATATTACAAACTCTAAATTAATTATAACAAGAGAACATTCATTCTTCAAGGACAAACCAAGATTTCTAAACGTTTGGATGGGTAAATAAATTTGCAAATATATTGATAAACCAAAATAATGCGTACCTACCCACCCGTAAGTCCCCAAAATTAAGTTATATACACATTTAAAATTTATATCTATAGGTATACTTATTAATAAAATCCCAAATTCTTTTTAAACAAACACCTACAAATATATATATATATACACACACATACATATACTAATCTCAGCCATTTAAATTAAGTACCATTCACTAATTAGTAAATTTCGTTTCTGAAAATCGTGCAATGAGTCGCTCAAATTCGTCTGAGCAGTAAACATACTCGCAACACGAAACCTCAGAATTTATACCTCGATGGATCCGAACAATTTACCAGGAACCTCTAGTAGCATGACAACCACCGTCTCGTTACCAGGCGCGACCCATCGGGTCATATCTATGACTTGCATCATCTAACCACATAACGCGCTACACAAATAAAGCAACAGAGGAGCCTAACCGACAGCCTAAGAAGGCGAACTATTGGGTCTTACACCAGTTCGAGATCCTATGTGACCCTCAACATATTCTTCAAATAAAACGGGTCGAAAAAGGAAACTTACTCTCAAATAACGGGTCAAATAATGGTGGCCTTACTCTTGACGCCACCACAAATCCTCTGCTGCCCTTTTATTCTCTCTCTCCCGCACCTTCCCAATGCAACTCTCTCCCCTCATTAATCTCTCTGCCATCTCTCTCCTCACATCTCATTCGCATCTCTCTCTCTCTCTCCACCTCACCCCTTCTCCCCTGTCCTTCTTTCCCCCGCTGACAGTAAAACCCTCTCTCTCCCTTAGTCAATCTCGATGTCTCTCTCTTTCTTTTCGGTTTGTCTCCCAAAACCTTCCTCTCCCGTACCACCACTTCCTCTGTCACGCCTCCTAACCGCCTGCTCGTTGGCTCTCGCCTGCCAGATTTCTCTCAGGCTTGCCTCCTTTTTTTTAGTGCCACCAGAGCGCTGTGTTGTACGCAGCTCCCATGGACACCTGTATTTCCTCTCGTAACCTGTCGTCTCAAACTCCATCCCTCTAACCAGCTGGTTCGTTCCCATTAGCCAGAGGGTCACCTCAGCACTCAAGCACTTACCCACTACCCCCTCTGACCTGGTTTCACATCTGGCTCGACAGCCTGGTTGGGAGTTTAAACCGCCCAATGGCAGTACACGCACACCACCCACCCCTGCCATGCCCCCTGTCTATATATCGCGGCCTTCTCTCTCCTGACTTCCCTATTGCTCGTTTAAGCTCTCATGCGTTGAGAATTAGACAGTATAATGCTTAAGCATTCGAAATCGTGAAAGACTTAAGGAAATTAATCAGTTCGTAAAGTCAGGAGGAAGAGAGGAGGCTCAGCGCCTTGGTGGTGTGCTTGCTATTGTTACGTACCCTCGCCCACCTCTCTACTGGTAAGCACAAATGACCCTCCAAACGATATGTTTTATTTGCCCTTGCTGGGATACTTGTTGTGTGTTGTGACCCTTTTTGTTACTGTCGATTTTGGTGCTGGTTGGATACTTGAGCTCTGGTTACTGTCTGATTGAATATGTTGTTATTAGTTCTTGATTTCTATGTTGTGGTATATTAAACCTCTTATGGAATCTGTGCGGATGAAATACTGAACTGTTACTAAGTATGGGGTGCCAGCCTTTTTAAACTGTGGGTTTTATATGGAATTGTAAACTAAGCTTGCTGAGTTGAGTTTTACTTTGATCTGAACTGTGCTGATCGATATGTTTGCTGACACCTGAGAAGTTGAACAAAATCATAAATTGGGGATTTGCTAGATTTAAATGATGTTACACTCGAAATGAGCCTTAAGAGGGAAAAATAGGGAACTGCTTTAGAGTGGTGATTATGATATTCTGGTACACTTGTTGGGGCACCACCAGAACCGAGTTGGGTCTCTGTACCAGCTCTGGTACAACCCGTACCAGTAACTGATGTCTGATTGTTACGGTTGCTTTGTGTATTTTCTGTCGAGAGAGGGAAGACTGGGCCAGAGGTAATGACTGGCCCAGTGAAAGGATATTATACGGCTTAAGACCTTTTTGGGCTCTAATGCATGGATAATAAAGAAAATATTAAAGAATAATGGACATTGGGCCTCCAGGCCCATTGGATCCTTAATGGGCTAACAGGTCCTACAATGCATAATGTGATAAACAATAAACAAATCAATAAAGTTATGGGTTTATTGGGCTTAGGCCCCAACTAGGCCGAGTGGGTATAAAACAGATATTACACGGTTGGTGGTCTGGCCCATAACACCCATTAACTAGACCCGAGGTAATAAAAGGACCGAGAAAGGTATTAATTGGGAAATGACGACTAAAAGTCCGTGCAGCACGAGCTACGGCTATGACGCACGAGTACGGACTTCTGATCCCTCAAGATTAACACAAAATAAAATGTAAACTAAAAATGGATCAACTTGTGTTTCTTTGTATTTTGTATATTTTGTGTATTTTTCTATACTATATGTATCACAATACTAAAGCGAATATTATACGATATAGATATATAGATAGGATAGTTGGGCTAGATACGATGGCGTTAGTAGCAAATAACTTAAAGATTTAGAATATGCGTAACGATTTAATGTATTATTACAATTAAGTATATATATATGTATATATATATATATATATATATATATATATATATACACACACACACACATAAGTATAATAACATGATTTACTAATTAAGTAACTATACGTATAAATAAATGTTATATATGATACATGTACGTGTATATTAAAAAGTTATCACCCACCACCAACAAAATTTGGACCAAGTAATATTATATACATATTAGTATATATTGATCAATTTCTCTATACCATATCAAATACGAGACACATCTAGTTACATCTAAAAATGACTTAGTAATAAATTGAATAAGGCACTATGTATTTACCAGTTCCTCGATAAACACAATACTAATATGCACCTATAAATATTATAATATTTTATTTTCTTCTTTGCTTAGTTTAACTAAAAAGTCCAAGTTAAAAGTGGTTGGATTTATAACATGCTTTCATCGTATTGTTCTTTATTGATGTTATGTAGAATATCGACATGACGTCAAATAATCAATGGGATTAGTATTACACCTAGATTAACACAAGAATTAAATAAATTAATAAGAACCTATAACTCTCACACTCACCGTGCAGCAAGGACACTGTACGGAAATTGACTAAGTAGAAATAACAAGTAAATTAAGTTAGGAGCATCAAGGACGTCTCAAACGCCTAGATTCTTAAACTCAATTGTTCGAATCTAACTAAATACAACTCGATCGCTAAACTAGGAGATTTAGCCGACTCGTATCCACTCGCGGGAGACGAGGCCGTTACTGACGCTGCCGACGCTGACACAGGCGCGGACGCTTCAGAGCTACCCCCGGAGTAGAGTCGACCTTGCGTACCGCTCCAGCTATCTCAGGTGTGGTTCCTGGGGTTTATATCCCTTCCTTTTATAACTAGGACCTACCAGACCTACCTAAATTGAACTGTGGTACCAAATTACCAATAACTATTAATCAGGCCCGTAGAACTTGAACTGTCATCTGTGCATACCGGTAACTGTACCATAAACGAAGACCAACCTGCATTGCATGTCATCTGCACAGCAAGATTTCATGTAAGATCTGATATACGGATCGTATAGGTTATTAGAATACTTATAGGTAGAATGCGTATTTTATACTATATGTATTTCGTCGGGAGTGATGAGTGTTGGGCCGGTGAGCTCTAGATTGGATGTAGTATGAGGGCATCGTGGAGTGAGTATGTGTCATGGTGTCTGACATAGCCCATGGGATACTCTCAACGGGATGTCCTTAAGGACATTCGACTATTCCTCACCAACGATAACCATCACTTGATGGCTCGTAGTGCCAGTTTGAGAGTTTCTCTTTTCAACATCCTTATTAATAAATAGTATTATAATATCTTCCCAATTGAGTGATTAAGGTTCGGTTTCTCAGTTTAGAGTATGCGTGTCATATGTGAAGTATTGGAGCTATTCCGTTCTCTATTATATTATTCATTAGCCGATATTTCGGGATCTCCTAATATTCGAAGGTTTTCCTCCTTTGGCCCCTGGTTGGTACAGAGGAAGTCAGGGGCTCCCTTTGGCTTTAACTAGTACAGGGAGTTCCCTTTTATTATATTCTTTTCAAACGGGTAGTCGGTTCCTTATTTCCGTATGACGACTGAGACCGAGTGTTTTCTTTGTATTATTCTCTTTCTGTGAGGGTAGGCGTCTCGGTTCGCTCTATGACCGAGTGTGTGCCTTTTGTAGCCGCTCTGCTTTACCAGGGCGTTTCGTTCTGGAAACTCAGAATTAAGTTAGATTGGCGGCTCGAATACGGGACTCGTCTAACGACACCCTTAGATTGGCGGCTCGAATACGGGACCCGTCTAAGGGGGCGAATCCTGATGTCCTACACCGGGGTGTAAATTTGACAAATTAAATCCTTTGTTTGGGAGTTTGATTATAGGCCTTATTATTATTATGTATGTATACTTTTCCTCATGCATCTTTTGGGTTTTATTTCTCGCAACGTCTCTTTGATTTGGTTAAAATAATTAAATGAAATTATGGTTCACTTATAACATTAGGTTTAGTAACTTAAATTATAAGATAAGTTCTTTAAATGTGATTTGGTCCAACTCAATCGGATATAAACTCAAAGGCTGGACCTTAATCCACACTGAGATTTTATATCTCACGTTCCACGGTTGGTTGCGGGGTCCAGGTAAGGAGCATGAATTATTTTGGAGCCCAAGATGAGAGCGCTAGGATGGAGTCTCGGTGTCTTCAGTTTGTGGGCATTCCTTTTGGTTCGTTTTTCTTATAATTCGGTTGGTTAGGAGTAGTTTGTAGTAGGATAGTGAGGATTCGGTCCCACGCCCCTTTGATGAGACCGACCTCTTTGTGTGTATTTTATTTTTCCTTATCTTTCACTGTAAACTTTGTAAAGGACACCGCTATATATATAAATATATTTTGTTGTTGGATGTTCATGTATTGTGTTCACCGTGTGTGCTGTTCCTCTATCTATATAAAATTTGCTAAGATCTTGCTTCTATAATGATGAATTAAGCCTTTCGTGTACTTGTAAACAAGTACACGTGCCGGGATTAACACCCCTAAGCTATTTAATATTTCTGGGGTTTGAAAACATGGCCTTTAAAATTCATATTTCCCAAGCTATTCAAAGTTACCAAATTTGGTGACTCTTCTGTCGGGCAATATATCACTGAAGATTGTTTTCATTCAGAAGAGTTCTCCACTGAGGAACAAGGCGAGAAAGATGCTATGGCTCAACTGTTGCAGCAAGTTTTAATTGTGCAAGGAGAAGATCGATTTAGATGGCTCAGAGGCCCCACTAATTTTTCTGCTCAGTCTGCATACAAGTTCATAGCCAACTACCCTACTCATCGATCAAATATTGCCAACATCTGGGCAATTGGAGGTCCCCCTAAATCTCTCTTATTTGCATGGATGATGCTATCTGACAGATTAACCACGTTGGACAATCTAAACAAAAAGGGTTGGTGTTTAGTCAATAGATGTGTCATGTGCAAGCGGGATCAAGAAACAACAAGACACTTATTTCAGGATTGTGATTATGCAGTTCATCTTCGGGATTATGTAGCAACCATCTTTCAGAATAATATAGCAATAAGTGCCATGTTTAAATCCCCTCAATCTCACTTGATGCTCACTTCAATATCTCAAAGAATGTTTGACAGAAGACTTGAACTGGTTTCATCTTATGCTTTATGGAGAGAACGTTGTAGGCGGGTATTCTCTGATAAAGAACAGTCAATCATTCAAACTGCTAGAGAGGTAGTGCATGATTTTACCTACTGGTATGAAGACTTAGCCTCTGGTACTGCTATTTCAAGTTCTGCGACATTAGTCAGAGGAGCATGATGCATTGCTGCTGTGACAAGTGCTGATTGAAAGGAACGATGATGCATCAGATATTACAATGAGGGAGATAGGGTTCAAAGGACATGTATAAATACTTGACTGGGTTTAAGTTTCCTTTTTATGTTTTATTTTCTTCTTTTCTTCTCTATTTTGTTTAGTTTTTTAATAATGTGCATATTCTGTACCACTGATCACCATGTGATCATTATTTATAAAATTTGGGGGCTTTGACCCCCATCTTTTCTTCAAAAAAAAAAACTCCCGGGATCACAAATGTGGGACTCGTTAAGAGACATTTAGTAATATATGTTGGGAGATTCGGATACCCTTTATATTAAAAAAAAGTTTTCAAATCTAGCTAAAAGGTCCCCAAAATAGAAGAAACCTTGTGAGCATCTTGTTAGCCTTATAAATTGATTTCATATCAAATATCATGTAATTTGACTGTTGATTGATATTCTACCAATGAAAATTAACATAACTTTCTTTTTGATGAGCAGCCAAATGTCGTTAAATTGCACCACGTGCTATGTATAGGGCATATCCGTAATAAATATCACCATTAAAAAGTCTGGTTTCAAGTTAAATGGAATCTATAGGGATTTTCAAGATCGTCAATAGATGCCATTGCCAACTTCTAATAAATTATAATAAGAAACCATTGTATACTTTGATATACCTCATTAACACCTTTATTGGGATCATTCAGCAGCTCTTCAGCTCCTTCAATTCCAACTTTCTTGGCAGCATCCAGTAGCACTTGCCTATAATCCGCAATTTATTAATATCTCATAAATAAAATATAAATAGCAATAGTAAGAGAAATGAGTTAATGATTTGACATAGATCTTAAAATCACAACATACTTGTCACCAATGTATTTTCCTTCAACATGGTAATTGATGAACAATTCCCCTGCAAGATCATGTTGCTTTTCATAACCTTGCTTGGCCGCAAAGGTTAGTAATCTGTGACAGTCTAATGAACTTCCCCTGCAACATAGCACAACTTCTATCAGTATGTAAAAAGTGTATTATGTTTCAAGATTAAAAAACAACTGGTCCATACTGCTGATTGGCACAGGAAGCCAAGTTTGATCTTTGGAAAAGATCATTCAGAAGTTAATAACATACGCAAAAACAAGCACAATTCAAATTGCTTCACTGGTATTGGAGTACTTAATGTACCAGTACTGATAGTATTATGTAACAGATTGGTACTTGAATGCAAGTAGTGATGATTGTTTTCATTTTTGTCAAGACATGAAGTCCATTGTTCACTCAAATGGACAACCATCCAATCACACAACTCTTCTCTCAGAAATGATTCTTCTTCTGCTGAGCATCATTCTCCCAGCTCAGCCACCTCGAACCATGAGCTACAGTCACTCACCTCTTAAATTTAGTTAATTTTGTATAGTTTGGACTTGGTTATAATATGTCCAGATATAGAACTCAACCAAGATGTAATTGTAAATTTGTAATACAAATAAATATAAATTGAAGCCTTCCTCTTCTTCCATTAAACCTTCTATGGTATCAGAGCTATGGAAGAAACACCACCTCTCAATTTCTCATCTTCCACTATTCCTTCTCCAAACTTGACCCTAGACCTTCTTGTCCCTCTACAATGATCCTAATACCCTCAATCTCCCAATTTCAACCAAATTCAAATAACTATCTAGCTTGTCAGTCCCAAATCATCCCCTCCTTCATGGCAATGCACTCTATGATGAGTATTCTCAACTGCAAGCTCATGTGACACAACCCTCTCCACCACCAGCCCCAATTGATTGGTCCATTGACTTGTATTTGTGTTTCCCATAGCCATGAAGGAGATGGAAGATTTGAGACTGCCAAGCTAGATAGGTATTTTAGGGGTAATTTAGTAGAAATTGAGAGATTGGCAGATGACAGAGGATAATAGAACCAACTGTAGTAGAAGAAGAAACATACAGGGTTTGAGCTCGGAAAGGGGACACCGGAGGATGAGAAATTAAAAGGAGGTGGTATTTCCTCAGTGGCACTGATACTCTAAAAGGTTTGAAGGGAGAAGATGAAAGTTCTACTAGAGGTACGCTCGTGTTCCGCGCGAAAAGAAAGCGCAAAAAAGTTAAATTTTAAAATTTCGTATTACAATAATAAAATTATAATAAGCCGTTTAAATAATAAAAAAACAAAAAAATCAACGGCTAAAAAAATTACTACAGTAAAATCACTGTAGCAATTATGTTCAATCTTTATATACGTAGGATTACTCATTCATTTCTTTATATTACATCTCAACTGAGTGCTAAATAAAGAAAATTCTAATACCAGTAACTATACAAACTAAGGTTAAGAGGTGAGCGGCTGGGAACAGCTCATGGTATGTGAGGTGGCCAATCATTTTCTAAGGTTATGCTTCCGAGTTTTAATGGAAAGAAACTGCAAGGAATGAAAATGGGTGGAAGATGAATTTAATTACACCTCGATTTTGGAGGTTATAATTTTGACAAAAATGAATAGAAGGATTCGCCTCCAATTTCATCATTTATCATTCATTCACTTAGTAAAATTAAATTCGGAAGCAAATGAAAAGAGTCTCCTCCCTCCTCTCCCTTCCCCTCCCACCCATTTCCTTCCATTGGAGCACGGCATAAGAGAATCATTGAAGAATTTTTTTTTTGCAAATGGCTGTACCCACAAACAAATATATACTAATGACCTACATAACTTAGAAATGGTGCAACTCATTTTTGTAGATAGCCCAAAAAAAGTGCAAACACGTATTATTTCCCCGCAAAATGTTTACAACAAAACAAAGAAAAAAAAGCATATCACTATTGTTTGAACTACTCAACCCACTTAGTGAAATTCACATTCTCTGAAATACTCTAACTGCTATAGTAACTAAGAATGATCAGTTCTCTTGAATCTTCACTGATGCTCGCACAATAACTGCTATAACGTTGCTATAGTATCAACGTGCAAAAATTGTTCATTTCTAATTTAAAAATTGCTGATCATTTCAAAAAATACAAATTCCACTCAGACCCCCTCTCCCACCCAAAAAAACCCAAAACCTCAATCCTCCGATAACACATATTATTGTTAAAGACCTCTTAGATAAAAAAAAAATAAACACTCTCTTTTGGTTGTTTGAAGGCCGATGCAATGTTTTTGCACTTTTTAGGTCATTTGTGAAATAAGTTTGATTGGAAACCATTAATGTAAAGTTATATGCAGATCTGGCCACTAATAGAAAAATTCCTTGTTGAGTGTGGGAGAAGGGTAGGTTCTCATGGCTTTGAATCAAATTTGGGTTCAAAGCTCTGTTTGAACCGTCCGATTGCATCAATATTCGTACTATTTTTAAGATTATTTCAAAATTCGTACTTTTCAACCAAATAATACAAATCTTAATGCAATCGGACGGTTACGAATGACTTTGAACTCAAATTTGATTCAAAGCCATGAGAACCTACTCCTCTCCCGTTGAGTGTAATTGGATGGTTGGTTGGAGTGAAGAATGGAGACCTTCATTTTGTTTCTAGATAATTTTCATTAAAACATACATACTTCAAAAAAAGAAATACAAACAACACATACGTGAGCCCAGCAGTGTCGTAATCATATCCAAGTCCTCTAAAAATCTATCAGTTTTTTTTACACAGGAAATTAAAACTGTAAATTAACAATTTGAGCCGTTAAAATTATGTATAATGGAAAAGAAAAATTAATAATTTTAAGGGGAAAAACAGACCTGGCTCATGCGAGATTGCATTTGGTCAAATTGTGCCGCTCCAAATCTCTGACCAAAGAAGTCAGCCTTCTTTACACCTTCTTTTGGTGCATTTGGAATCCAAATTTTGGATTCAAGAAATATGGATGCCAACGTACCTACCAAATCATAACTCAAATGAAATTGTTAAATTAAAGGACTTATAACTAAAGAGCAATATTTTCTATATGCATGCCCCCAAAAAATGAATAGAGAAGAAAATGAAAATCAAATGAGTCCTTGGATTTTTCAATTGTTTTGTCGAGGTTTGTTTTCCCAACAAAGCACCATGGGCAAACGGTGTCTGAGCTAACATCTATCTCAATCAGCTTCTTCCCGTTGCTCGAATCAGCCATTTTTACGAACTAGACAGAAAAAGGCTTCAATTCAATTAGAATCAGCAAAGAGAAATATATCAATCAATTCAAAATAGAAAAGCCTACGAGCTCATGTTTAGAAATAAAAGAAAAAAAATCGAAATAGAAATAGAAAGAATTAGGCACCTGCAAGAGTGCAAGGGAACGTCACGATAAAATCTTGGAATAAGACAGAATCAAATGGGTTGGCGCTGGATTTAAGCGCGTCACGAGCATTTGCCTCTTATAATTATGGATCTCCAACCTCCAGCCTCCAAGCAGGGATAGACTGATTGAAGATCAATTCTCAACGGATATGATGCAAGAAGTTTTCTGTATTATTAAATCAGAATCGTTTATTTTAAATTGACGATGCAATCAAAATATACGCTCTGATTAGCAATTTTGCTGCTATCCAGAGATACCGTTCTGGATCGAGATCTTCTATACTGTGAGTGATGCACAGTAAATCTCAGTCTTTGATTTGCATTGAGATTCGTGCAAACTAAATTTTATAATATCAGATCTTCTGAATCAAATCTGAGCCGTTCGTAGCTTACAACGCAAAAAATCTGAACCGTCCGTCAATACTACGCGGTAGAAGAATAGCTTCCATTGTTCTGGGTAGAGGTAGGTAGAAATGGAGACGGATTTTTGTTATCCTACACCTGAGAGGAACATCACACCGTTTCGATCTTGACCGTTTATCTAATAGAGTAACATTTATTTGAATCTGAATCTGCCTTAAGTTGACCAACTTTAAATACCCTTGTTTATCGCCACGTGGATAGGGTCGGTGCATCAAAAGAGGCAATACGCCAATACCAGACCGACGGTCGACGGAAGTGATTGACCAAAACATGTTATCAACGGCAGTGTATATCACAAGACTATGACAGGTGGGCCCCGCATGACATATATCATCAACCCCGCAAAATTCGTGGGAGATTTCTTGGAGCAACGTTGAAGTATACTGCGGTACGGAAGTTGTTGAAAGGTTATTTGTTCTAGAAAATATCTCCTGACCGAGTATCTCGTGCAATCGCAAAGAATCTCGAGGGGACTTCAATTCTTTTGAAGAATTTGTATTGTACTCGTCATTTTTCAAAAGAAAAGAAGAGAGGAACTTGAACTAAAATCTTTGCAATTGCAAAATTGCTCGGTTGTCGCCTCAACTTTTGTAGCCTCGCATTCTCAATTTCGCTCGACTCTTCCATCTCGGTAAGAAATTGCTCTCCTTTCGGTTTGAAACCTATACTCGTTATTTCAAAACCTTTTTTTTTTCTGTTATTCTCTCGAATTACTATGCTAGCTAAACTTCTATTTGTTTCATTGTAAAATCATTCTCCTCAAATTCATCCCTCAAGAGGGACATTTCCATAATTATAAATAATTTGGAAAGAGGGGAAGAATTTTTTTTATAACCAATTAAATTAAAATGCTTAGCTTTTTGGATAGATAGATCAAACAAAAAATGGATATAGATGAGATATTATTCGACTTTCAAGAGGCGAACATTCCATCAAAGAGCGCGATATACATATGGGGATACAATGAGAGCGGCCAAACTGCCCGAAAGGAGAACTCACACCACCTGAGAATACCAAAGAGTCTCTCTTCTAATCTGTTCGATTTTCCAGAGGGGAAGGGGAAGAAGAATCTGCGTTGGTTGGATGTGGCATGCGGCCGTGAGCACACTGCTGCTGTCACCTCTGATGGTTCTCTCTTTACATGGGGTTAGTCTACTGGTCGTTCTTCATTGTTTGTTTCTTTTAGTTGTCATTACTTCATTTCTGAGTGTTGTTACTACTAAAAGTACAGGCTAAGTGAAACAAAATTAAAAGAAGTTGTTTTCTGATACTGCTTGGTTAGCTATCAAGCGTAGAAATCAGTCAATAATAAGGCGGCATACTCATTAAAGCAGGAGAAAAAGTAGCAAATAGAAAGGAATAGACAGATAATATGGCATATCTATCAACAGTAATAATTATACCAGTATGAAAACTATACTTCCTATGTAGGTTCCAATGAATTTGGTCAGCTAGGAGATGGGACGGAGGAGAGTATAAAGGAACCGCAAAAGGTGAAGTTGCTGGAATCTGAGTTTGTTACATATGTGTCTTGTGGGGCCCACTGTACAGCTGCTCTTGCTGAACCTAGAGAAAATGATGGCTCCATTTCGAAAAGCCGCCTTTGGGTCTGGGGCCAAAATCAGGTTTCTAAAGCCCACCTTTGTCTTCTTTCATAATTGATATCTTTCCACGTGATTTAAAATTGAGTTTTAAAACTGACTTTCCTTGACAGGGGTCAGACTATCCGAGATTGTTTTGGGGTGCATTCTCTCCAAATACAGTAAGTGATATTCACAGATTTATAGTGCTTAACTGCTTACTGTATCTGTGGTAAAGTACGACCTACTGGTGCATAATGTAGCCAACTTCTGTTATTAATTTCTGTTTTGCATGTTAATCCTTGATGCTTAGTATAACTGCATTTTGTAGTTTATGAAGTAATTCCCTTCTGGTAACAGGTCATCAGTCAGGTATCATGTGGTGCAGCTCATGTTGTTGCTCTTTCTGAGGAAGGACTTCTTCAAGCATGGGGTAAAACTCTCATTTCCTGAATTAAATCATCTTTGGAGGATATCTCAAAACCTTTTGCAGCTAACTGTACTAGGAAAACTGTTGTTGGTTTGCCTGGCATAGTGCTCCTAGAATTGTAAAGCAGGAAAATAACAGGGAATTATGTTGGTTTATGCTGTGATAACATATTACCAGGCTACAATGAGTGGGGCCAGCTTGGCAGAGGATTTACATCTGAAGGGTTGCAGGGGCCGCGTGTATTGAGTGCATATGCAAGGTTTCTGGATGAAGCTCCCGAACCAATCAAGATTATACATGTGGCATGTGGAGAGTACCATACAGCTGCTATCTCTGACTGTGGGGAGGTGTAAGTCTCTCGCAAAAAGATGAAAAGAGAAGATGATAACTAAAATGAACAAAAATAGGAAAATAAAATACAGATCTTTGATTGCAACAAGGACAATCTAACTTTTACTAACTTGTTTGACATGTGCACTAATCATTAGAAAATTGTCTACACTTTCAAGTAAGATACGGGCTATTAGCTGATGTCTTGTACTTTATGTTTACTGAATTTTTCCTTCTTCTGCTACTCCTTTTAGTAATCTGCTAAAACTTTTCATAGTTCTTGTTTTTTGTCTTTGGGGCGTTGTTTTGCAGGGGTTGTTTTAGTGGGTGGTTCGTATTGGTACTGAAAAGGTTGTTTAAAACAGATGACCTTACTGATGGGCACATAATCAGCACTTGAGCCTTTTGAAGGATTAGAAATTGCACACCTGTAATAGAAACTAATGTGTCTAAACCTGAAATTGAGATCTATTAATCTGTTCAGGTACACTTGGGGTCTTGGAAGCATGGGACAGCTGGGGCACTGTTCTCTGCAGTCGGGAGATAAAGAGCTGATACCAAGACGAGTCGTCTCTCTAGAAGGCACTCCCATAAAAGAGGTTACATGTGGTGGGGTCCATACATGTGCTTTAACAGAACGCGGGGCACTCTATGCATGGGGTGGGGGCCACTTGGGCCAACTAGGTTTAGGTCCCATGGGCGGATTTGTTTTTTGCACATCTGATGGGTCATCAGAAATGATGCTCCGGAACATACCTGTCCTCGTGATACCGCATGGTGTGCAGCTTGTGACATGCGGCCATTCTCACACCCTCGTGTCCATGCGAGATGGAAGGATCTATGGCTGGGGTTATAATAGTTATGGTCAGGCTGCAAATGCAAAATCAACTTATGCTTGGTTTCCTTCGCCTGTTGATTGGTGCGTGCACTTAATTTCAGAATATAATTGTTTTCTTTTGTTGTAGTCTAAAAATGTCCTTAAATTCCTAATTTCCAAAAAGGACCCTATGTGATGAGAAATCGAGAATAAAGGGTATAAAATGCTGTTTAGGAATTTGAACTGTTATGCTTATTAGAGTAAAATGCCATATTTTAGCAGGCTTGAAATCTTAAGAATTTAGCTTAAGCTTTGAACATAGAATGTGTTGAATTGTTAAAAGTATATGAAGCTGCTTTGATTTTCCTCAAGACAGATGTCCTTTTTTCTATCTGAAGTAGCATAAGCGACTCAGTTTTCTTCTTTTTACGGAGGGATCCAATGCGACGATCATTGGTGCCAAGGATGCCAATCTTCTATTCATACATGTATATAGAAAGTTATAACCATCAATATATTGGGTTAAATTACTAAAATTTTCTGTTGATTTTGTTAGCCCTTGACGCTTGTCAAAATAACTTTGTGTATTTATTGTGTATGCATATTGTGTGAATATATAATATCTTCAGTCAATTTGTTGTTATTTAATAGGGGAAAAGAACGGTTGTTTAAAACTTAATTTCATTGACACTGATTTGACATCAATAACAATTGGCATTGGATCCCTCATTTGTTTTATGGGCTAGTTTCCCATACGTTTATATTTTTATCTGAAGTGATGGTGCTGAACTGCTCTTGATATTCCTTGAAGGTTAAATTTGTCTATTTAATAAAAGTGTTTTTGGTGTGCAAATTTCGAGTATGTTGAATTATTGTATGTCCTGTATTTTCCTTGATGGGGTTGGATTAGGTGTGTTGGAGAGGTGAGGAGGCTGGCAGCTGGGGGAGGTCACTCTGCCGTCTTAACAGATGCACGCTCTCTCAAGGAATTGTGTGAATTCAGACTTGCCGAGTCACTTAACCTCACCAATTCTCATCTTATAGAGGATGTGGCATCTCGAACAGCTGCTGATTCCTTGGCACGTCTCTGCCAACGGTTCAGGTATCAGATCCTTTTTTGAATTATGGTTGGCTTGCAATTTAATTTTTGTCCCACTATTAAAAAAAAAATAGAATGTAAGGAATTGTGGAAGTTAAACTGCCCTTCACTGTCTTTCTCCATTTGAATTTGTACTGTTTCTGGAAAGTCACGGTGCTATTTGCTTTGGTGTGTTTCTGCAGGGAACATTTGCAAGAAGGTTGTGGTTGTGAGGAAAAATAAATTACTGATGAAGATTCTCTTTATCTAAATATGTACCCTTTTGTCAACTGTCTTGATGCCATTTAGACTTGTTTGTTTTTGGAAGTCGCTATGGTTTTCTAGAACTTGTATAGCAGTCATGTTCACCAAATTGGCGAACCATTCAATTAGGATGTAATTCGAAGAGAACTCGTTGGGTTTGTCAAACCATCAATTCTTTAGATTTCATAACTGCTGGTTGTAATTATTCAACAAATCAACTTGGTTTGATTTCTGTGTTATTATAACTTGGGGATTTTATGCACTCATGATTGATGGAAATATAATGGTCAATTTAGTATTTTCCCACTTTGTTGATTTCTTGGTATGTACTCAATTGACATGATTGACAGAAATCTAATCGCCCGCTTTTGTATTTGTTGAGAATAACAAATCCTTAAGGATTAAAATATAAAATAGAAAATAGAAAAGTAGAAAGCACTGTACTGAGTACTGTATAATGGAAACAAAAGATCCGTTAGAATTCGATTATAAAAAAGAAGTGTAAAACAGAAGAGTAAAGATATTGAAAAAAACTCAAATAAAAGAAAATTTTCATAGAAAACAATTCCTCTTATTTTTTTCACATGGTATCAGAGCAGTATTGTATCACTGTATCTATCCAAACCAGTGCCATTCCTCTTACCAGAAACCTTTGCTCATCATTTACCAACAAGAAATCCCACTAATTGTCTTTCTTTTTTCACCTACAGTTCTTAAAAGAACTAAGTATCAAAAAAACTAGAGAGCAGCAAACATACCAAAATGTCAGGAGAAACCCCTGTACCACAAAATGTAACCAACACCATAACCAACATCGAACTTGGGTCATCCCAGATCTCAGAAAGATTGGGAGACCACAATTTCCAACTATGGAGCAGAGCAATAATCCTTACTCTACACGAGAAGGAGCTCTATGAACATATCACTGGAGAAGAACCACAACCAGATACCAAACACGTCACTGAGTTCAAACAGTGGCGTAGAAATGAGTACAAAGCCATCAATCTCATGCTCAATTCCATGGAACCCAAAACCAAACAATTGTTCATGTTCCATGATTCATCTCACAACCTCTGGGAAGCAGAAAATCTGCATTTCAGCCAGAAAAAAACTTTTCCCACATTTACCAGTTAAAGAAAGAGATCCAAGGCCTGAAACAGAACCAAAGACCCATGATTCAGTACATAGGTGACCTGAAACGAAAATGTGAGGAGTACTACCAGTACCGAGCACCAACCTCAGATCCAGCCATTATCAAAGAAAGAGAGCATGAAATGTTGTACCAGTTCCTATCTGGACTGGACGAATCGTACGAGCAAATGAGAGCCCAGATCCTTTTCTCAGCCGAGCTTCCAACCTTAGAAGACGTCATGGCTCGCCTCCAGGGGAAGAATCTCGACGAGGACTAATGGGTAGCACCTCAATCCCGCAAGAGAGGACAGAAACCCTAGCCATGACAGTGAATCGAAACCTCGGCCACAACTCACAACCAAAAGGGGGAAAACACAGAAGGTGTGACCACTGTAACCGAGATGGCACGAAAAGGGTAAATGTTGGCATCTCCATCCCGAGCTCCGACCTGCCTAGTGGAACGAAGATCGGGCGAGAATCACAAAGAGAAGGAGAAAGAGGCGAGAAGATTCGGGAAGAGAAGAATCGAGAAGGTGTCTCTCACCGAGACGGTTCAGTTCACACCGAAATAACCTCTCTGCTGGCCCGACTAAATAATCTTTGTGCGATTCAAGAGCCCAACACAGGTTCTTCTAAAACTCAATATTTCAGCCCAAAAAATAATATATCAAATGGTAATGAACTGAACTCTGGCCCAACAGAGCAAATTTACCAAATACCTCAGAAAAGGACCAATACAGCCCCAGATAAAAAATACACCTTGTTAGGAAAATCTAGAACAATTTCTGAAAACAGAAATGATGAATTAGTTTGGATTTTAGATTCTGGTGCAACTGACCATATGATCGAAAATGAAATCCTTTTGCATAACTACCAAAAAAATCATACACAAGAATTTGTGTATGTTGCCAACGGTGAAAAAATGAAAATTTGTGGTTATGGTACCATTAAGATTTTCTCAAGAAATATTGAACGAGTATTACATGTTGAAAATTGTACATCTAACCTACTTTCAATAGGAAAACTTTCAAAAGAATTAAATTGTAAAACTATTTTCTCAACAAACAATGTGTTTTTTCAGGATTTAAAAACCCAGAAGATGATTGGTGAAGGAAATTTTCAAAATGGATTATATATTTTGAATATACCCAAGTTTCTGTTTTACTCCAAAAATCAAGAACTTGGGGACTTATGGCATAAAAGAATAGGTCATCCGTCCGATAGAATTTTTAAATATGTATTTGATTTCCCAATTGATTGTAGCAAGTGTGTGACATGCAAACTAGCTAAACACACAAAGCTACCTTTTGTACTATCTAATACTAGAAGTAAAGAAAAATTTAAACTTATTCATTCTGACGTTTGGGGACCCGCTCCTGTGGAAGCTTACAATGGTTTTAAATATTTTGTTACTTTTATCGATGATTTTTCCCGACTAACTCACCTGTATTTACTAAGACATAAAAGTGAAGTCCCTACTGTATTTCAAGAATTTTTTAACTTAGTTGAAACTCAATACAATGCAAAAATTAAAACTCTTAGATCCGATAATGGTATAGAATTTCTAAACCAAACTATGACTAATTTTCTTAAACAAAAGGAAATTGTGCATCAAACTACGTGTGTCTATACACCTCAACAAAATGGGGTTTCCGAAAGGAAAAATCGCCATCTTCTTGAGGTAACTAGAGCACTAATGTTCGAAAACAATGTCCCTAAAAAAATTTGGTCAAATGCAGTTCAAACTGCAATGTATTTAATAAATAGATTGCCAAGCGTCGTTTTAGAAAATAAAAGTCCGATAGAAATCGTTTACAAAAAAACAAACCCAACAACAATCATCTAAAAGTTTTTGGATGCATATGTTTTGCACATCAAAACAAAAGAGATAAGCTTGATCATACTTCCATCAAAACTATTTTTTTAGGATATTCGTTACAAAAGAAAGGATATAAATGTTATGATCCTATAAACAAAAAGTTATATGTTTCTAGAGATGTAACATTTTTTGAAGATAAACCATTTTATCCCAAGCACAATGAAAATCTTGAAGATACCATAGCTGCAAATGATTTTGATTTTCCAACTATTAATCAATTTGAAGAGCAAGTTGTGTTAGGAAATGAAGGAATAGAAGAATATTCCGACCTTGATATAAGATCGGGAGATGATCCAATACAGGGGGAGATAGAACATGAGCAAGAAGAAATTGAGCCAAGAAGATCATCACGGCCAAGTCGACCATCTTCAAGGTTACGAGATTTCGTAACCTATAAGGTTCAATATCCTATTGAAAATTTTATTTCATATGATAAAGTATCAAAATGCCATAATGCATTTCTCAAATCCATCGATGAAATAGATGAACCTAATACCTTTGAAGAAGCCAAACAACATGTAGTTTGGAAAAGGGCAATGAATGAGGAATTAAAAGCACTCGAAAAAAATGACACTTGGGAAATTGTTCAATTACCTCAAGATAAAAAACCCGTTGGGTGTAAATGGGTTTACAAAATTAAATACAAAAGCGATGGTACCATTGAACGGTACAAAGCAAGATTAGTTGCCAAAGGTTATACACAAACATATGGTATTGACTACCAAGAGACCTTTGCCCCAGTAGCAAAAATGAACACCATAAGAATTTTATTGTCTATAGCCATAAATAACAGTTGGAATCTATACCAAATAGACGTTAAAAATGCATTCCTTCAAGGAACACTTGAGGAAGAGGTATATATGACATTACCACCTGGCCATATTTTGGAAAACAATGCTAACCTTACTTGTAGATTAAAGAAATCAATTTATGGACTAAAGCAATCTCCAAGGACATGGTATGGCAAGCTATCTTATTTCTTAATAAGTTGTGGGTTCAAAGTAAGCCAATCTGATACCTCGCTATTCTCAAAACATGAGGATAATGATACTACCATAGTATTAGTATATGTTGATGACATAATTATAACTGGAAACAATTATAACAAAATTAATGAGGTGAAAAAATCACTGAAAGAACAGTTTGAAATAAAAGATCTTGGTAGGTTGAAGTATTTTCTAGGAATAGAAATAGCTCATTCTACCAAAGGTTTATTTATCTCACAAAGAAAGTACACTCTTGACTTGTTAAAAGAAACCGGTAAGTTAGGAACCAAGCCCGCTGCAACACCAATTGATAGTAATTGTAAACTAAATACTGAAGATGGTGAACCCTTAGAAAATATTACTCAACACCAAAGACTGGTAGGTAAATTAATTTACCTAACGGTAACAAGACCAGATATATCCTTTGCGGTAAACCAAGTTAGTAAATTTATGTAAGCACCAAGAAAACCACACCTTGACGCTATTGATAGGATTTTAAGATACTTAAAAAAATCACCCGGAAAAGGTATTTGGATGAAATAATAATTCTAATGATGTATGTGGCTATTCTGATGCAGACTGGGCCGGAAGTTTTGATCGAAAATCAAGGACTGGCTATTGCACGTTTGTAGGCGGAAATATAGTCACATGGAAGAGCAAGAAGCAAAATGTTGTGGCACGATCAAGCGCAGAAGCTGAATATCGAGCTATGGCATCCACAGCAAGTGAACTTACATGGATCAAACAATTGCTCGGAGAATTAAATTTTCCGATCAAGGATCCAATGAAAATGTACTGTGATAATAATGCTGCAAGACATATTGCTTCAAATGCCGTGTTTCACGAAAGAACAAAACATATCGAAATCGATTGTCACTTTGTACGAGAAAAGGTGCAAGCAAAAAAAATTGTAACTCCATATGTACGAAGTGAAGATCAATTGGCCGATGTCTTCACCAAAGGATTGATCCCGAAGATATTTGATAACATAGTTAACAAGCTTGGATTATTAGATATCTATAATCCAGCTTGAGGGGGAGTGTTGAGAATAACAAATCCTTAAAGGATTAAAATAGAAAATAGAAAAGTAGAAAGCACTGTACTGAGTACTGTATAACGGAAACAAAAGATCCGTTAGAATTCGATTATAAAAGAAGTGTAAAACAGAAGAGTAAAGATATTGAGAAAAACTCAAATAAAAGAAAATTTTCATAGAAAACAATTCCTCTTATTTTTTCACAGTATTATATGCACATCAGTAACAGTATCAATTGTAAATGAAAGAAATAAATTAAACGAAATTGTTTTCTTGGTAATTGCAGCACCAAGTATCTATTGTCTTTTTACTTATTTTGTGTGGCATAATATGTCACCTAAAAAATACTTTCACACGTCTCCCTGTCATGTGACCGAAATGTGACGAAGTCTTTTTACGACACCATATTTTTATAACAAGTGCGAGTATATAGACTTTTTTTTTTTTGAAAAATAGCTTCTCCAAGACGGGGGTGCCTGCTTCCATTTAACGAGAAAGCGTACAAATATTTTTTAGATGGTTTGATAGTGTACCATAACCAATCCCAATGATAAGAAATAAAAGAAAGAAACCTATACAACAAAAAAGTTCTAGTCCTATTACATCCTTTTAAACCTTTGTACTATGCTGCCAAGAATGAAAATTTGAGGTAACATAGAAATTTTTATCTTCTGACTCTCAACATATTATTTCCAGCGATCATGTGTGTCTGTTCTTCTCCGATTTTTATCTTGATAAGAACCTTCAAAGCACTCATTAGTCTAGAAGATCTTCATTTTCTTCTATGTTGTTATTGCCTTCTCCTATATGATGCGAGTTTTCGTCTAATTCTTGCTGCAACTGCACATTTAAATCCGTTGTATTCTCTCTTGGGTATCCTTCTTGAATACCATCTGTCCAATATGCATACATATGTCTTATCATGCTAAACAATGTGTTAACTGAACGTTTATTTTTATTTTGAAAGATTATCAAGTTTCTTTCTATCCAAATTATCCAAACATAGGCAGCCATTTTTCATATTTTCATTGCTTTTTTCCAAAATAGACTGCCATAGTTCATTTGTTGTATTTAAATTTAGATCAAAGCCTTCTGTATCACTGTATTTTACCATAATGAGTATTCTCATGCTAAAAGGGCAATTTATAAATAAGTGTTCTATTGTTTCTAAATGATTATCACAAAAAGGGCATTCTGGTTGCACTTGAATTTTCATTTTTATTAAATTGTCCCTTGTCAAAATTTTATTGTTCAATAGTAGCCATGAAAAGAGCTAATTTTAATGGTATATCTAAACTCCATACAGATTTCTTTAGACTAATATTAACTCCACCAGAATTTAAAAATTGGTACATTGACTTGACTGTGTATAAACCATTTTGTTCTAGATGCCAGTATGATGAATCTTCATTATCTGAAAATTGTACATTTTGGAGAATACTTTTAATTTTATCCTTTTGTATCCTCATTTCATTACTACTACATCCTCTTGTTAGATTTAGATTAATTACACCATTATTCCAAACTTTTGCTAGTGTAATTTGATCTGATTTGGTTTTTTGATAGACCAGAGGAAATTGTGTCTTAAAGTTGCAATTATCACTCCAAATATCATTCCAGAAATTTATAGAGTTCACATCCCCTACTATTCTTTTATTATTTATTTGTATGAACTTAGCTATTTTATTAACTTCTGACCAAAAATGTGACCCTTTTTCATTAAATCTATTATATTTACTATACTAATGATAATTTTTTTTCCAAAGGTTATCATGTGCTTGGTATAAGAATAACCATGCCCATTTGCTTAGTAGGGCTTGATTCATTTGAGATAAGTTTAGAATGCCCCATCCCCCATATTCTTTTGCCCTACATATTCTGGCCCATTTAACAAGCTAATTTTTCTCTTTTTCTGTTTACTATCATCACCTGTCCATAGGAAATCCCTTCTAACTCTATCAATTTTCTTTTCCACCCATTTTGGTATCTTATATATGGATATATAGTACAAAGGTATTGCTGAGAGTACTGAATTAATTAGAATAAGCCTACCAGCCATTGATAACATTTTGTCCTTCCAAGTTGGTAATTTTTTTGCAATTTTTTCTATTAACTTTTGCCAATCCTCTTTGCTTGGTTTTTTCCAATGAAGTGATTGGCCAAGATATTTAATAGGAAGTTTGCCAATTTTACAACCTAACATATCTGCATAGTAGTTGCTTACATGTTTTTTCAAATTTAAGGGTATAATTTTTGTTTTTTCATAGTTTATTTTTAAACCTGATAAGCCTTCAAAAAATTTTAAAAGACATTTTAGATGTTGTATCATTGTGCCTTCTTCTTTTATAAAAATCAAAGTGTCATCAGCATATTGGAGATGCATTATCTTCTTTCCATTTTCCATAACTGGCCCTAATCCTTGAAAATGATTTTGTTCTATCCCTCTTTGTATTATTTTTGACAAATTGTCAGCAGCTAAAATATATGAATATGTTGATAAAGGATCCCCTTGTCTAAGACCTTTTTTACATTCAAAATAAGAACCTATTTTTCCATTTAGAATAACTGAGCTTTGACCTTTAATAAGAGTTTGTTTAATCCAATTAATCCATTGATCACAAAACCCTCTATCCTTCAAAATTGTAAAAAGATATTCCCAACTTATATTATCAAAGGCTTTTTGAAAGTCAATTTTAATCATTATACCTTTTTCCTTAGATTTTTGAACTGAATGTAAGATTTCATGTGCTGTAACAATATCTTCTAATATATTCCTACCTTTCAAAAATGCACTTTGGTTAGGACTTATAATTCTTTGTAGGATTTTACTAAATCTATTGGCTAGCACTTTTGTAAATATTTTAAAGCTGTAGTTTATTAAGCTAATGGGCCTATAATCATGTATTTTACATGCATCTTTTATTTTAGGAATAAGTATAATAACTGCCATATTCAATTTAGACAGATCTAATTTGTTCTGATGAAAATCTAGAAATAGTGCATAGATATCTTCTTTGATAATTTCCCAACATTGTTGATAAAATGCCATAGAAAACCCATCAGGGCCGGGGGCCTTGTTTGGGTTCATTTGCATTATTGCAGAATGTATCTCATCCATGGTGAATGGTTGTATTAATGATTCATTTTCTATTTCATTGACCTTTTCACTTGTTTCCCAAACTTTGTCATCTAATTTTTCCCATAGCTTATTTGTTTTTCCTAATAAATTTTGAAAGTGTTTGAATATATACTTAGCAATAATGTTTTCATCTTTTATTTCATTATCCTCTATGTATAAAGAAGTTATTATTTTTTTTGCTTTTAATATGAGGCAACTTTATGAAAATACTTAGTATTGGCATCTCCTTCAGATAACCATTTGTCTTTAGCCATTTGCTGCCAGTACATGGCTTCAATGTTATAGATGTTAAATAGATCATTTTGTATTGAATGATACTCTTGCAATTCTATATCAGACAAGTCTCTTTGTTCTGATAGTATCTCATATTCATCTAATTTTTTACACTATGATTTTTCTTATCCTTTATTTCTTTTCTAATATTAGCACTCCACCCTTTCAATTTCCTCCTTAAAATGTTCATTTTAATTTTCCAATCTTGTCCTTTATTAGGGCCTATATGTATTTGAGACCACCATACATACATTATGTGCATAAAATCTTCTTGTTCACACCAAGTTCTTTCAAACCTGAATATATACCTTTTTGTGTATAAATGTGAACCAAAATGAAGACATATTGCATTATGATCTGAGAGTTGTTTGCATATTGCATATGATAATGTAGTGGGATATTTTTGTAACCAATCAGCATTAATAAAATATCTATCTAGGCATGCCTTTTGTGTACTATTTCCACCTCTATACCATGTGTATTTCCTATTAGAACATTTAATAATCAATTAACTCAGCTGTATATATCCATTTGTTAAAATCATTCATATTGTTTTGGTTATATGAAACTCCTTTTTTTCATTTCTAGTTCTAATTGCATTGAAATCCCCTCCTATTAGCCAAGGCATATTACATAACTGTGCAAGAAAATTTAATTCATTCCAAAATTCTTTTTTATTACCTTGTGAAGGACCATAAACAGTGGTAATAGCTATAGTTGAATTACCTTCCTTGTTTTTTTAGTATAGCAGTAATAGTATGAAATCCTTTTAGCCAATTTATTATATGTATGCTTGACTCTTTTATACTTAGTAAGAGGCCACCTGTTGTACCATTAGCTTTGATATAACTTCATGTATGTTGGTTGCTTATATAGGATAATGTTCTTTGAGTTATTATTTCCTTCTTAGTTTCTTGGATATCTATTATGTCTACCTGTTCCTTTGTAATGGTATCTTTTATCATTTGCCTTTTTTTCTTTTTTTTATCTATTCCTCTAACATTCCAATTTAAAATCTTAATCATTTATAACTTCTACTATTACCCTTTCATTGTTTTGCTGCATCTTATATCTAGGTTATTATCATATTTTCTATGACATACCCTAGTTGCAGAATATCATTTCCTCTAATGCTCTTTGTAAATTCAGACAAAGCAATAGAATTATCAAGTATAATTCCCCATTCTGATAAAAGTTTACTAACTATTTCATCAGATAGGATAAAGTGTGATAGTTTTTTACCAAATCTGTAGAGCATGGCTTGGTGTTTGAGGGCACTTCTTCTTAGTGTGGCACCATTTGGTGGGGGCTTTTTCCTTTCCACTATCTAAATATGTTGGTTTGCATAGCTGGTAGCTCCTGGGCACTCTTGCAGTTTGCTGGTAGCATTTTGTTGTTGAAGCTGAGACTGAATTTTCTTCAACTGATGCCTAAGGAGTTTGTTTTCAATTTTTGCCTCTTCAACTTCATCCACCACATCATCTTCAAACAGGATGGGAGCTTTTCCTTTACTGAATTTCTGAGATTCTTGCTTCCTTTTGAGAGTGGCCTGGTTGTTCTGAATCTGGTTCCCCCATATTCCACTGTTTAATTGGCTTTTGGGGTATTGTAAGAGGCTGGTTAGCCCTTACTGGTTTTGGAATTTGAGCTATCTTACATGTGTGGGTTGTGACAGAGTTTTGGTTTTGGAAATTAGGAAGGTTCTGTTCATTTCCAGGTGCTGCATTTGAAGATAAAGCGTGGGATTTCACTGGTATAGTGTTGTTGATACCCCCATACTTAGCTATCTTTTCTCTAGCATCTAGTTGTTTCTTCATAATGTCCATTGCTGTAAGAACTTCTTGAGGTAACCAGTTTTTGATAGGTTGGGAATTGGGAGTTTCAATTTCGATTCCAATTTTAACTATGTCTTAGAGCTCTTTTGGTCTCAGAACTTTGAAAAGGAGGAAATGAGGAACAATATCAATATCCCCCAACAGAACCTTTACCCTTGCCCATCGGAGTTCTTCCCCAGTAAATGTATTCTGATCCCAATCTACTAGGGTTCCAAAAACTGAGATAATTTTGTTTAGGGTGTGAATATCCCTCATACGTATGGGACATTGTGTAGTCTGATCCATGTTTCTATAGGCATGATTTTTTGGAATAGCTTTGAGAAATTTGTTGAGACAGAACAGTGGTATGGACCTAGAGAGCAATAATTTTGACGAACAATCAATTTTACCCAGTGAGGTGAACCAATTATCAAAAATTCTTGGTTAGCTAACCGCTTAATGGACCAATTGCTTGATAGCGGATAAGAAATTCTGAGACCAGCTCTAATCTCCGCCTGATCAAATCCGTCTGGGACCTGAACGATGAAGCCGTTTGCTAGATCTTCATGAAAAGCCTTATATTCTGCTCCACTTAATTCGATCGAGTGAAGAAGCTTATGAGCCATTAGTTCTTGAATTTCAACTTCTAAGCTGAGTTGAGAAGGCTGTAATTTGTGCGAGGAAGGTAAGATTTGAGGATTGGATGTGGGAGATTGAATTTTGTGCGAGCAAGGGGGAATTTTCTGAGACTGTGAGTGAGATTTCTGGGAAGAAAGGGGTTGTGATTTCTTAGAAGAAAGGGGTCGAGGTTTCTGGGAAAAAAGGGGCCGAGATTTCGATGAAGCTGACTCGCAGTTCACCGCCTTATGCCCAGTTCGCTTGCACCTGAAGCAAATCATAGGATTTCAGCAAACTCCAGCTGTATGACCCAGATCTCCACATCTAAAACATTTGAACTTTCTCTGACGTTGATCTTTTGAGCGAGTATATAGACTTTGTATTCATTATCCTTATAGTATTTATTGTAGCTTCTACACTTCACGTTTTTCTTATCATTTTCTCATTTCTTTTGTCCTCGCTCCTTCTACATTTGTAGCGCAGAATTGTCCGCCAAATACGTCGATTGGGTTTTTCTTTGGTTACTTTATTTTTATTATGGACGTTGATACAATGTCTCGTATTTTGCTCTTTTAGTTCCTCCGCTGTCACTGACGTGCGAGACTCACGCTTTGACTTTAGAAAACTCTTCTTTTTGAAACATCTCAGAAGCAAAACACGAAGCACCGTAGCTTTTTCCTTTTCTTATTTAGCATGCTATCTTTCTTTCTCTTTCATGCTTCCGACACGTGACTGAGGTTAGGATTTACTCTTCACCCGACGCCTCTCTCTCGTGACCTTTCTATAAACTTTAAATCCGAAAGCACTTTGCTACAATCTTAAATTCTTAATTTTGAAAAGAGAATATAGACAGAATAAGAAATGATTTTCTTGCTATTATGGACCGGGAGTGTTTTATAAACGGAAATAAGTGTTTTAGTTATTTTCAGATGAATAAATGGATAAAAGAAGACAACGCCTTAGCAATTCTCTAGATTTCTCAGAGAAATTCAAAAAGAATAAAAGAAGAGAACAAATACAAAAGAAGATAGAAATAAAATGCTAGCCCATGGTCATAGCAATTCTCCCAAATTGTATTCAAATTTCACATACCCTTTAAAGAATGAATAGAAGTCTTTATAAAAGTGATACAATGAGTAGAAAGAAGTAGAAAACATAGCTGGCCAATTCAATGATTACCAGTATTTATTCTAACAGAATGAATTAATGTATCAGAAACACTAATTGAGAATGCACTCTAACAACTTCAACAACTTGCATGCCAACTCTTTTTTATTATCTCCATTTACTCCGTCTCTTCATCCAGTTCGTTGCAATACTTCCTCAAAGAAATTTGTGTCCTCACGAATCAAATAAAAAGAAGATGTTGTGTCATGTCTTCGAAAACTTCCTCAAAGAAATTTGGTGTTATATCTTACCACTACAAGATTCGATATTATATATGCTACGGGATTATTATCTCGATTTATGCACACCCGAGCAAAACACATTTTGGAGTTACAAAGAGAGTGTTGCAGTGCATATAAGGTAACAAAATTATGGTCTAATGTTTGAAAGAAATGAAAGAGAAGATGTGGAGTTGTTTGGTTTTTGTGATAGTGATTGGACTGGAAGTATAGATGACATGAAAAGTACATTCGAATATTGCTTTGCACTCAGGTCGGTTATTTTTTATGGGCGTCAAAGAAGCAAGAGAGAGTGGTGCATTCATCCGCGAAAATCGAATATGTGTCGGCAAGTGAAGCAACAAAACAAGTGGTTTGGTTGAGAAAGATTTTAGAAGACATTGCCACGATTCTCTTTTGTGACAACAAGTCTGCGATTGTAATGTCGAAGAATTCCGTGTTTCATAGCTGAACCAAGCATATCAAGCTCAAGCATCATTACATTAAAGAAGCCATTGAGGATGAATATTTTATGATCAAGCATTTGAAGACCGGAGATCAATTGACGGATATTTTCACCAATGCACTTCCGTGTGACAAATTTGTGTACCTTAGAGAACTTGTGTTAATTAATAAGTAGTATTTCTGAAAAATGTTATAGGAACTTGTGTTATGGTTAATGACATTTAAATTATAGTGAAAGCAATCAGAGAGCAAGTAGAAAGAAGAGAGAATAGAATTTGCATAATGAGTTTTCTCAATCGATTGAACTGATTACATTTCCTTATATAGGCATCTGCCTTCTACTTACATGAACTATACAACCTAGTACAGTGAACTAATAGCTAATGTAATCTGTATTGCGCCAAACTATACAAATGTTGTGCTACTCCTCATTGTCTTGTATGTACGTTAACACACCCCCTCAAGCTGATGTTAACTTGTGCACATTCAGCTTGCCACGCAAAAACTGAAACTGTGGCAATGGAAGCGGTTTTGTGAAACAGTCAGCTAGTTGATCCTTTGAACACACGAATTTGACAACTAACTGATTAGAAACAACCCTTTCCCGAACAAAATGATAGTCTATTTCAATATGCTTTGTTCTAGCATGAAATTGAGGGTTTGAAGCAAGAAAAGTAGCACCGATATTATCACACCAGAGAACAGGCTTTTGAGGTTGCTGAATGCGAATTTCTTTGAGTAAATGCTCTAACCACATGACTTCTTGACTGCATAATGCCAAACTACGATATTCTGCTTCAGTACTAGATTTAGATACCGTCGGTTGCTTCTTGGCACACCACGAAACAAGGTTGTTCCCTAGATATACGCAAAACCCAGAGGTAGAGCGTCGGTCATCATGATTGCCAGCCCAATCAGAATCGGAGAAAAAATTGATTCGAAGGTGAGAATTTTTGTAAAATTGAAGACCATAATCCAAAGTGCCAGCTACATATCGAAGAATTCTTTTTGCTGCCGACCAATGATCCTCAGTGGGGCTATGCATGTACTGAGACAATTTGTTCACAGAAAAGGCAAGATCGGGTCGTGTAAGGGTTGCATACTGAAGAGCCCCAATAGCACTTCGATAAAGATGTGGATCTTTGCAGAGATCACTGCCATGAGCTGAAATAATTATGCCAGTAGCCATTGGAGAAAGGCAAGGCTTACAATTCATCATGTTGACTCTCTTCAAAAGATCAGTTAAATATTTTGTCTGGGATAAACAAATGCCAGTAGTGTTGTGAGTTGCTTCCAGACCCAAGAAGAAATGTAGTTTGCCAAGGTCTCGTATAGCAAATCTTGAGTTCAATTGAATGATGCACTGATCTACTTGAGCAGGATCACTTTCTGTGATTATAATGTCGTCCACGTAAACCAGTAAAATAAGAATCTGACCTTTGTGATGAGCTAGAAACATTGATGGATCAAAGTGAGAAGACTTAAATCCAAAGCTGAGGAGGGTTGAACTCAATTTCTCAAACCATGCTCTAGGGGCTTGCCTTAAACCATATAGAGACTTGTGTAACAGACAAACATAATCAGGGTTATTTGGATCATGAAAGCCTTGTGGTTGTGTCATAAATACATTTTCATTCAAGTCTCCATTGAGAAATGCATTTGAAACATCCAATTGTCAAATTGGCCAGTTGAAAGTTAAGGCAAGAGAGATTGTAACTCGAATTGTAGTAGGCCTAACTACTGGACTATAGGTTTCTTCAAAGTCAATCCCAGATATTTGGTTGAAGCCCTTGGCCACTAACCGGGCTTTGTACCTCTCAACAGAACCATCAGAGTTTTTCTTTGTTTTAAACACTCATTTGCAGCCTATCACTTTTTGATCAAGAGGAGGAGGTACAAGAGTCCATGTTTGATTCTTAGCTAGAGCAATGATCTCATCAGCCATGGCAGCCCTCCAATGTGCAGATTTGTTGGCTTGAGAAAAGGTGGTAGGATCAGCTTCTGAATCAACATGATAAGAGATGAATTCAGGATACTCCCTTTTTTTGTAAGTTCTGGTTTTGGTTCGAGTTATCATGGCATGTGTTGGTTTTGGAGGAATGTTATCGAGAAGAGGAGGTGAAGGTTGCTGCACACCAGTTGCTCGAGATAAGTCCTGAGGGAGATGGGAAGGGGAAGGTAAATTTGAAAGTTTTAAACCGTTGCTAGGATTTGGCGGGTCCGGGACAGGTGGCAGCATCTTACTGCGTCGTTTATAAACGATATCGGGTTTTGGATTTGTTTCATCTAACTGGACCGGATCTTGGGCCGGATCGGCAGTAATTATAGTTTGGGCTTCACAACTTGTATTTAGCCCGATTTGACTTGAATTTAGAGCAGAGGAAGGGAGGCTTGGCTTTTGAAGAGTAACGGTCGAATTATCCATGTTAGTTGATTGCGAGGTGAGGAGAAACAAAGGGAGGCTGGTGTCATTTACTGTGCTGCTCGGTGATTTCTTCTCAACTGTTTGAAAAGGAAATTCTGTGTCTACAAACTGCACGTTCCTGGAGACAAACACCCGACCAGTTGGAATGTGAAGGCAGCGATAGCCTTTCTGATTGACCCCATATCCAATGAACACACACGGTTTAGATCGAAGTTCCAGCTTGTTTTTGTTATAGGTGATTATACCATAAATCACCCCATATCCCGTCACTTCTTCTCAAGGATATAGATACTTTGTTAAGTTTTATGGTATAATCACCAATTTTGAACTGAATAGAACCAGTGTGAGAAATATCGAGACCTTTTCCATTGCCTAGCTGTAGCTTATCTACTCCTTTGTAGGAGAAGAACGATGACAAGCTGTTGATATCATTAGTGACATGGTGAGAGGCGCCGGAATCAATAATCCAGTTGCTATTATCTGGCTCGTCTTTATTTTCACCCAGTTGAGTATTATAGGCAGTGATCTTAGGAGGAGGATGCCATTCAGGATCAATATCATATCTCTTATAGCATCTCCTAGTAGGATGTCCCTCTTTCTGAAAAATTTGGCAAGGAATTCTGATCTTGCCTGAGGATATCAAGGCAATGACCTGTTGTATGACTGAATTGGGAATTTGAGATCTAGACGAGGTATTGGTGTTTGAGTTGGGATTTGCAGAACTTCTTGGATTGTAAGAGATATGATTAGAGGATTGATTGGGTCTATGTTGGTTTTGATATCTGTTTCTGGTGTTCTTACCAGCAAGAAAGGCAGCTGGACTAAGATCTGAGCTAGTAGACACCATAGATTCATGGCTAAGAAGGAGACCACGCAAATCATTCAGTGTAAAGATCGAGTGACACCTTACAGTGAGAAGAGCAGCTTTGAGGGAGTTGAATTCGGAGCCTAGGCCATTAATCGCAGCCGTGACAAGATCTTCTTCTGGTATAGAATTTCCAATGAAAGAAAGCTCATCTGCAATCCGACGAACTCGATTGAGGTACTCAGTACAGTTAGAATCCCCTTTTGAAACTGTCTGAAGTTGTCTTTTCAGATCTTGAAGCCTAGCGCGAGAACTAGTGGAAAAGTAGCTCTCCAGAGCTTGCCAAAGATCCTTGCATGTAGGCGACGACATCACTTGAGCCAAGATAGAATCTGACAGAGATGAACGGATCCAAGCGTTTAGAAGCTTGTCCTGTCTCTTCCAAGAAAGATAAGCAGGATTGAGTACAAATTCTCCAGCTGCATTACGAATTGTAGGATCAGGTGATGAATTGTGGAGATAAGAGTCAAGATCGTGACCCTCAACAATGAGTTGAATCTGATTCTTGCAAGATAGAAAGTTAGAGTCAGTTGATTTGGTGTGATTTGGCACATTGATGTGCACAATTGGATCAATTTGGGGAAGAGGAGTAGTAGCGAAAGTGTTTTCAGGCGTGGTCGTCGAATTCGACATGGATAGAGAGAGATGAAGATCGAGTTTAGGAAGAAGGTGTTTTCTTGATCGAATCTTGAGCCGTTAGGCGGGTTGGCTCTAATACCATGAAAGCAATCAGAGAGCAAGTAGAAAGAAGAGAATAGAATTTGCATAATGAGTTTTCTTAATCGATTGAACTGATTACATTTCCTTATATAGGCATCTGCCTTCTACTTACATGAACTATACAACCTAGTACAGTGAACTAATAGCTAATGTAATCTGTATTGCGCCAAACTATACAAATGTTGTGCTACTCCTCATTGTCTTGTATGTACGTTAACATATAGAACATATAAGAGGCACCTTATAGCTTATAAATAGAGATATTGTCATTTGTAATTGCAATTGAGCAAGAAACAAAATTATATTGTAACAAATATTTTCTGCTCCTTCCTCTTTCTTCATCTTCCACTAAAATATTATAACAAAGATAATATGCCAATAGTATCTTATATCCAATATTCCAATGTTCTGAAAGTAAGTTGCACACAGATCTTTCCCACTTCCTTTTGTGTACCTTGCCTTCTATTAAAAGATAGGATTGTCTGCCACCATGATTGTTTTTTCTCCAATAAACATGCGAACAATATATTTGGCATTGTTTTTGTCAGCATTGAGAAATGCTTGTCCTTGTCTGGCTGCATATCAAATGCAAGGATTTATTTTCTTGATACCCTCTTAATAACAAAGCAGCATATGCTATAAAATTGTGCTCAATTGCATCTTTATTGGAATCAGGTGGTGTATCGTGTATAGCTGTTGATCACCAATCTGGAGCCGTGGCAGTGGCAGATGATACAAACCAGGTCCTAATTTACATGCTGTAAAGTTAAGAAACACCCAAACTGAAACCATACAGAAAGGAGATACTGATTCCATGAGGTTTCTGTGCAAAGTAGATCAGTACTTCTGCTTTTGTTGTTAGGTACAACTTTCTCAAAAGGATATCTATATGTTTAGATGCTTGCAGTCTTGCATATTGTCTTTAGAATATGAAATTAATGTCATTCCTTTTTCCATTTCTTTTGATGTTTTACTTTAACAAGTATGATTTGGGTGACATTAATCAGGGAAATATGTATATCTATTATTAAGGGTCTTTGGTTTTAACTAAATCCTCTTTTAACTTCTGAATGTCCAGGAAATCCATAGCAATAATTTACGATACACACCTAGTTAGAGACCATGTCTATTTAATAATAATCGGACATCAGCTTTAAGACGACCAAAATTGAAACAAAAAAAACATATGAATATTGTCTAACACAAGTATAACAAAGAGATAATAACCACAAAGAATGGTATCGAATAATAATAAAGAATCTCTTTCAAGCTAGAAGCCTACAACTAGAACAAAGAGACACCTCAGTCTCACTCCAACAGTGCTTATAAGTTGTGCTGCTCTCTCTACTTTCCATTGGCCTTGCCATTTGCAGCAGCGGCACCATTGGCCAATTTAGCCCCGGCACCAGCTGGGTTGAGTTGGTCCCATGCCTCGATCCATGTGACCATAGCATCAGCAAGTTTGGTGAAGTATGGGTCAATGGGACCGAGCTTCTCCTTAACCTGCACTGCCAGGACAAGATAGCACTTCTGCACAGTTGTGCAATCCTTTGGGAGGACCACTGATTGAAAGAAAGGAATGATTTCCTCCTGCCAGAAAATACCCTTGTATTCCTTTCTCAAGTTCACAAATGGGTTGCTAGCCTTGCTGTGCCAGATGTAAGGCAAACCAGTCTTTACACCAAGACCCAAGTGGTCGCAAATGACCTGAAATTGTGACAGAATATAGAGGTATGAGAAACAAATGGGTTCCCTTATAATAATTTAAAATATTTGAATAAATAGGTATAGGGACATAGCAAATTTTATTAATTTGAATTATTAATCCAGTTCTGTTGCTGAAAAAGCATGCTTCCTCCCTATGATTTCATATCCCGTCCATTCCATAGAAAATACTTTGTTATTAGAAAGATCTGACTGACAATTCGTAACTACAGGAAAAAGAGGCTGTACCTTGATACACCATCCGACCCACATGTCGTCGTAACGCCCAATTGGCTGGCCATCACCCATGAGCCCAAAGTACATTGCTGCACCAATGAGCTCACGGTCAAATGCGAGATTCATGCCACACATGGGGAAAAGGGTTCCCTTGGGAATTGTCATAACAGCATCGACATATCTAACAAATGACAAAAAATATTCAGTACCATGCTTATGTAAAGCACTTTTCAATATGTTTTTGTGTTTTAGCCATTTCATTGTGAATTCAATTATAGAACTTGCAAGTCTGAACTTTCAAAAAAAAAAAGAGTAAACAAATGTACCTGCTGTTTCTCTCAAGGGGCTTGACCATCTGAGTTGGGGCGTCATAATCAGGGATGTTGAGCCACAAGCCGTGAGAAACTGCAGTCTTGACACCCTCACGCATGCTGAATGGGTAGCCACGCACAAAGTCGGCACCCTCACGGTACGGGTCATAAAGTGTGTTGAAGAAGTTGGGTGTGGATGGGCTCAGCAAGTTCTTGATGTGCTGCTCGAGAGCGTTGATGTCCTTTCCTGTTGGGTCCTTGGCAACCTGATTTTTTTCACAAACAGAATCATTCAATCAGATCATAGCTCTATTTTTTACCACCTTGTGTTTTACATTAGTTTTGATCAGATCCCATGACAGTTTGAAGTTACAATCAGGGTGACCTTTTGACAAATATGAGGCTTGTTTTAGCGAGTCGATGTATATTATGTATTTACATGGCTATCAGAAATGTCGGATTAACAATGGTTTGCAGATCTGTTAGCAAGCTTCATATACAGTCAATAGGCTCACGGTTTACCAGTGGGTAAAATGCAATTTCTAAATTTAACTTTATATTATAAAATGTCTTGAATCAAAGTTATATCTGTAGATTTGGCGCCTGGAATTTAAAATTAAATATATGAATGAATCTATCCATCGCCGTCTTCCTCGTCAATTTTGTTAAAATAAAAAACGGAGAGTCAATGCACAATCTCTCGTCTAACTCAGTCTAATGTCCAAATTTCAGTTGCACTGTTGACCTCAACAAAAACCAAACAGCGCAGCCTGCCCGAATTTTGTGGGCAGCCATGGCAGACAGATCCTAACTGGATCGTCTGATCAGACTAGGACCGTGTGGATCACGTCTCGTTCCCACTTAAAAAACTGGATCCACATCCAGATCTATACAAGTCAACACTATGCCAAACTAGTTAATTATGGTCCCAATAGATTATTAATTATTCTTTTACCATATGCAGAATCCTAGTATGCTCACGCCAAAAAAAAGGAAAAAGAAAAAGAAAAAGAAAAAAAAAATGAAAGGTCAAATGCTCTCCAAACCAAGATCTGAAACTCCCACCCCCAAATCCAGATCCAAGATCCACAACTTCAAAGCAAACCGAAACTTACATATGTTCTAAAACCAAAACAAAACAAATTGAATAAAAGCATATATAAATCAGAAATTAAGCTGATTCTGGTTAGAAGCACTCACAAAGCAGTCATCGTCAATGGTGTAGACGTACTTCTTCTTGGAAACCATGTAGCCGAAGCAGCGGCAAGCAGAGTCCTTGAAGGAGATGCAGGAGGCCTTGGGGCCGAGAATGCGGTTGATGTCATTCCTGTTGTAGAGCTCATAGTCGAACCCCTCGGGCACCTTGATTGTCTTCGAGGGATCTCCATCCTGCACAATGATCAAATGGTATGGCTGGAAGAAAGGCCTCCACATCTCAAGAAAATCTAGGTTTCTAATGGTAGGGATCACTATGTCTAGCTCATCCTTCAGAGCTGGCGTGCTTGGGACGGACATTGTTCGTAGTTTCTCTGATCTGATCTGGCCTTCTGTTTTCTTTTGAGAATTGAAATGAGAGGAGAGGAGGTGAGAAAGGAGAAATGGAAGAGAGGGGAGGGGAGGGGTTTTAAATAGAAAGAGGAGAGGAGAGGTGGGGATGGGAGAGGAAGGAGGCAAACCAGATCTTCTACCGTGCAGCACAGATACTGTGCGTGCTGCACAGTAAATCTCAGATTTTGATTTGCATCTAAATTCGTGCAAGTTAAATTTTATAATATCAGACTTCCTGAATCAATTCTGAGTCGTCCGTAGCTTACAGAAAATCATGAGCGTCCGTTAATGCTGCGCGACAGAGAATATGAAGCTTCACGTGGAGCAACGTGCGACCAAGTCGGAGAAAGAGAATGATTTTTGTTTATTTATGATAATCTTTTACTGTGGTTGACCGGGTTTGGTGGGGATTTTAGAGTCTGTATGACTGTATGGCATATGGGGTCCAGGTTTTTCAATTTCCTTTTTTTTCTCTTTGGGAAGGTGAATATTATGGATTTTGTTTAGTTTAAAGTGGGGGTTTTGAGAAATGGAGATTTATGAAGGGACGGTAATATCTGGGGTGATTTATTCAACGTTAATTGGCTTTTGTGTTCTTTTTTTGGAAATGAAAAACATTCAGTGGATTAATGAATTTGGAATTGGGTTTTAGTGACTAGTGGGTCGTTGCTGGTTTTGGAGGCTATGTGCATGCCACAGGAGATCGAAATTGTGATTAATTTTTTGGATAAAAGCAACTCCAAATTAGAGTGCCGGCTTCCCATTGAGATGAAAGCAAACAAAGAAATACAAAATTTGTCTTTCGGACAATAAGCGGTACATGAGATCTTGTACCCCTCTCATCCTAATTATTTATAGAAACATAAGAAATATACTATCCTATTTACAAGCTTCAAAAAATGCAACAAAATTCCTTATTGATGAAAACACGCAAAATTCCATGCTGACTCTTATCCAGAACTGAATTATTGAGATATCCCCTTTAAAGCTCCATTTACTCAAGCAAATCTTCATCCCCGCAAAATTATGAGAACTTTAAAGCTCCATTTAATCAAGCAAATCCTCATCCTCTTGACTGGTACTGCTCTCTGCACTATGTAACACTTCTATCTCCTGTTGAGCATTGTTGAAAGCCCTAGAAGGGTGCTGCCTTAGGTGTCCCCTATAGACACCCCCTGTCCAGAATTTGTATAGATGTCTAATTATACCATATAATGTTCCTTCCAACTTGGCACTTTTATTTTGGAAAATTATCATATTTCTTTCCCTCCAAATTACCCAAATGATTGCAGCCAATATATTTCCCCATTTTTGTCTATCTTCAACATTCATTGTATTTATCTGATTCCATATATCTTGTATTGAAGTCATATTTATTTGTGATCCTTCTAACTCATTATATTTAATCATTTGCCATATTTTATAACTATAAGGGCAATTTAGAAATAAATGATTTACTGTTTCTGTATCTGAATTGCATAAAACACATTAAGGCTGAATGTTTATATTTCTTTTTGCTAAATTGTCCTTTGTTAAAATTTTGTTATTTAGTGCTAACCACAAAAATAGTTTGAATTTTAAAGGGATATTTAAATACCATACTGATTTTTCAAGGTTAATCCTAATGCCTCCTGTATTTAGGAATGTGTACATTGAGTGTAATGAATACATTCCACTGTTTTCCAATTGCCAAACAGAAGAATCTCTATCATTTGTAAAATGAATATTTTGCAAAATGATTTTTACACTATCTTTTTGATGCCTTAATTCCTGACTGCACCCTCTTGTAAGATTAAGTTGAATCATACCATTATTCCAAACTTTATCTAATGTGGTATTTTCTACCTTAGTTTTTATATAAACTAAAGGGTATTGTATTTTTAGTGCACAATTTCCATACCAAATATCATGCCAGAAGTCAATATTTTTCCCATTTCCCACAATTCTCTTATTATTTATTTGTATAAAGTTTACAAATTTGCTTACTCCTATCCAAAAAATATGAAGCTGTTTTACTGAATTTATTGTATTTCGAAATAATTATTTGTTTCCAAAGATTTTCATGTGGCTGAAACAAGAAAAGCCATGCCCATTTACATAGCAAAGCTATATTCATTTGTGTGAGATTCAATATTCCCCATCCTCCTAACTCTTTCTTCCTACATAATCTTTCCCATTTGACTAGACTAATTTTTTTCCTTTTGTTTGTGCTGTCAACTCCTGACCACATGAAATTTCTTCTTATTTTATCAATTCTTTTTTCTACTCATTTTGGTATTCTGTAAATAGAGATATAATATAGAGGAATAGATGAAAGCACTGAATTTATTAAAACCAATCTCCCTCCTAATGATAGCATTTTTCCTCTCCATGAAGATAATTTATTTTCTATTTTATCTATCAGCTTTTGCTAGTCTAGTGTATTAGGTTTTTTCCAATTTAAAGATTGACCTAGGTATTTTATAGGTAAACTTTCAAATTTACATTCTAATATACTTGCATAATATTGAGCTTCATGGTTTTCAATATTAAGGGGATTATTTCTGTTTTATTGTAGTTTATTTTTAAACCAGTGAGACCTTCAAAAGTTTTAAGCAACCATTTAAATTTTTTTATCATATATGGATAAGCTTTGATAAAGATTAGAGTGTCATCAGCATATTGAAGGTGCATTACTTTTTTCCCATTTTCAAGTACTGGTCCCAATCCTTGAAATTGTTGGTGCTCTATTCCTTTATTAATTAATTTTGTGAGACTATCATTTGCTAAAATGAACAAATAAGTTGATAATGGATCTCCTTGTCTCAACCCCTTCCTGCATTCAAAATAAGGACCTATTTTACCATTTAGCATTACTGCACTGTGCCCCTTTATTAGAGTTTGTTCAACCCAGAATATCCATTGTTCACTAAACCCTCTGTCTTTCATAATTTGAAATAGATATTCCCAACTAATATTGTCAAAAGCTTTTTTGTTCAGCAATGTGATATAGTTGCATGTATATATGTTTAATTTGAATATAGTTACATGTATAATGGTATATAATTGGCCACCAAATCCGACGAACTAGCCACCAATTATGAAAAATGTTTTTTTTTTCATGTGAGCATACGATTGTTAGAAACTGAACCCTAATTCAAAATCGAGGCTTAATTAGAATTCAAGATTTTTGATGCGGAAGCGTATATTACTCTACAAGACATTAAGCTACTTAGCAATCACACAAACTTGCAATTCAAATAAACTACAAAAGATGTAACTAGAATGCAAGAATTATAAGAAAAGAGAAAGAGAGAGAGAGATAAAGAGTAAGAGTTAAGTGACACGTGATGTAATGTGGTTCGGCGATCCTTGCCTACATCCACAGAACCCTCAATTCCACATCGGACCAAAATTAAACACTATACCAAAAGTATTTTATAAAAGATTCCTCCACAAAACAAAAGATTCAATCTCTAGATCAATAAAAAATCTCTTGCAACTCACAACAAATCTTGCAAAATCATTAAAAGATGATTAACAATGACTACCCTACACAACTCTAGCTCTCACAATGGCTGATGTTAGAATGCTAGAACAACAAGGTCTATGTGCTCTAAATTGCTTGTAAACTGGGGGATTTTTTATATTTTATGTAGAAACTGAAGGAACTACTACTCGTGCTTAAGAAGGTCAAGCTAATTTGAATTTTTTTTAATCCTTGCAATACATGAACAAAAAGCTCAAACAAGCAAAATCACACGCACAATAAGACTTTTTCAAGTTCTAGATCAAGTAGTAGTGAATTAGAAATTATACCTTGACTTTCAATGTGATCTCTCTTGTACAATCTTGCATCCAATGGTGTGAAGGGTCATTCAAGTTCACCCAAGCCTTCCTTTAAGATCAAACGAATCGGCTTGATACTAATAAGGCCTTGATCGATTAATCCAAGCAACACAAACCCCAAATCACAATTCCAAAGTCTAAAAAAGAACTTGATTTGACTAGGGACTAATGTTCAATACAAGAACTCCTATCAATGATCTCTAAGATTAGGAAACATGGAGGAAAGAAGGATCAAAGAGCAAGAGAAGAAAGATGAGAGCAAGAGGATCAAGAATTCATCTTGATCAAGGCAATCAGTCTAAGGGAAGGCCTCTCGGCCTTGGTGAGGGACAGCAGCTCGGCTGCCGCGTCAGATTAGAAACTCCTAGAATTTCAGGGATGGAGATGCTCTTAGTAGTTAATTCTCTTGTTTCTTTCCACTAAACCATCTATCATAGTCTGTTCTCGTGGAGTTGTGATTTGAGATCCGTAGTGCATCAAGTGGTATTAGAGCAAGTTCGACAACCACCTTCACACTTGTGTGAAGTTGTATCCTCATCAATTGCCAAAACACCATTTTCATCATTGTCTCTGTCTCTTTTCACACTCGTCACCATTCCACATCAATGGCAGACCCCAATATCCTAGCCATTCTGGAGGAAATGCGTCGAGATCATGAAGAAGCCCAACGAGCCCATGAACAATCACAACAACAATTCATCGACCTAATGATACGTCTTGCCTTACCCACGCTAACATTGACAACCGAGACCGAGACAACAATGACCACCAAAACCGAGATAACTGTAATAGAAATCACAACAACCCTCCGACCCGAGAACAAAATTGGGATAGTGGACTTCGAGTAGAGATTCCTGACTTTCGAGAAGTCCTAAACCCGAGGATTTCCTCGACTGGACTCACACCATGGAAGATGATTTTGAATTGAAGGAAATTCCACCCGAGAAGCAAGTGCCCCGGGTTACTATCTGTTTTAGAGAAAGAGCCGCAGCATGGTGGCATAATTACAAGTACCGATGTTATATCAACAACCTCCTTCAACAAACCGACTTGGATGAACTTAAATGGGGATGAAATGAGAATTCCTGCCCCTCAACTATCTACAGACGTTGTTTCGGCAATTTCAGCCCCTCACCCAAGTTTCAAGAAGTGTTGACGAGTATACTCATTTATGGGTGGTAAACATTCAACAAAACAACACAGAGCATTTTATCAGCTACGAGAATTGTTTCTGATCTGGGTACTTCATTATGAGTGGTAACCAATCAAGAAAACACCACAAAGCATTCCTACTACGAGAAGTGTTCCTGATATGATTACTTCATTTATGAGTGGTAATCATCCATGAAAACTCTAAATCTTTCATGAAACCACCACGAAGAAGCATAGAATACCATTCTTAGTACTTCATGTCTGATTACTTCATTTATGGGTGGTAAACATTCAAGAAAACACCGCAAAGAATCTTATCCTCCTACGAGAAGTGTTTCTGATCCAAAGTACTTCATTTAAGGGGGGGTAACCTTTCAAGAAAACTTCAAACCTATCAGGAAACCACCACGAAGAAATATAGAATACCACTCTAAGCACTTCATGACTATTACTTCATTTATGGGTGGTAAACATTTCACAAAACAACCCAAAACATTTTATCAGCTACAAGAATTGTTTTTGATCCGAATACTTCATAATGAGCGATATCCAATCAAGAAAACACCACAAAGCATCCTATACTACTACGAGAAGTGTCCTGTTATAAATACTTCATTTATGAGTGGTAACCTTCCAAGAAAACTCTAAACCTTTAAGAAAACCACCACGAAGAAGCATAGAATATCATTCTAAGTGCTTCATGTCTGATTACTTCATTTATGGGTGATAAACATTCAAAAAAACACCGCGAAGCAACTTATCCTGCTACAAGAAGTGTTTCTGATCCGAGTACTTCATTTAAGGGTGGTAACCTTTCAAGAAAACTCGAAACCTTTTAGGAAACCACCACAAAGAAATGTAGAATACCAAACTAAGTGCTTCATGACTTTTACTTCATTTATGAGTTGTAAACAAACACACCACAAAGCATTTTATCTAGCTTGTAGAAATGTTTCCAATCGGAGTACTTCATTTATGGGTGATAACCATTCAAGAAAACACCATAAAGCACCCTATCCTACTACGAGAAGTGTTCCTGATATGATTACTTCATTTATTAGTGGTAACCTTCCAAGAAAACTCTAAACCTTTCATGAAACCACCACGGAGAAGCATAGAATACCATTTTTAGTGCTTCATGTCTGATTACTTCATTTATGGGGTAAACATTCAAGAAAACACCGCAAAGAATCCTGCTATGAGAAGTGTTTCTGATCAGGGTACTTCATTTAAGGGTGGTAACCTTTCAAGAAAACTTCAAACCTTTCAGGAAACCACCACGAAGAAATGTAAAATACCACTCTAAGTGTTTCATGACTATTACTTCATTTATGGGTGGTAAACATTCAACAAAACAATACAAAGCATTTTAGCAGCTATGAGAATTGTTTCTGATCCCGATACTTCATAATGAGCGGTAACCAATCAAGAAAACACCAAAAAACATCATATCCTACTACGAGAAATGTTTCTGATATGAATACTTCATTTATTAGTGGTATCCTTCCACGGAAACTCTAAACTTTTCAGGAAACCATCAAGAAAAAGCATAGAATATCATTATAAGTGGTTCATTCTGATTACTTCATTTATGGGTGGTAAACATTCAAGAAAATATCGCGAAGCATCATATCTTGCTACAAGAAGTGTTTCTAATCCAAGTACTTCATTTATGGGTGGTAACCTTTCAAGAGAACTCCTAACCTTTTAGGAAACCACCACACAGAAATGTACAATACCATACTAAGTGCTTCCTGACTTTTACTTCATTTATGGGTTGTAAACACAAAACAAAACACAACAAAGCTTTTTATCCAGCTACGAGTAAGTGTTTCTGATTCGAGTACGTCATTTATGGGTGATAACCATTCAAGAAAACACCACAAAGCATCTTATCCTACTATTAGAAATGTTCCTGATATGATTACTTCATTTATGAGTGGTAAACATCCAAGAAAACTCTAAACATGTCAAGAAACCACCACGAAAAAGCATATAATACGATTCTAAGTGCTTCATGTCTGATTACGTCATTTATGGTTGGTAAACATTCAAGAAAACACCGCAAAGCATCTTATCCTGCTACGAGAAGTGTTTCTGATACGAGAACTTCATTTGTGGGTGGTAACCTTTCAAGAAAACTTCAAACCTTTGAGGAAACCACCACGAAGAAATGTAGAATTCCACTCTATGCGCTTCATGACTATTACTTCATTTGTGGGTGGTAAACATTCAACAAAACAACACAAAGCATTTTCCCAGCTACGAGAATTGTTTCTGATCCGGGTACTTCATTATGAGTGGTAATCAATCAAGAAACATCACAAAGCATTCTATCCTACTACGAGAAGTGTTCCTGATATGATTACTTCATTTATGAGTGGTAAACATCCAAGAAAACTCTAACATGTCAAGAAACCACCACGAAGAAGCATATAATACGATTCTAAGTGCTTCATGTCTTATTATGTCATTTATGGTTGGTAAACATTCCAGAAAACACCGCAAAGCATCTTATCTTGCTACGAGAAGTGTTTCTGATCCGAGAACTACATTTATGGGTAGTAACCTTTCAAGAAAACTCCAAACCTTTCTGGAAACCGCCACGAAGAAATTTAGAATAACACTCTAAGTGCTTCAAGATTATTACATTATTTATGTGTGGTAAACATTCAAGAAAACACCGCGAAGCATCTTATCATGATACAAGAAGTGTTTCTGATCTGAGTACTTCATTTATGGGTGGTAAACATCCAAGAAAACATCGCAAAGCATCTTATCCTGCTACGAGAAGTGTTTCTGATCCGAGAACTTCATTTATGGGTAGTAACCTTTCAAGAAAACTCCAAACCTTTCAGGAAACCAACACGAAGAAATTTGGAATAACACTCTAAGCGCTTCATGATTATTACATTATTTATGGTTGGTAAACATTCAAGAAAACACCGCGAAGCATCTTATCATGCTGTTAGAAGTGTTTCTAATCCGAGTACTTCATTTATGGGTAGTAACCTTTCAAGAAAACTCCAAACCTTTTAGGAAACCACCACGAAGAAATGTATAATACCACTCTAAGCACTTCATGACTATTACGTCATTTATGGGTGGAAAACATTCAAGAAAACACCACAAAGCATCTTATTCTGCTATGAGAAGTATTTCTAATTCGAGAACTTCAGTTGTGGGTGGTAACCTTTCAAGAAGACATCAAACCTTTCAGGAAACCACCACGAAGAAATGTAGTATACCACTCTAAGCGCTTCATGACTATCACTTCATTTGTGAGTAGTAAACATTCAACAAAACAACACAAAGCATTTTATCAGCTACGAGAATTGTTTCTGATCCGGGTACTTCATTATGAGTGGTAACCAATCAAGAAAACGCCACAAAGCATTATATCCTACACCGAGAAGTGTTCCTGATTTGATTACTTCATTTATGAGTGTTAACCTTCGAAGAAAACTCTAAACCTGTCATGAAACCACCACGAAGAAGCATATAATACGATTCTAAGTGCTTCATGTCTTATTACGTCATTTATGGGTGGTAAACATTCAAAAAAACACCGCAAAGCATCTTATCCTGCTTTGAGAAGTGTTTCTGATCCGAGAACTTCGTTTGTGGGTGGTAACCTTTCAAGTAACCTTTCAAGAAAACATCAAACCTTTCAGGAAACAACCACGAAGAAATGTAGTATACCACTCTAAGCGCTTCATTATTACTTCATTTGTGGGTAGTAAACATTCAACAAAACTACACAAAGCATTTTATCAGCTACGAGAATTGTTTCTGATCCGGGTACTTCATTATGAGTGGTAACCAATCAAGAAAACGCCACAAAGCATTCTATCCTACAACGGGAAGTGTTCCTGATATGATTACTTCATTTATGAGTGGTAACCTTCCAAGAAAACTCTAAACCACCACGAAGAAGCAGAGAATATCATTCTAAATGCTTCATGTCTGATTACATCATTTATGGGTGGTAAACATTCTAGAAAACACCGCGCAGCATCTTATCATGCTACAAGAAGTGTTTCTGATCAAGAAACCCCCACGAAGAAGCATATAATACGATTCTAAGTGCTTCATGTCTTATTACGTCATTTATGGTTGGTAAACATTCAAGAAAACACCGCAAAGCATCTTATCCTGCTACGAGAAGTGCTTCTGATCCGAGAACTACATTTATGGGTAGTAACCTTTCAAGAAAACTCCAAACCTTTCAGGAAACCACCACGAAGAAATTTAGAATAACACTTTAAGATCTTCATGATTATTACATTATTTATGTGTGGTAAACATTCAAGAAAACACCGCGAAGCATCTTATTATGCTACAAGAAGTGTTTCTGATTCGAGTACTTTATTTATGGGTGGTAAACATCCAAGAAAACACCGCAAAGCATCTTGTCCTGCTACGAGAAGTGTTTCTGATCCGAGAACTTCATTTATGGGTAGTAACCTTTCAAGAAAACTCCAAACCTTTCAGGAAACCACCACGAAGAAATTTAGAATAACACTCTAAGCGCTTCATGATTATTACATTATTTATGGTTGGTAAACATTCAAGAAAACACCGCGAAGCATCTTATCATGCTGTGAGAAGTGTTTCTGATCCGAGTACTTCATTTATGGGTAGTAACCTTTCAAGAAAACTCCAAACCTTTTAGGAAACCACCACGAAGAAATGTATAATACAACTCTAAGCACTTCATGACTATTACGTCATTTATGGGTGGAAAACATTCAAGAAAACACCACAAAGCATCTTATTCTGCTACGAGAAGTGTTTCTGATCCGAGAACTTCATTTGTGGGTGGTAACCTTTCAAGAAAACATCAAACCTTTCAGGAAACCACCACGAAGAAATGTAGTATACCACTCTAAGCGCTTCATGACTATCACTTCATTTGTGAGTAGTAAACATTCAACAAAACAACACAAAGCATTTTATCAGCTACGAGAATTGTTTCTGATCCGGGTACTTCATTATGAGTGGTAACCAATCAAGAAAATGCCACAAAGCATTCTATCCTACAACGAGAAGTGTTTCTGATATGATTACTTCATTTATGAGTGGTAACCGTCCAAGAAAACTCTAAACCACCACGAAGAAGTAGAGAATATCATTCTAAATGCTTCATGTCTGATTACATCATTTATGGGTGGTAAACATTCTAGAAAACACCGCGAAACATCTTATCATGCTACAAGAAGTGTTTCTGATCCGAGTACTTCATTTATGGGTGCTAAACATTCAAGAAAACACCGCAAAGCATCTTCTCATGTTGTGAGAAGTGTTTCTGATCCGAGTACTTAATTTATGGGTAGTAACATTTCAAGAAAACTCCAAACCTTTCAGGAAACCACCACGAAGAAATTTAGAATAACACTCTAAGCGCTTCATGATTAGTCCATCATTTATGTGTGGTAAACATTCAAGAAAATACCGCGAAGCATCTTATCCTACTACAAGAAGCATTTCTGATCCGAGTACTTTATTTATGGGTGGTAACCTTTCAAGAAAACTCCAAACCTTTTAGGAAACCACCACAAAGTAGAACACCACACTAAGCGCTTCATGACTTTTACTTCATTTATGGGTTGTAAACACAAAACAAAACACCACAAAGTTTTTTATCCAGCTACGAGAAGTGTTTCTGATTTGAATACATCATTTATGGGTGATAACCATTCAAGTAAACACGACAAAACATCTAATCCTACTACAAGAAGTGTTCCTGATATGATTACTTCATTTACGAGTGGTAAACATCCAAGAAAACTCTAAACCTGTCATGAAACCACCACGAAGAAGCATATAATACGATTCTAAGTGCTTCATGTCTGATTACGTCATTTATGGGTGGTAAACATTCAAGAAAATACCGCAAAGCATCTTATCCTGCTACGAGAAGTGTTTCTGATCCGAGAACTTCGTTTGTGGGTGGTAACCTTTCAAGAAAACATCAAACCTTTCAGGAAACAACCACGAAGAAATGTAGTATACCACTCTAAGCGCTTCATGACTATTACTTCATTTGTGGGTAGTAAACATTCAACAAAACAACACAAAGCATTTTATCAGCTACGAGAATTGTTTCTGATCCGGGTACTTCATTATGAGTGGTAACCAATCAAGAAAACACCACAAAACATTCTATCCTACTACGAGAAGTGTTCCTGATATTATTATTTCATTTATGAGTGGTAACCTTCCAAGAAAACTCTAAACTTTTCAGGAAACCAACACGAAGAAACATAGAATATCATTCTAATTCATGTCTGATTACTTCATTTATGGGTGGTAAACATTCAAGAAAATACCGCGAAGCATCTTATCCAGCTACGAGAAGTTTTTCTGATCCGAGTAGTTCATTTATAGGTGGTAACCTTTCAAGAAAACTCCAAACCATTTAGGAAACCACCACAAAGAAATGTAGAATACCACACTAAGCGCTTCATGACTTTTACTTTATTTATGGGTTGTAAACACACAACAGAACATCACAAAGTGTTTTATCCAGCTAAGAGAAGTGTTTCTGATCCGAGTACTTCATTTATGTGTTATAACCATTCAAGAAAACACCACAAAGCATCTTATCCTACTACGAGAAGTGTTCCTGATATGATTACTTCATTCATGAGTGGTAAACTTCCAAGAAAACTCTAAACCTTTCATGAAACCATCACGAAGTAGCATAGAATACCACTCTAAGTACTTCATGTCAGATTAATTAATTTATGGGTGGTAAACATTCTAGAAAAACCACAAAGGATCTAATCCTCCTACCAAAAGTGTTTCTGATCTGAGTACTTCATTTGTGGGTGGTAACCTCTCGGGATAACTCCACAATGCATCTTATCCTACTACGAGAAGTATTTCTGATCCGATTACTTAATTTATGGGTGGTAACCTTTCAAGAAAACTCCACAAATCATCATAACCTACTATAAAAAGTGTTTCTTCTTCGAATACATCATCTAAGTGTGGTAACCTATCATGAAACAACCACGAAGAAGAATAGAGTACCACTCTAAATACTTCATGTCTGATTATTTAATTTACAGGTGATAAGCCTTCAAGAAAACACCATTAAGGATATTATCCTCCTATCAGAAGTGTTTCTGATCCGAGTACTTAATTTGAGGGTGGGTAACCTTTCAATATAACTCCACAATGCATCTTATCTTTGTCGGCGATAACCTTTCAAGAAAACACCACCAAACAACTTAGCCAACTAAGAGAAGTCTTTCATCTTCAAGTAATTCATTTAAGGTTGATAACCTTTAACTAAAATACCCCTAAGAAGTTAGAATACCACTATATGTGCTTTATATCTGAGTATTTCATTTATTGATGGTAAACATTCAAGAAAACACCACAGAACATCTTATCCTGCTACCAGAAGTGTTTTTTATTCGAGTACTTCATTTGTGGGAGGTAAGCTTTAAAAAAAAAACTCTACAATGCATCATAGCCTACTACGAGAAGTGTTTCCTCATTGAGTTCTTCATTTAAAGATGGTAACGTTTTACTAAAATACCACAGAGAAGAATTTAATACCAATTTAAGTGCTTTATGTCCCAATACTTCATTTATGGGTGGTAACCATTCAAGGAAATAATATAAGACATCTTATCCAAGATGATAAATGTTTATTATCTGATTACTTCATTTATGAGTGGTAACATTTCAAGAAAACTCCACAAATCATCGTCGACTATTACAAGAAGTGTTCCTTCTTCGAGTACTTCATCTAAGTGTAGTAACCTTTCAGGAAACCATCACGAAGAAGCATAGAATTCCACTCTAAGTGCTTCATGTCAGATTAATTAATTTATGGATGGTAAACATTCTAGAAAACACCACAAAGGATCTAATCCTCCTACTAGAAGTGTTTCTGATCTGAGTACTTCATTTGTGGGTGGTAACCTCTCAAGATAACTCCACAATGCATCTTATCCTACTACGAGAAGTGCCTCTGATCCATGTACCTCATTTATCGGCGATAACCTTTCAAGAAAACACCACAAAACAGCTTAGCCTACCAAGAGAAGTGTTTCATTTTCAAGTACTTCATTTATGGATGATACTCTTTTCACTAAAACACCACGGAGAAGAACAGAATACCACTCTAAGTGGTTCATGTTTGAGTACTTCATTTATGGGTGGTAACCTTTCATGAAAGCACCACAAAACATCTTACCCGACTGCGAGAAGTTTTTGATCTACAAGTACTTCACTAAAACAACATGGAGAAGAATAGAATACCACTCTAAGCGCATCATATCCGAGTACTTCATTTATGAGTGGTAACCTTTCAAGAAAACTCCACAAAGCATCATAACCTACTACGAGAAGTCTTTCTTCTTCGAGTACTTTATTTAAGGGTGGCATGTTTAACTAATATACCAAGGAGGAGAATAAATACCACGCTAAGTGATTCTTGTCTGAGTACTTCATTTATGGGGTAAACATTCAACAAAACACCACAAAGCATCTTATCATGTCACGACAAGAGTTTCTTATCAGAGTACTTCATTTATGGGTGATAACCTTTCAAGAAAACACCACAATGCATTTTGACCTACTATGAGATGTGTTTTGACCCGAGTATCTCATTTATCAACGGTAACCATTCAACAAAACATTTTAGCCTACTACGAGAAGTATTACATCTTCAAGTTCTTCAATAAAGGGTGGAGACATTTCAATAAAACACCAAATAGACGAATAGAATACCACTCTATGTGCATCATGAAGTACTCGGATTAGAAACACTTATGGCAGGAGGATAAGATCATTTGTGGTGTTTTCTTGAATGTTTGGCACCCATAAATTAAGTAATCAGACATGAAGCACTTACAGTTGTATTCTATGCTTATCCGCGGTGCTTTCTTGCAAGGGTTACACACTTAGATGAAGTACTTAAAGAAGAAACTTCTTGTAGTAGGCTATGATAATTTCTTGAGTTTTTTGAAAGGTTATCACCCATAAATGAGGTAATCAGATCAGAAACACTTCTCGTAGTAGGATGTGATGTTTTTTGGTGTTTTCATGAATGGTTACCACCCAAAAGTGAATTACTCGGACATGATTACTTAATTTATGGGTGGTAAACTTTCAAAAAAAAAAACCCCTCCAAAATGCAGCATAGCCTACTATGATAAGTATTTCTTCTCCGAGTATTTCATTTAAAGGTGGTAACGTTTCACTAAAATACCACAGAGAAGAATATTATACCAATCTGCATCATGTCCCAATACTTCATTTATGGGTGGTAACCATTCAAGAAACAATATAAGCATCATATCCTACTACGAGTAGTGTTTCTGATTCTAATTACTTCATTTATGAGTTGTAACATTTCAAGAAAACTCTACAGAGCATCATATTCTACTATGAGAATTTTTCTTCTTCGAGTACTTCATTTAAATTTGGTAACCTTTCATTGAACCACCACGAATAAGCATAGAATAGCACTCTAAGTGCTTCGTATGTGATTAATTAATTTATGGATTTTAAACATTCAAGACAACAACAAAAAGCATCTTATTCAGCTACGAGAAGTGTTTCTGATATGAGTATCTCATTTATTGGTGGTAGCCTTTCATGAAAATACCACAAAACATCTTACCTAATTGCGAGAAGTGCTACACTTCACAAAAACACCATGGAGAAGAATAGAATATCACTCTAAGTGCATCATGTCCGAGTACATCACTTATGGGTGGTAACCATTCAAGAAAACACCACAAAGCATTTTATTCTACTACGAGAAGTGTTTCTGATCCGATTACTTCATTTATGGGTGGTAACCTTTCAAGAAAACTCCACGAAGCATCGTAGCCTACTACGAGAATGTTTCTTCTTCGAGTACTTTATTTTAGTGTGGTACGTTTAACTTTATGGAGGAGAATAAATACCACACTAAGTGATTCATGTATGAGTACTTCATTTATGGGGTAAACATTCAACAAAATACCACAAAGCATCTTATCCTCCTATGACAAGAGTTTCTGATACGAGTACTTCATTTATGGGTGCTAACATTTCAAGAAAACACCACAAAGCAAATTATCCTCCTACGAGAAGTATTTCTGATCCGAGTGCTTCATTTATGGGTGGTATCCACAACGCATCTTAACCTACTACGAGAAGTGTTTCTGACCCGAGTATCTCATTTATCGATGGTAACCATTCAACAAAACACCACAAAATATCTTAGCCTAATACGAAAAATATTACATCTTCAAGTTCTTCAATAAAGAGATGGTGACATTTCACTAAAACACTAAGGAGACGAATAGAATACCACTCTAAGTGCATCATGTCTGAGTAATTCACTTATGGGTGGTAACCATTCAAGATAACAACACAAAGAATCATGTCCTATTACGAGAAGTGTTTCTAATCCGATTACTTCATTTATGTAGTAACCTTTCAAGAAAACTCCACAAATCATCATAGCCTACTATAAAAAGTGTTTCTTCTTCGAATACTTCATCTAAGTGTGGTAACCTATCATGAAACAACCACCAAGAGCATAGAATACCACTCAATGTGCTTCATGTCTGATTACTTAATTTACGTGTGGTAAACATTAAAGAAAACACCATAAAGGATATTATCCTCCTACCAGAAGTGTTTCTGATCCGAGTACTTAATTTGAGGGTGGTAACCTTTCAAGATAACTCGACAATGCATCTTATCTTACTACGAGAAGTGTTTCTGATGCAAGTACCTCTTTGTCGGCGATAACCTTTCAAGAAAATACCACAAAACAACTTCGCCAACTAAGAGAAGTCTTTCATCTTCAAGTACTTCATTTAAGGTTGATAACCTTTAACTAAAATACCCCGGAGAACATAGAATACCACTCTAAGTGCCAAGAAAATTTTGCTAAAAGCAAATGTACCTCCCGGAGCTTGATTTCAACTGAGTACTTCATTTATGAATGGTAAACATTTAAGAAAATACCACAAAACATCTTATCCTGCTACAAGAAGTGTTTTTTATCCGAGTACTTCATTTGTGGGTGGTAAGCTTTTAAAAAAACTCAACAATGCATCATAGCCTACTACGAGAAGTGTTTTTTCTTTGAGTTCTTCATTTAAGGATGATAACGTTTCACTAAGCACCACAGAGAAGAATTTAATACCAATCTAAGTGCTTTATGTCCCAGTACTTTATTAATGGGTGGTAACCATTCAAGGAAAAAATATAAGACATCTTATCCTACTACGAGAAGTGTTTATTATCGGATTACTTTATTTATGGGTGGTAATCTTTCAAGAAAACTCCACAAATCATCATAGTCTACTACAAGAAGTGTTCATTCTTCGAGTACTTCATCTAAGTGTGGTAATCTTTAATGAAACCATCACGAAGAAGCATAGAATACCACTCTAAGTGCTTCATGTAAGATTAATTAATTTATGGGTGGTAAACATTCTAGAAAACACCACAAATGATCTAATCCTCCTACCAGAAGTGTTTCTGATCCGAGTACTTCATTTATGGGTGGTAACCTCTCAAGATAACTCCAAAATGCATCTTATCCTACTACGAGAAGTGCTTCTGATCCATCTACCTCATTTATCCGCGATAACCTTTCAAGAAAACACCACAAAATAACTTAGCCTACCAAGAGAAGTGTTTCATCTTCAAGTACTTCATTTAAGGATGATACTTTTTCACTAAAACACCTCGAAGAAGAACAAAATACCACTTTAAGTTGTTCATGTTTGAGTACTTCATTTATGGGTGGTAACCTTTCATGAAAATTTCACAAAACATCTTACCCAACTGCGAGAAGTTTTTGATCTACAAGTACTTCACTAAAATACCATGGAGAAGAATAGAATACCACTCTAAGCGCATCATATCCGAGTACTTCATTTATGGGTGGTAACCTTTCAATGAAAACTCCACAAAGCATCTTATCCTGCCATGACAAGAGTTTCTTATCAGAGTACTTTATTTGTGGGTGGTAACCTTTCAAGATAACTCCACAATGCATCTTATCCTACTACGAGAAGTGTTTCTGATCCAAGTACCTCATTTATCGGTGACAACCATTCAAGAAAACATAAAAAAAAAAACAACTTAGCCTACTAAGTGAAGTGTTTCATCTTGAAGTACTTCAATTAAGAGCGATAACCTTCATTTATGGGGGATAAACATTCATGAAAACACTACAAAGCATCTTATCTTGCTACAAAAAGTATTTTCTATCCGAGTACTTCATTTGTGGGTGGTAAGCTTTCAAAAAATCTCCACAATGTATTATAGCCTACTATAAGAAGTATTTCTTCTTCGAGTGCTTCATTTAATGGTGGTAACATTTCACTAAAACACCACAGGGAAGAATATAATACCAATCTAAGTGCTTCATGTCCCGATACTTCATTTATGAGTGGTAACCATTCAAGAAAACAATATAATGCTTCATATTCTACTACGAGAAGTGTTTCTGATCTGATTACTTAAATATGGGTTGTAACCTTTCAAGAAAACTCCACAGAGCATCATATCGTACTACGAGAACTTTTCTTCTTCGAGTACCGCATTTAAGTATGGTAACCTTACATTGAACCAGCATGAAGAAGCATAAAATATCACTCTGTGTGATTCATGTGTGATTACTTAATTTATGGTTGTTAAACATTCAAGACAACACTCCAAAACATCTTATCCTGCTACGAGAGGTGTTTCTGATCAGAGTACCTCATTTTTTGGCGGTAATCTTTCATGAAAACACCACAAAACATCTTACTCGACTGCGAGAAGTGTTTCATCTAGAAGTACTTCACTAAAACACCATGGAGAAGAATATAATACCACTCTAAGTGCATTATGTCTGAGTTCTTCACTTATGGGTGGTAACCATTCAAGAAAACATCACAAAGCATCTTATCCTACTACGAGAAGTGTTTCTGATTTAATTACTTCATTTATGGGTGGTAACCTTTCAAGAAAACTCCACATAGCATCGTAGCCTACTACGGGAAGTGTTTCTTCTTCGAGTACTTTATTTAAGGGGTGGTACGTTTAACTAATACACCACGGAGGAGAATAAATACCACACTAAGAGATTCATGTCTGAGTACTTCATTTATGGGGAAAACATTCAACAAAACTCCACAAAGCAAATTATCCTCCAAGGAGATGTGTTTCTGATTCGAGTGCTTTATTTATGGGTGATAAACTTTCAAGAAAACTCAACAATGCATCTTAACCTACTACGAGAAGTGTTTTTGACCCGAATACATCATTTATCAACGGTAACCATTCAAAAAACACCACAAAACATCTTAGCCTACTACGATAAGTATTACATCTTCAAGTACTTCAATAAAGAGTGGTGACATTTCACTAAAACACCAAAGAGACGAATACCACACTAAGTGCATCATGTTCGAGTAATTCACTTATGGGTGGTAACAATTCAAGAAAACACCAAAAAGCATCATATCCTACTACGAGAAGTGTTTCTGATCCGATTAATTCATTTATTGGTGGTAACCTTTCAAGAAAACTCCATAAATCTTCATAGCCTTCTACAAAAAGTGTTTCTTCTTCGAGTACTTCATCTAAGTGTGGTAATCTTTCATGAAACCATCACGAAGAAGCATAGAATACCACAACACTTAGATGAAGTCCTTGAAGAAAGAACACTTCTTGTAGTAGGCTTTGATGATTTGTGGAGATTTCTTGAAAGATTACCACACATAAATGAAGTAATCGGATAAGAAACACTTCTCGTAGTAGGATAAGATACTTTATATTGTTTCCTTTAAAGGTTGCAACCCTTAAATGAAGTACTGAAACATGATGCACTTAGATTGGTATTAAATTCTTCTCTGTGGTGTTTTAATGAAACATTACCACCCTCAAATGAAGAACTCAAAGAAGAAATGCTTCTTGTAGTAGACTATGATGCATTGTGGAGTTTTTTTAAAGCTTACCACCCACAAATGAAGTACTGGATAAAAACACTTCTTGTAGCAGCGGGATAAGATGCTTTGTGGTGTTTTCTTGAATGTTTACTACTAATAAAAGAAGTACTCATACATAAAGCACTTAGAGTGGTAATCTATTCTTCTCCGAGGTGTTTTAGTAAAAGGTTATCAACCTTAAATGAAGTACTTGAAGATGAAACACTTCTCATAGTAGGCTAAATGTTTTGTGGTGTTTTTTTGAAAGGTTATCACCAATAAAAGAGGTACTTGGATCAGAAACACTTCTCGTAGTAGGATAATATGCATTATGGAGTTATCTTGAAATGTTACCACCCTCAAATTAAGTACTCGGATCAGAAACACTTCTGGTAGGCGGATAAGATAATTTGTGGGATTTTCTTGAATGTATACCACCCGTAAATTAAGTAATCAGGCATGACCTTTCATGAAAACACCACGAAGAAGTATAGAATACCACTCTAAGTGCTTCATGTCGGATTACTTAATTTATGGGTGGTAAATATTCAAGAAAGCATCACAAAAGGGTCTAATCTTCCTATCATAAGTGTTTCTAATCCGAGTACTTCATTTGTGGGTGGTAACCTCTCAAGATAACTCCATAATGTATCTTATCCTACTAAGAGAAGTGTTTCTGATCCAAGTACCTCTTTTATCGGCGATAACCTTTCAACAAAACACCACAAAACAACTTAGCCTACTGAGAAGTGTTTCATGTTCAAGTATTTCATTTAAGGGAGATAACCTTTTTCACTAAAACACCCCGAAGAAGTGCTTCATGTTTGAGTATTTCATGTTTGAGTAATTCATTTATGGGTGGTAACATTTCAAGAAAGCACCACAAAGCAAATTATCTTCCTACGAGAAGTATTTCTGATCCGAGTGCTTCATTTATGGGTGGTAACCTTTCAAGAAAAGTCCACAACGCATCTTAACCTACTACGAGAAGTGTTTCTGACATGAGTATCCATTTATCGACGGTAACCATTCAACAAAACACGACAAAACATCTTAGCCTACTACGAGAAATATTATCCATTTATCTTCAAGTTCTTCAATAAAGGGATGGTGACATTTCACTAAAACACCAGGGAGACGAATAGAACACCACTCTAAGTGCATCATGTCTGAGTAATTCACTTATGGGTGGTAACCATTCAAGATAACAACACAAAGAATCATATCCTACTACGAGAAGTGTTTCTTCTTCGAGTACTCCTTCTAAGTGTGGTAACCTATCATGAAACCACCATGAAGAAGCATAGAATACCACTCTAAGTGCTTCATGTCGGATTACTTAATTTACAGGTGGTAAACATTCAAGAAAACACCACAAAGGATATTATCCTCCTACCAGAAGTGTTTCTGATCAGAGTACTTAATTTGAGGGTGGTAACCTTTCAAGATAACTCCACAACACATCTTATCTTACTATGAGAAGTGTTTTAGATCCGAGTACTTAATTTGAGGGCGGTAAGCTTTAAAAAAACTCCACAATGCATCATAGCCTACTACGAGAAGTGTTTCTTCTTTGAGATATTTATTTAAGGATGGTAACGTTTCACTAAAATACCACAGAGAAGAATTTAATACCAATCTAAGTGCTTTATGTCCCAATACTTCATTTATGGGTGATAACCATTCAAGTAAACAATATAAGGCATCTTATCATACTACGAAAAGTGTTTCATATCCGATTACTTCATTTATGTGTGGTAACCTGTCAAGAAAACTCCACAAATCATCATAGCCTACTACAAGAAGTGTTCCTTAAGTGTAGTAACCTTTCAGGAAACCATCACGAAGAAGCATAGAATTTCACTCTATGTGCTTCATGTCAGATTAGTTAATTTATGGGTGGTAAACATTTTAGAAATCACCACAAATGATCTAATCCTCTTACCAGAAGTGTTTACTATCTGAGTACTTCACTTGTGGGTGGTAACCTCTCAAGATAATTACACAATGCATCTTATCCTACTACGATAAGTGCTTCTGATCCAAGCACCTCATTTATCGGCGATAACCTTTCAAGAAAGCCCCACAAAACAACTTAACCTACCAAGAGAAGTGTTTCATCTACAAGTACTTCATTTAAGGATGATAACTTTTTTCACTAAAACACCTCGGAGAAGAACAGAATACCAATCTAAGTGCTTCATGTTTGAGTACTTCATTTATGGGTGGTAACCTTTCATGAAAATACTGAAGGTTGTGTGTTTTGAAAGTTATCTTTTTGATAACGAATTTATGAATTGTTTATGATTTTAAATGTTATTATACATTTATGTTCCTTGAGATTGATATGTTATATCTTTAGAAGTGTTCAAGAAGATGCTCATAGTCTTGAACCATAGAACTCTTTAGATGAAAACATATAATCCTAAATATGTTCACAATCGTGGTAATTAAAGAGAACATTATTTACCATGAAGATTGTCATGTCAATTGAAAGTACATTGTAGTTCTATAAATGTTGATAAGTGATTATCATTCAATGACATGAGTATATAAAATGGTGATTCTTTATATACTGAACATGACCTAACTAGATGGAGCATTATATGGATTAGTTTTGTGTCATTAATGTATTCAATGTGTCTTTGAATCCTATATATGAGACATGTAAGTTTTTCACATGAGAAGTATATAATGTGATTACTATTAAAGTCCATTCAAATGATTGGAATAATATAGTAATTCGTTATGTACAACTTGTGCGGGAGAAATTTATATGTCAATATTATTATTGTCCCTCAATTATTTGAGTTATGATATTACTGGACCCCTTGGTAAAGTGAAATTATATTGCATGCAATATAACTAATGTAGTTATATTTATAATTCACTTGAGAGACCAAGAAAAGAATATAATGCAAAAATGACACGATCATATTTTGCATATTATTTAAAATATCATGAGACAAGGATAGACACAACTGAACAGAAACAACAAGTGGATCGAGCACGTAACGACTATGTCGTTTGGGAGACTATAATGTAGTGATAGAATCTCTTATAGTCGATAATATAAAGTATTTTATATTATATCCCAAGATGACGTAGATCCTCTCTAAGGTCGCACCAACTGAACATAAACAATAAGTATTTTACATTTTGAATGATGTATTTAATCTCACGATGTATGAGTTAAAATGCATGTGATAAAATGTTAAAGTAATATGTCATGTAAAATGACATGCTTAGATCATAAAATAAATTTATGAGAATATATATGAAGAGCATGGCTAAAATAATATGCATAGTACACCACATAACGTACTATGCATATAGATATAGGTCAATAAATTGAGATTTAAGTTACTCAATAAATTCTTCATATGAAAATATTGTAGGAAAATAAATTTCGTGATTTTTAGAGCTTTCTTGCTATTTTTTAAATATTTTTTAAAAACAGTCCAGATTTAATACTATAAAAGTGCCATTTCTGGACTGTTTTTAAAAAATATTTAAAAAATAGCAAGAAAGCTCTAAAAATCACGAAATTTTATTTCCTACAAGATTTTGATATGAAGAATTTATTGAGCAACTTAAATATCAATTTAATGAACAAATTAAATACAAATGACCCCATAGTACGTTATGTGGTGTACTATGCATATTATTTTAGCCATGCTTATATATGAATATTATTTTGTATAATGTTTGAGAGCATTATAAGAATAATAAATTAATTCATATTAGAATAATATAGTAATATTATTTACTCATAAATTAAATCTTTGTAAAATATGATTAGGGAATAACAAGAGAGTAGTCATAGCCATTTGTGTAAATAATTAACACAAGTGTTGCCCTAGAGCTTGGCTATATAAAGGGATATGTTTGAGATGAAAAATGACTTTTTCTCTCTCTTGCTACAATGGGATGAATAGTAATCCGTGAATAGTAACTCTCATTTCCCCTCTCTTGTGTGTAGAAAGAAAAACTCCATTGTTCTTCTTTTCCTTCTCTTGCAAGGTTTAGCCACCAAATGAAATAGCTTGTTCATTGAAGATTGAAGATCTAGGTGGTTGGATCTAAGCTCTAACCTCTACATCCATCTATCTAAGGATGCTTTAGGTTGTTGTTTAGGTTCAAGGTGAACCAAGAGACAAGGGTGCTTCCATGGCCGAAGAAGGAAGACGACGGTTTTCAAGAGACCTAGAAAAGGAATCGACTCCTCTCTACAAAGAGATTTGACAATCTCTTTAGGTATAACCTTTTATCCACTCTTGTGCAAGAAATAAATGTATTATTTTATGTTTTGTTGATGCACAAGAGATGTTTGATGAAATGTCATAGTATAATCTTGCTTGCAATTGTTATATAAATAAGATTCTTTGTGTATTGAGTTAAATAGAGGCAAAAATTTTAATTTTCGTCCTCTTGAACTTACACATGAAATCCCAACAGTGGTATCAGAGCTTAGGCTTATTTTATAGCAATTAGACTATTTAATTAGTGCTAAATTAAGTGCACAAGTGTTTAGTTACTTATCTCTCAAGTTTTTGTTCATAAATCTGTCTCTTTTGGGTTCTTAAGACATTTAATCACTTTGGTAATTTTTGAATCATGATTTTTGTGAATCTAAAAAATTCCTACATTAGTTTATGATGTGTGGATAAAGATTCTAAAAAAAATGAGGAGTTTAAATCATTTTATTAAGGTAAACAAAATAACATATCTCAAATTTGGATGAATAGATTCGTGCATGCTACCTAACATTAGAAAGATAATGAAGTCTTGTTTCTAGAAAACTATATTTTGTACTACAAAAATATCACGGATTTTATGTAAAGTTACAAACTACAGAGGTGACAACAATCTGTTTTTCAGATCTGGAATCCTGGATTAAAATATGTTTTTCTCACAAATGGTTAACTATTTTCTGGATATCTTTGTACATATAAAAAGGTACTTAAATCTAGTTTTCAGAAATGTATGGCTTGAATTTTAATTCGAAAGACACATTTTTTGACATAGAAAACACTAACTGGTGCGCAGCAGGTTGAAACTGGAAACAGTTTCTGAAATTTCATTTTTGTGAAATTTATTGTTGCACAATGATTTGTTTTGTAAAAAATATTGTGTTAGGACTCATCAAATACGATTGAAAGTGATAGAATTAAAATTTTAATTTTTTTCTAAAAGTCATTAGAGAATATTGGAGATTCTTAAATGAATCATATAGAATAACATTTAAATGATAAATGTTTGTTCTATTGAATAATTGACTTTCTAAAAGGGCAATCAAGAATGACTTGTTTTGTTATTAGGCCATAAGTGAGTAAGAGTTGTGTGAGGCACTTCTCTTTGCTCGCAATGTGGGAATAACTTAAAAGTCATAGGGAATGACATTTAATTGATAAATGTGTATTCTATTGAGATTATTTTTGAGATTTAAAATAATTTAGATGGAATAATAACTTGAGAGATATGGACATAACTAAACAAGATTAAATAGTGCAGTGAGATTATACTTGTATACTAACCCTGTATTGTAGGAGGATTGTGGGTTTGTATGGCTCAAGATTTCCAATGCCTTGTGTGTTGTAATGAATGATGTGTATGAATGTGTGTAATTGCGGCGTAAGGTGCCATTATTAATTAATTGTAATAATTAAATTATGGCAATGATGTTAGGTTGTCATTCATGTATTAATTCATTCTTGGCTTGCATACCACATAGGATTTTAAATTAGGGTTATTCTAGATGTACTTTTCATTTTGCTTTAGAATAGCTTCAAAAGTAGATTGAAAATTGGGTGGGTTTTAGTAGCTTAGATGTGTTCCTTCTGAAGATGATTGATGAAGCTACAAGAATGGGTGGGTTTTAGTAGCTTAGATGTGTTCCTTCTGAAGATGATTGATGAAGCTACAAGAATGCAAGCAGGAGCCATACAACCCACGCAGCTTATTTATTTTATGAATATGTTAGATAATTTGTATTGTTTGGCTAAGTATTGTTTGGATGAATACATGTCCTACCAAAATTATCAGTCATATTTTCACTATGTCCATGAAAAATGTAAGAGTATCTTTCCTTCTCATTTTATCCACTTTAAGCTAGTAGTCGGAGATAAGCATGAGCGTGACTCTTATTACTAGAAATCGTGGAACTTGCATGAATTAGTTATTAAGCCAAAAATGAGTAGAGTTGTGTGAGGCACATCTTTTGCTCATTATGTGGAAATAACTCATTCATTCTTGTTGTCCAATAAAATGAGTTTTCTTAACAAATCACCAAGATCTAGGCTTGGGTTTTGGGAAAGAGTGTTTTATTAAGAAGTTGAATTATTCTTTCTTAATGAAAACGATAAGAGTCATAAGGTTATGTTTTACTTAAAAGTTTATGATTGGTAAATGATTACCTACCTTGACAAATATTTGGATGAGGTCTATTTATTTGAAAGTGATCTTGTGTGACTAACAAAACGGACAAACTTTAAATATTTTGTTAGTACAAATTCTTATTCATGAACAACGATATACCCTTAATGAATTTTATAGCTGTCTATATCTCCTAATTTTGTTTTCTATGGTTATAAACACTCCCTTGCTAATGACATAAAAAAAGGACAAATGAGAAATATGTCTTAACTATCGTGTCAAAAAGCAAGATGATTGCTAAGAACAAAGGCAATAGAAAGAGCAAGACGAGTAAGATGCATCTCTTACTCAATGGAAAAGGATGGAGGAGCTCAAGAGAGCACCTCCAAGAGAAGTAAGGAGAAGAACTCTCCAAACTCTAACATAGAGCGCTTCTATTTCCACGAGAAGGGACATTTCAAAATGAATTGCCCCAAGTACAAGAATGACTTGGATAGAGGCAAAGGTTGAAAGCAAGCATCCCAATGCATACTTGTTATTGAACTAAATTTAAATTTAGTACGATGATCCAAGATTTGGTAATGATACTGAATCCTGTGCTCACTTAGTTTATAATGTGAATGCACTGAGGGATAAAAGATCACTCTCGAAATGAGAGATTGTGTTGAAAGTTGGTAATGGTGCAAGTATATATGTGATTATACTCGGCACCCTCAACTTACAATTGTCTAGTGGTTTATATTTAAATTTAAAGGATGTTTATCATGTTTATACAAATGCTATCATTTCTAATAAATGATACTTTGTTTAGTTAAGGATAAACATATGTTGAATGTCAATAACAAGATACTCAAGATGTCACATACGAATAAAACACTTTTTATGGCACTATGTCCTGGCCATATAAACAAGCAACACATTTTATCCACTTTAAGCTAGTAATTGAGAATAAATATGAGTGTGAACTTAATTGCTAGAAATTGTGAAAATTGCATGAATTCGTCATTAGGCCAAAAATGAGTGGGAGTTGTGTGAGGCACATCTCTTTGCTCATTATGTGGAAATGACTCATCCATGCTTGTTAACTATCAACCATGACTTTGTTATTAAGCCATGAATTAGTGAAAGTTGTGTGAGGCACAACTTTCTACTCATTATGTGGAAATGACTTGTTCATGTCTGTTAACTACTTAACATGAATTCGTTGTTATGCCATAAATAAGCGAGAGTTGTGTGAGGCACATCTCTTTGCTCATTATATGGGAATGGTTTATTCATGCTTGTAATCAATAATGTGAATCTTGTTTAATAGGAAAGATGACCAAATCATCGTTAATGGTAAATGTGTAAAGACAAACGACTTATTGGAATTCATACATTTTCGATGTATGTGGTCCTATGAAAAGAGTGCAAGAGTTGGTTATAGGTACTTCATTATCTTCATAAATAATTATAGTCAATATGACTATGTGTATCTTATGAAGAATAAGAATGGATTCTTTAGAAAATTCAAAAAATACAAGAATGAAGTAGAAAATCAACTTGACAAAAGAATTAAAGTCCTACGAATTGATCGTGGAGACAAATACTTGAGTAATGAGTTTAGTACATACTTGAAAGAGTGTGGTATCATACCACAACTCACTCCACCCAGAACACCGCAGTGAAATGGTGTTTCTGAGAGAATGAATCGAACATTGATTGATATGGTTCGTTCAATGATGTACCAAATAGAGCTATCTTTGTATTTTTGGGGTCACGCACTCCAAACATCAGCTCACACACTAAATATTGTTCCATCAAAATCCATTGAGAAAACTCCACATTAGTTTTGGATGGGCAAATCATCCAACATATACTTTTCTCAAAGTTTTGGATTGTGAGTCATACGTCAAGCGTATGATGTCAACTAAAATCCAAAATAGATAAATGCTTCTTCAGGAGAGATCCAAAATAAAAAGGTTACAACTTTTTGGCACAAGTTAACGAATATTATATTTGTTAAGAATGGTGTAGTATTCTTAGAGAAGAAATTTCTCAAAAGAATAAAAAGCAATGGCAATAGGATAACACTTGAGAAAACTCAAGATGATCCACAAGTGATAATGAGATGAATGATAGCATTCAAGATGGTCATGAAATGTCATATAAAGTTCCTTTGATCAGTGGGAGTATAAACAGTCACGCTTCACAAAAGTTTGTTGAAGAGACTTATACCTCTCCACCAAGTGTTCATTCAACTCGACCCAAGCAAGAACCAATTTCACAACAAATTGTGAAAGAAGTTGAAGAAGCTCGAGAGGAGTTGCAAGAATATAGTAAGCTTAGAAAGGTCAACAAGGGAAAGGAGAAGACATGATTTTTATATGGATCTTCATGAAGTCTTGGTAATGGATATCGAAGATCCCTCGACCTATGAAGAAGCAATGGAAAGAAAATACGACAGACAACCATAATTCGAAATAAAATTCATGTATTGCAATCAAGTGTAGAACTTGATAGATCTTCCTTAAGGAAATAAACTCATTAATAACAAATGAGTTGTTAAAAGGGAGATGGACATGAATAGTAACATGAAAAACAAGGCAAGACTTGTAGTGAAAGGTTTTAGTCGAATTCAAGAGATTAACTATGACAAAACCTTTTTCACAAGTTTTCATGTTCAAATCTATTCGGATTATGCTAGGTATTGATGCATTTTAGGATTATGAAATCTGTCAATTGGATTTCAAAATAACTTTTCTAAATGGTAAGATAGATGATGATGTGTACATGTTACAACATCAAGATTTTGATGATCCAAAGAACAACAACAAAGTATGCATGCTTCAAAGAGCCATTTATGGCTTGAAGCAAACATTGAGGATATGGAACAAGCGCTTTGATGAAGAGGTTAAAACTCATGGATTCATTCAAAGCAAGGAAAAACCTTGAGTATACAAGAAGGTTAGTGGGAGTCATATGTGTTAGTTTGTAATAATCTAGAAGTCAATAATACGATAAATTATCATAAAGCTTTGTTCATGAATTGAGTGATTAATAAACTGTCATTTTGTTACCTTGAGTATTATTGAATTATGAATCATTCATTTATCTGACTTGAGTCAATAACTGGAATTGTGAAACTTCATAATACATATGATATATATATTCTTAAAAGTCTCTAACCAAGGTAATTAGCAGGAACACTAATTTACCGTTACAAGGTTAGAATGTGGATTAAAAGATGGTTAAATTTTACAAACCATAGACATGAGATGTCGTTTTAATCAAATGAATACATGTTAGAAGAACATGGTATTTGACAGACCTCGAATGAAACATTAAATGGAATTGTGTACGTGTCATTAATGTTTTCATTCAGTGTTGAGTTCTAAAGTATGAGGTATTCATCTTTCCTACTAAGAGATGTGTATGTGTGATTGTTATCTAACGCTGTCGGTAAAACGCAGTCATAACGATAGCTTTTCGGTATACATAGCTTAGTTGAGGTAGTGATGGTTTACTGAAAGTACTATTGTCCCTCGTATCTTGATATGAGTTACAGTATCACTGGGCCCCTTGATAGAGTAAGATTATCTGCATGCGGTATAATTACAAGAGTAATTATATTTGATAAGTCTGCTCAAGTTCGAGAAAAGATTAAGTTTACAAGGATGACACACACCTACCTTGAAACTAATCTGATACTGTGAGACGAAAGAATTAACACGACTAAAATGTTTAGTGGATCGTGATATTGCATAAGTACAACATCGTCTGTGTAATTGGATGGTCATAGCGCAGATGTCAGATGCCCCCTATGATTATAGAAATTAAAATGGTTTTAATTCTATTTACCAACATAACACAGATCCTATTGGGTCACACCGCATAGGAGCTAAAGCAGAGAATCTTAATGATTAATTATAAATAGTTATAATTAATATTAAGATGGTTATAATTAATTATATATGATATGATTAAATTATATATGTCATACAAGTTGACAAGCAAAAACAACGGTTGGATTTATAGACGTATATACGTTGTATAAAATCATACCGCAACCAAACAAATACCAAACCCTGAGAAATATAATTGTTGAGAACAATTATATGTTTATGTATATTTATATATATTTAATTTAGATTTTAATTATAGATTATGGTTTTGAATTTGGGATGAAAGTCATTATCAAATTAAAAACCTTAATTAAAAATTAATTAAAATCGTAATTAAAAATAAATAAATAAATAATTTTTTTTTGGGCATGTTGGATAAAGGAATTTTTTTAATTTAAAAAAAAAATTTCCATGTCATCATGCTTATCCTTAAGGGTATTTTTGGAAATTCACTTTTTTCAGGGGTTTATTTGTAAAAATGTTACCTCCTCATTTTCCTATAAATAGAGGGGTAGGGGGAGAGAGAAAGAAGCACCAAAATCGACTCGGACTCGTTAATTCGGATTCGTATCGATCAATATACTTTCTCTCTTTCTCGTATACGGTTGTTTACGGGATTCGAAAAATAGTATTTTTGTGTTAGAGCGGTATTTCATATTTTGGATAACCGTGATTCACGAAGATATTTTATTTAGTCTGTATCTCAGTGAATAGTGTTTTTGCGGGATATCGCGGCTTTTGGTATTTCTGGCAGAAGAAGTAAGCCGGTCTCTGGTCGTCCTGGTGGACATCTGGTAGAGGTATCAGACGTTTGATACTCCGGTCGTCCTTCCGAGTCTTCTGCAGTCCAATTCGAATTTGGATTAAGGTATTAATGTTATATTAATCTATTTAATTTGTAAGTAGATTAAAGTTTTAGAATTTAATTAAGGAGTAGATCTGTTTAGGGATTAAGTAGGGTTTTGATGTTAGGGATAAACGGGAGGTGGACACCCTCTGTGGTTTATCCGACATACCCCGCTTAATCCTCGGCTTAAGTCAGACGTAAAATTTTTGTTTTACGGTCTTTCCGCTGCTTAGGCCAATTGACGGGTTTTGAACTGTTCGTAACCCAACAATATGTAGCTCTAGATCTTGCATGTCGATGACATATTGTTAATGTAGAATGAAGTATCTTTGATGGAGCAAACAAAGAGCTCATTGAAAATAATGTTTTTCAATGAAAGACAAGAATGAGGCTCAATATGTCTTAGAGATTAAGATATATAGAGATAGTCCTCACAAGCTCATTGGCCTAAGTCAAAAAGTTTAAATTGACAAAATCTTGGAAAGATTCTGTATGGGAAATTTCAAGAAGGAAAATATGTTAATAAAAGTGTTGTGCAATTTAGCAAGTTATAATTTGTCACAACACACAAAGACATAAAATGCATGAAGAATGTTTCCTATGAATCAGTCATAGATTGCATCATGTATGTTATGGCTTGCAGACTGGATGTCGGGTATGCTATAAGAATGACAAGCTATCATTAGACTTCATCTAGTCCTAATTATTGGACTGCAGACAAGAATATTCTTAAGTACCTAAAAAGGACCAAGAATAAGTTTCTTATCTATGGTGGTCAAAGAGAGCTCATTGTAGAAGACTACACTGATGCTAGTTTTATAACTGATCCAGATGATCAATCTGAATACGTCCTTCTTCTAATTTGTGGTGAAGTGAGTTAGCATAGTTGGAAGTAATCAACTATGACAAACTCAATCACCTCAGCGGAAGTCATGGCGGTCGCAGAGGCAAGCAAAGAAGAATGGATAAAGAAGTATCCTAAGAAACTTAGTGCTGTCTTATCCTGTGAAGGATCTTGGAGTTGTTTTGCTACAATAGTGCATCTATTATGCAAATCAAGGAGCCAATATCACATCACAAGACAAATTACATGATAGAGAGTACTTTGTGACTCGAGACTTTATAGACAAAGGCAAAATTATATTAATATGGGTAGACGCAAACAGCAACATAACTGATTCCTTGAAAACGCTTTTATCGTAAGCCAAGAACGAAATTCATTTCGAGTCCATGATTCTACAAGATCATGAAGAATGGCTTGAAAACTAAATTGAAAGGGTTCTCTTTTTTTAGAGTTTATGCATATAAGAAACTTTAAAAACAAGTGGGAGACTGAAGGTTGTGTGTTTTGAAAGTTATCTTTTTTATAATGAATTTATGAATTGTTTATGATTTTAAATGTTATTATACATTTATGTTCCATGAGATTGATATGTTATATCTTTAGAAGCGTTCATGAAGATGCTCATGGTCTTGAACCATAGAACTCTTTAGATGAAAACATATAATCCTAAATATGTTCACAATCGTGGTAATTAAAGAGAACATTATTTACCATGAAGATTGTCATGTCAATTGAAAGCACGTTGTAGTTCTATAAATGTTGATAAGTGATTATCATTCAATGACATGAGTATATAAAATGGTGATTCTTTATATACTGAACATGACCTAACTAGATGGAGCATTATATGGATTAGTTTTGTGGCATTAATGTATCCAATGTGTCTTTGTATCCTATATATGAGACATGTAAGTTTTTCACATGAGAAGTATATAATGTGTTATGTAAAGTTATAAACTACAGAGGTGCCAACAATCTGTTTTCCAGATCTGGAATCCTGGATTAAAATATGTTTTTCTCTTAAATGGTTAACTATTTTCTGGATATCTTTGTACATATAGAAAGGTACTTAAATCTAGTTTTCAAAAATGTATGGCTTGAAGTTTAATTCGAAAGACACATTTTTTTTACATAGAAAACACTGACTGGTGCGCAGCATGTTGAAACTGGAAACAGTTTCTGAAATTTCATTTTTGTGAAATTTATTGTTGCACAATGATTTGTTTTGTAAAAAATATTGTGTTAGGACTCATCCAAATATGATTGAAAGTGATAGAATTAAAATTTTAAAATTTTTCTAAAAGTCATTAGAGAATATTGGAGATTATTAAATGAATCATATAGAATAACATTTAAATGATAAATGTTTGTTCTATTGAATAATTGACTTTCTAAAAGGGCAATCAAGAATGACTTGTTTTGTTATTAGGCCATAAGTGAGTAAGAGTTGTGTGAGGCACTTCTCTTTGCTCACCATGTGGGAATAACTTAAAAGTCATAGGGAATGACATTTAATTGATAAATGTTTATTCTATTGAGATTATTTTTTGGATTTAAAATAATTTAGATGGAATAATAACTTGAGAGATATGGACATAACTAAACAAGATTTAATAGTGCAATGAGATTATACTTGTATACTAACCCTGTTTTGCAGGAGGATTGTGGGTTTGTATGGCTCAAGATTTCCAATGTCTTGTGTGTTGTAATGAATGATGTGTATGAATGTGTGTAATTGCGGCCTAAGGTGCCATTATTAATTAATTGTAATAATTAAATTATGGCAATGATGTTAGGTTGTCATTCATGTATTAATTCATTCTTGGCTTGCATACCACATAGGATTTTAAATTAGGGTTATTCTAGATGTACTTTTCATTTTGCTTTAGAATAGCTTCAAAAGTAGATTGAAAATTGGGTGGGTTTTAGTAGCTTAGATATGTTCCTTCTGAAGATGATTGATGAAGCTACAAGAATGGGTGGGTTTTAGTAGCTTAGATGTGTTCCTTCTGAAGATGATTGATGAAGCTACAAGAATGGGTGGGTTTTAGCTTGGATGTGTTTCTTCTGAAGATGATTGATGAAGCTACAAGAATGCAAGCGGGAGCCATACAACCCACGCTGCTTATTTATTTTATGAATATGTTAGATAATTTGTATTGTTAGGCTAAGTATTGTTTGGATGAATACATGCCCTACCAAGTACTTTACTAAAACACCATGGAGAAGAATAAAATAGCACTCTAAGCGCATCATATCCGAGTACTTTATTTATGGGAGGTAACCTTTCAAGAAAACTCTACAAAGCATCATAACCTACTACGAGAAGTGTTTTTTCTTCGAATACTTTATTAAAGGGTGGTACATTTAACTAATACACCACAGAGGAGAATAAATACCACGCTAAATGATTCTTGTCTGAGTACTTTCTTTATGGGGTAAACAATCAACAAAATATCACAAAGCATTTTATCTTGCCACGACAAGAGTTTCTTATCAGAGTACTTCATTTGTGGGTGGTAACCTTTCAAGATAACTCCACAATGAATCTTATCATACTACGAGAAGTGTTTATGATTCAAGTACCTCATTTATCAGCGGCAACCATTCAAAAAAACATCACAAAACAACTTAGCCTACTAAGTGAAGTGTTTCATCTTGAAGTAATTCATTTAAAGGGCGATAACCTTTTTCACTAAAGCCCCCCGGAGAAGAATAGAATACCACTCTAAGTGCTTCATGTTTGAGTACTTCATTTATGAGAGGTAAACATTCAAGAAAACACTACAAAGCATCTTATCTTGCTACAAGAAGTGTTTTCTATTCAAGAACTTCATTTTTGGGTGGTAAGCTTTCAAAAAATCTCCACAATGAGAAGAATATAATACCAATCTAAGTGCTTCATGTTCCGGTACTTCATTTATGGGTGGTAACCATTTAAGAAACTATATAATGCATTATATCCTACTATGAGAAGTGTTTCTGATATGATTACTTCATTTATGGGTTGTAACCTTTCAAGAAAACTCAACAGAGTATCATATCGTACTACGAGAACTTTTTCTTCTTTGAGTACCGCATTTAAGTATGGTAACCTTACATTGAACCAGCACGTAGAAGCATAGAATAGGACTCTATGGTTGTTAAACCTTTAAGACAACACCCCAAAACATCTTATCCTGCTACGAGAGGTGTTTCTGATCTGAGTACCTCAATTTTTGGCGGTAACGTTTCATGAAAACACCACAAAACATCTTACCCGACTGCGAGAAGTGTTTCATCTAGAAGTACTTCACTAAAACACCATGGATAAGAATAGAATACCACTCTAAGTGCATCATGTCCGAGTACTTCAATTATGGGTGGCAACCATTCAAGAAAACATCACAAAGCATCTTATCTTACTACGAGAAATGTTTCTGATCCGATTACTTCATTTATAGGTGGTAACCTTTCATGAAAACTCCACATAGCATCATAGCCAACTACGAAAAGTGTTTCTTCTTCGAGTACTTTATTTAAGGGTGGTATGTTTAACTAATACACCACGGAGGAGAATAAATACCACACTTAGAGATTAATGTCTGAGTACTTCATTTATGGGAAAAACATTCAATAAAACCCTACAAAGCAAATTATCCTCCTAGAAGAAGTGTTTCTGATCCGAGTGCTTTATTTATGGGCGATAACCTTTCAGGAAAACTCAACAATGCATCTTAACCTACTACGAGAAGTGTTTTGGACCCGAATACATCATTCATCAGCGGTAACCATTCAAAAAACACCACAAAACATCTTATCTTCTTAATCTATAGTCGACTAACAGAATCAAGAAAATTTTCGAAGATTTGAATGATTCATGCGAATTGACTAGCTGTCTGAAAGGATCTTTAACAAATCTAAAAGGAGTTAAAAGATTAAATAACTCAAATGTAGAATGAGATCCATTATCGTTAGGACCGTCAATTCAATGTGTTTTTAACATTTTGTGTTTGTTCCCGGACGACAAAACGTTAAGTGCAAGATAATTTGGTTGCGTTCAGTAGACGAAACGTTTCACACATCGGGTTTCCGTCGAGTTAAACGCAACAGACTCATTACATTTTGTTTTAACCGTTTCTAACATTATGCTTATATAAAATTAAAAAGTCATGCTTTACTAAAAATTTAACTTATACTAAACTTATATCATGCTTATATAAAAAATTACATCATGCTTATATAAAAAGTTATATCATGCTTATATAAAAAAATTAAACTAATTACATGAAATCATCGAGGAATGCGTTCCGAAAAATTCCAAAAAATAATAATTAAATACATTGATGCTATCAAAGTTAGTAATTAGATATATATTGATATACATGCCTCTTCAGTCTTCATTGTGCCTTTATTTGTTTTGTCTTCCTCTTCTAGAATACTTTGTCTCTTCTCTCCTTAAGCGTTCTGCATCATTTCTCCGGCTGTTCTCTCCCTCATCTGCACCATTTTGTCTTTCTCTTCTGCACCATCAGTCACCTCACATCTTCGCTCGAATGTCAAAGGTACGTACCCACAAAATCCTCACATTTTCGCTCAATGTTCATTTTTTTATTCATTGCCTGTAGGCTTACAACACTCACACCACAAACAAACCAGAAAATAAACATGAAAAAAAACCATAAAAATAGCCCCTGATGGGACTTGAACCCCATACCTCCTCCATGGAGGTCTTGTGCCTTCACCATTACACTAGGTAGGCTTGGCAATGCTCAATGTTCATTATTAGTACAAAATTGGAAATGATCGCTTTGCAATTAGTTCAAAATTAGTTAAATTAATATATTAAATTGATTGCACTCTCAATTTGTTAACTTGTCGCTTTCTTTATTCATTTAAATTTAGAGTTTAAGGTATATTCACTGATGAGTTGTTTTAGAATATATGGTTTAGGGTTTGGGTAGTGAGTTGTTTAATACATTAAAAATATTCACTGATCGATTTCTTGTTGATATTATTATCGTATTTGACTCATGTTTGGCTAGGTTTAAGGTATATTCGCTAATCTTTCTTTGAATTGTTGATAAGTTAGATTGTTTTATAATTTCAAAATTTAGGTGTATAACTAGATATAATTTGAAATTTTAGTTTGAAACTATATAGAAATTTTTTTGTGTATAACTAGATAATAAACTGACATTGCCAAAAACCTAGTGTATTAATAAAAGAAATAGAAAACAAATATATTACTATATATATTACTATAGTTTTAATGAACTAATAGTGTCATCGTTTGTTCTTTTTACATAACAAATGGAGATGAAAAAGTTAAGGTCGATTGTATAAATTTTTCTCGAGCATTTTCATTCTTACAATGTCACATATCCTGACTTGGGGGCACTAGCCAAGGAGTTTGATCCACCAGAGAGTAGCAGAAAGAGAAAAAGAGAGGACCCTGAATCTGACAATAAGAACTTTCTTTATCAATTAAAATACAATTTCTGCAAATCAATATTAATTGTTTATAAAATATAGTTTTCCAAAATAATTTCTGAAAATACAATAGTAAGAACTTTTTATATTTATTTCAGGTTCACTAGATTGTAGTTTTTTTTAATATGAAGGCTCCATGACGACTCGTTCGATTTTGTGTATTCCCCCAAGCCGAAGCTAGTATACAAAACGGACATGGAGGTACCTAGAGAGGAAAAATGGCATTCAGATAAGCCTTTTGATTGGTGTTCCAGGTTTTGAGTATCATTTGTTTGGTTATCTCATATACTTCTCACTTTTGATTGTTGTATAGGATTTACATGAGGTTTTTGTTTATTTAATGTTATGATTTGTTGTGAATTTGAACTAGTGTTTGTGTAACGTTATGCTTGAACAATTGAACTGTTAAATGTTGATGTGGTAAAAAAACAGTTAAATTGAATGTTATGTTTTGATTATATAGACTTTACATGTAATTTTTCCTATTTTAAGGGTTTTTCATATTTTTTGGGTTCTGTTGTGCACGTACTTGACAATTGTAAACATTCAAAAAAAATTAACGTTTTAAAGTTTTTCGTTCATTTAAACACAACATTCAACATAAAAAATCGTACGTTTGTTAAAAGCAACGTAACACGCACGGAAAAACTATTGCTCTCTTAAAACGCAACAGTTAACGCAAATTGACATTTGTATTATCGTTTCGTGTGTTTGACAACACTAGATACCGCGCAATACCGTGTTGGATGAGACGCGAATCGTCCAATTCATGCTGTACTGTTTTGAAATTTGCTTACAAAGTTACTGGGCTATCATGTTAATTTATCAGGCCTACATTGATGTTTACTAGTACTTGTAGAGTCTCGTTTTCTATATAATTCGGCCCAAAATAGATCTAAATATATCCATCCAAATGTTATGTTGGTTGAGTGTTATTGTTTTTCGAATACATCTCCAGGCTCCAGCCATCAAACGGATGGGATTTCTCTTTCTGGTCTTGTATGATCTAATGCAATAAGCAGCAAACAAGAAATTCCCAATCTATCCATTCAAAAAATGCACGGGCGTGATTATTATTAGGTTTAACTCACACTGAGAAATTCCCAATCAAGTGGTTTGTGTAAATGAAATTGAGCATAATGGCATTTCAACAGCTGTTGGTAAATGAAGAATGGTTCATAACCATAAGGAAATGCGAGTTATTGATTTGCAGCAAGTCGAGGAAGCCGTACCGGAGAGTCAGAGATATAGACGGTTCTGGTTAGAGACTTGTGTTTGATGTATCACTGTCAGTGTATAGTTGTGGGCACATGGAGTTAGCCTTCGCTACAGAGGCATTTGATCGAGCACCTCGTGCGCCTGGATTTGCCTGACTTGAAAATCTAACCTCTGACAATCAATAGTCACTGTCCAATTTAGGGAGTCGGTATATGTGTCGGACAAGGCTAAGCTCTTTCTGCTGGTGGTTTACGGTTCTGAGGTTTGGTTGATCTACAGGGCATTTCATCGAACACCACACGTGCATATGAAGATATGCACCGTGAACGCGTGACAGCTGAAACTTCGAATCAACTATTTCTAACATCACAGGTGAAATTTTTTTTCTTCTGTATTTGAACATGTACTCAATTTATGTTTGTACTGCAAATACTTTTGCATAAATATAATATATTTTCTGCGTATGCTTTTTTTTTTGTCGAATTGTTTAAGTGTTACAATTTAAAACAGTTGATGAAATCAAAACCTGCTTTCCATTGGCACATGAATTTCTTAAAAATTCCATCTTTACAAAAAGGAAAAGCAATAAATGCCGAAACACTAATAATTCTTACAAAAAGGAACCGTAAAAGATGCCATCCATCATGCTCGCTCTATCATTGTTAGTACGTACGTGAGGTCCTATCTAAATTCTAAACCTATGTACAAAAATACCAAACAAAATCCATCGCTAATTCTCCCATACTTTGATATGGAGCCCATTTGGAGCTTCCACCCTTGGAAATTTCATTATCTCATTCTTTCCAACCTCCTCCCATCTGCATTCAAAAAGAGGGACACAAAATGAAATCAGAAATTAGGAAATATAATTTCTGCAGTTATAACATGATGATGAAATACATATATATAAACAGAAAAAGGAAACAAACCTGTATTGGGTGATGAAGTGGTGAAGAAATGTTGTGATCTCGACTATACCGAGCTCCTTACCCGGGCACAATCTCGCGCCGCCGCCGAAAAACATGAAATGGTGATGTGACTCAAGACTTTTGTCCTATTTAAATTCAGTAAAATAAAATCATGACATCACTAATAATAGAAAAAAGAAGACAACATTTAACTTTGTATATCAAGGCATACCAGCCATCTCCATGGATTGAAGACAAGAGGTTCATGGTACATATAAGGATCGTAGTTTATCTCCCTTGTGTACACATATATTCTCCAACCATTTGGAATTACATAACCTGAAAACAAAAGCAAACAGTCCATTATATTCAAAGTACTAACTTATATTTGTTTTTTTCTCAAAAAAAGTTAATAAAAAAGCAAAACAAAACAGTGTGCTAACCAACCATTTATTTCCACATCTTGAGTTGTTTTTCTAAGAACTCCATTGACAACAGTGGCCAATCTGAGAGTCTCGAAAATAACGGCGCGTGTAAGTCGCATCGACTTGTAATCCTCCCAGTTAATTCCGCAATCACCCTTTTTTTGTTTCCTAATTTCCATATGCTCCCTCTGTAAATTAAGCAATTGACAAAAAAAAAGTTAGTAAATAAAATTGGCTACACAAATTTCCATAAAAAAAATGTAAAATGGTAAAAATGTGTATTTACCCTGAGTTCTTCTAAAACAGTTGGGTGGTCTGAGAGATATTTCACAGCCATCATGGAACTAGTAGAAACGGTCTCATAACCAGAATAAATGAGAGCAATTAAGAGGTCAATTATCTGCTCATCAGTCAGTTTTGCCTTTGAATTTTCATCATTTGCTAGTAGGCAATCAAGCATGTCATTTTTGGGGCAGTTGGAAACCCTTCTCTCTTCAATTATCTCTCTCAACATCCCCACAAGCTTCTTCCTTGCCTAGCATTCAGAAAAGGAAAATAAATAAAAAGATCAGAACAGATAATGTTAGGAAAAGTTAATACACATAGTTAAATACAAAAATTAAGAGAAATTAAATTGGTTATCATGTCATATTTAATTACCTCAAAACCCTGGTAATAGTTTGTGCCAGGGAAATTGAAGGGCATAGAGAGAGTGCCAAGTACAAGCTTGAGTAACTCTGCTTTTAGTGCATCCGACAATGGGCCAGCTTCTATTCCAGCTATTTGGTTAAGTGCTGATAGTAATGCCATCTGCAAAAGATGCATTTGTTATCTCTTTTTCCCAAATCATAGTCACTTATTCCAATCAAAGTTCAACTACAACAGTGAAAATACTACCATGCTCTTTTATCACATCATAGACAACACAGAAGGACAAAGCCTATTGAACTACACCTGGTACCCTCCTGTCAAAAACAGGTTCAATCTGTTCGTCAATTGTTCCTTAAGCCTAAAGAATCTCTATTTTATTAGTTCTTTTGTTTACATGGTCTGCCAATGTGGTAACTAGACAGAGCAAACAGTGCTCTGTTTGGTATCTGAAGCATCCTCTTTGTAGTTGTACTATCACTGCTAATTTTGACTCCACAACCAAGAGTTCCTTTTTGCTGGTACTGGATGGAACTATTCCCTGTTACAAACCTAAGATTCTGGCATTCTCTCAGAGAAGAATATTCCTTGCAAAAGAAACCAAAATGTATACCAAAGTACTAAATTATAAAAAAAATAAAATAAATACCTCTTTAGTTTTCTGTTGTATGTCAATGACTTTTCCATGCCAGTTGTTGACATGGCTCCTCATGAACTCATCAATCTTTGGTAAGAGGTTGTCTCTGATCATGGAAGGGTTAACAAGACTCAACATGGCACCTCTCATGGCTTTGTGTGCGGGCCCATGCACCGCAGCTATGTTATTCTTCCCCAAAATGTCAAGCATTGATTGTGGATAACCCGGTACAAACCCCTTTCCTTCACTTAAGAGTATGTACCGGTTCATCTCTGGATCCATGCATACAACAGTTGGGCAACCCAATATGTGTGACTTGAATAGATTTCCGTACCTGTTACAAACAGTGTGCGAAAATAAGTTGTTACAATCAGGAAATAATCGCCAAGTGTAATTTGTGACTTATCTTTTCAGGCTTCAGTTGCCCCCAACATATCTCAAAATGTATGGTAACTAAATTTACCAATTTGAGCTCCAATAAGAAGAAAAAAGAATAAATTGTGTCATGTGGATTTAACATAATATAATTTATGTATACAATAAAAAAGGAGATGGATAAAAGGATGAAATGATGATTCTTGGAAACTTCGGAGGGTAAAAAAGAGTACATTTGAGAAAAGGGGAAGGCGGATAAAGGGGCTCAATGATTAAATTGATGAATGATTCAGGGTTAAAATTGTAAAAGTGGAGAGGGATCCAAGCTGGAACAGTGGGGTAAGATGGGCTTTTGGTTGACAGCCTTTCTATAAAATCAGGCACACCTTTTGGTTTCTTCCCTTTCCAGCTCAACTAAAATATTTTCTTCTTTCACAAAATCAAATAATTTATCGTAAGAAAGAGAAATGATTGTATAATAATAACGGCTTTTCAAAGAATTTACTTATTATATTACGAGGGACAACCCAAAAGCCCATATATCATATTAGAAAATAATGCAATCTATATATTCCCTACTTATTTTATACCAGTTATGTCAAAATTAAATAAGGAGACAAAAGAAAGGGGCAACTAGAAAATTTACACGTACATATACTTCCATGTACATGTACGTAATGATTCTTAAAAAAGAGCTATAAGGCATTTTTAAAACCTTCTCTGTTTTGCGTTTTCTCCTAAAAAGGATCTCAAGTAAGAAAAGAAATTCACTATATCTCGTTAGAAAATTTGTCTCATTTAGACATTTTGTTAAATCCAGTAAGGATCTGCTCTGCTCCAGACACAAAAAAAGGAAAGGAAGGAAAGGGAAGGAACGGAAGAAAACGGAAGAAAAGTTGTTACATTTCGATTTAGTGAACTCTCACCTAAGTCTTCTTTCCTTCATAAAAGAAGGTCCTTGCTTGAGAAACTCAGTTGTTTCTCCAAACAAAGGCCACCCCATTGTACCAGGTGGTAACCCCTTCTTTCTATATCTCAGCTCATTCCATCTCAACAAACAGGTACATACCAACAAAATACCAAACATCAAAACAACTATGATTCCCAAAATCGCCATTTTCGACTCCCCTTTTTGGGTCACTTTTTCTCTGTTTGGAACACAGAAAGAAACTACCAATCAATTGAACTTAGGAAAGAGAACTACTGAGCAGAGAGAACAGAGTAGCGGAGCTCTTTCTCTCCCCCTTCTCTACTTCTTTGCGACTCCTTATATAGGCATGTTGAATGCCCATTGTACCCATTGTTTATCCCTACAATTGATCGGCTACAATGAATTGTACAATTAGTTATTACTTATTAGTACGGATGTGGTCGAGGAGAGAGGTCGGTTGTAACTTAGTGACCTGACTGTGCTGTACACACGTGCGACACTTTTTGGGTGTTACTATAAGGTAGAAATTTACATTTTGATTGGATTAACGAAATATAAGGATTAACTTGCTTAGTAATATTTCAAACACCGATAACAGTCTAAAATAATTACTAATTTCAGTTAGCAATATTATAGTTTCACTCAAATATAGTAATACACTCTTGATTATATTATGAGTGCTGATATATCGATTTCGTCATCGATCTCGTCATTCATACCAACATGACGCGTTCAATTGGGTTCAGTTTGCACATTGTTTTAGTTATTGTGCATGTTATTTTGGTTATTATGCATGATGTTTCTGTTATTATGCATCTAATTGACTGGACGCTCGACTGAAAACAAAGATCGATACGCTCACCGATGCAGACTGTACGAATCCATTTGCGTTCAATTTGAAATTATTCTAGTCATTGTGCATGTTATTTTTGTTATATGCATGTTGTTCATATTATTTTGCATGAAATTAATAGAAAAATAATATCAACAACATGCATAATAACACATCTATCTAATATAATTGACATGCAACTTATTCTGAATAAAGTGCATAATAATAATCTGAATATAAACACTATCAAATGCATAATAATATGAATAACATGTATTATAACACAATTAACATGCACAAATCGAATTAATTAAGTTATTATGCACATTCTTTAAACTATTATGCATGTTATTAGATGCATAATAACAAAATCAACATGCATAATAATCAAAATAACATGCATAACAATAATAATATTATGTCAAAACCGAACTGAACGCGCACAGAGCGTATCAATGACGGGATCGACGCAACATTTTCCTTATATTATTATTATCACTATGAGAAGAGGTAAAAATATTCAATTATAACATAAGGTCTTTCAATAAAATTTCGGACTTCTAATTTCTATTATCTTAAGATTCAGCTTGATGTCGTGAAAATAGTGATAGATAAAGATTAACAATTATTTAAATCGTTTGCGTTATCAAGCTATGATTTTGCTATGTTGCTAACTCAATCAAAAATTAAATTAACATCTATTTGCTATCAATATATTACTAATATATCGCTAAATCACTATTTCATTCAACTAAACTAAAGAAAATAAACTCCTTCGACAATACTAAATAAGAGTATGTTTGACAACTTCTGAAATATCACTTTGGGGAAGTAGTGCACAATTTCATCTCAATTGTTTGTCAAACAAATATTAATATCTAGAAAAATGCACGTAATAGCTAAATTGCTCTTCAAAAATCATAGTTAGAATACTGATATTTTAATCATAAAATACTGGTTATAATTATTACTAGTAATTGTAATATTTTATTATATTATCCCATCTCTATTATTATTTTAGAAAATAAAACTTATAGTCATTATTTTATTTACATCATTATTGATATTATTACTATATTATTGCTGCTACTATTATTATTATTATTATTATTTTCATTATATCAACTAAGGGGAATGAAATTTCTGCACTGTCCAATTGTGATAGTCATAATAATATCACTATTCTACATAGGGCTGATAATGGATGGCTTTCAGTCCATGTTCGACTCAGCGCGCTGATGAGGAGTTAAAGTTCATGACCAAATCAAGCTCATAATTATCTACTAATATCCAGTTCATACTATACATGTAAATATCCAGTTCATTGTGCGAATAACTTAGTTTTCTCTCTGTGAAAGAGAGAGTTATAACTTGGTTAATCTATTGAAATGTTTGAACATATTTACATTTAATCCTACATTGAGCACACAATTAATCACAATTTGTTCATAATTAATCGGGTTCAGTTTTAATAATTGGACTTGGACTTAACTTCAACCAAGATCAATAAATAGTTTATTCCATAAATGTTCAATAGTGTCTAGCTCGTTTTGTTCATAAACAGTCATGTTCATTATCAGCTCTAATTCTTCCGATAGTTCAAAACTGTGTTGCACAAGTGCGGGTGCGGGGATAAGAAAGTTTTAAAAAATCACGGATACAGGTGCAGATATATACAAATAAATAAATAATATTATATATTTAAATATTTAAAATTTATTAAGCTTTAGGAAATTTTAATATTTAAAGGAGCCTAATTCTTATTAATGAAAGAAGCAAAATTAATAACACGGTTCATTCATGATGACTGCCTACTTTTTTTTGACACGGTTCATTTATTGGCGCATATGCCTCGTAACTTTCAATTAGAAAAAAACTGAATTCATCGCCACACATGACGCCACGTGGCGCGTCTTTCTCTGTTTTGTAACTTGAAACTTTCACATTTTCTCTCTTTGCCAGTGTAAAATAAGTAAATAATTGAATTCGGTAAAAATTCGCACCCGTACGTATCTAGTTAGGGTTCGACCAGATAAATGACGTATCCACGTAACGAAGCTTCAAAATTATACATTTTTAGAATTATTCTTTTTTTAATATCCAAATTGCATTTTTCTATTGCTATTTCTTGATTTGTCCAACACACTCTTCAAAAGTTATCCAGACTTCATTTTTTCTAGTGATTTAATATCGGTGATAATTTTTCATTGTAATTGTCTTTCTACTATAAGCAAATATATACTATCAATAATGTACTATAGTCACATACTCACATAGTAACGAACAATTTTTATGAGAGATATTCATCATAGGAGAAAATATTTCCCATCAAATTTCCTCAAATTAAAACATATTTCTTATTGTATCTTGTAATTCCAATCAAAGATGCGCCTTGTATAATATGAGATAGTTTCATTTCAAATTTGAATTGAGGGTATATATGTAAATTAGTAATACTTGTCAGACTAGTATGACACAACTTTGTGTTTTTGTTTGGCAGAAGAAAGATAAAATAAAAAATTTGATGAAATATTTTTTGAAGCAAAATAAAAATAAGTGCGTAACTGATGATGAGTTATGAAAGATGCTTCGGTACAAAAACTTATCAATCAAATCAAAGACCGCACGAGCACCTCTTTTGTTTTCTTCTTCTCTCTCTCTTCCATGGTAACTGTGGCCCCACGTGGTAAGGTTTCTTTCTTTTTCATTTCTTTTTCGAGAAATTAATGCACTTAATTGGAACTAGATCTTCTACCGCTCAGCATAAAAACTGTGCGTTCTGTGTGGAACAATTTTTTATTTGCATCGAAATTTGTGCAAGCTAAATTTTATAATATCAAACTTCCTGAATTAAATATAGACCGTTCGTAACCTACAACGCAGAAAATCTTCAACGTTTGTTTTTGCTGCGCGACAGAGAATCAGCTTCCCACTTAATTAGTCATTTATTAACTTTCAACAATGGAGAGAGATTGCATGGAAATAGAGGGACGAATCGATACATGTATCCAACAACAAGTTACGTGTATCCAGCAACAATCCTTCACTTGTGAAATTAGTTAATCGAACGGTTAGTTAATATCTGAAAATTTACTTCACAAATATTCCATCAACCAACTTCTATTAAATCATCATACTTTTCTCATCAATTGTTCTTTAATATTTGAATTTATTTGTAAGACCAAAGTTTTACAAAAGGAAAGTTTGTACCAAGATTTTATAGATAGGTGTTGTCTCGTTGAGCATTTAACTTAATGTTACAAAAACAAGTGAGCTATCTATTCATATTTTTCACATCACATTGGTAAAAGAAGGGATATCCGGTGGGGGATTCAGGTGACCACTTAAGTTCGGACACAACTAAGTTCGGACACTGAGTTTGAGATCAAATCCGAACATAAATACATTAAAGCGCATTAAAATATCATTAAAAGTTCATTTTTTACTACAAAAAATACATTAAATTTCGCATTTTTTGAAAATCAAACCCGAACATTTGCCCGAGTTTGCCCTAAAGTAAATCCGCCACTGGATATATCACTCAACAGTCGACAAAAAAGAAGTGAAATTGGTTTTAGAACTCCAAAGAAATTGGACGAAATTATATATTCTCAATTTATCGCCGCAATTTTAATTTATCTTAATTCAAATAAAATATGCCCACAGATTTATTTATAATGTGGACGATTTGAGACCAACGAACCAGAAAACATTTATAGCGTAATAAATGTCTAGATTTGACTTTCCTAACCATACAGTCTTCAACAATTAACAATAAAAAATAATAATAAATAAAATAAAATAAAACCTAGATTTGAGTTTCGTGCAGGGCGGATTCAGATTTTTTTTTTAGAATAATTCAAAATTTAGGTTTTGTTAAGATGGTTCTAGAGTCTACTTTCGTCGCAAGTTATTAAGTTGTAGACATTCGAGTCTATTTCTGTTGTGTCGAGTTTTATTTGTGATCGGAGTATGCATTTCAAATTTGACTCAATCTTCAACTTATGTCTTCATTAGTAATTTTTATCACGAGTTTGCGTCAGATTTAATTTTGAATTGCTTGTTTCTTCGATCACAAATCAGACTCAACGCAGTAGAAATAGACTCAGATATCTATAGCTATATCGCTTGATTATGAATCCGACAAATGTAGCTGAAGTTGTTACAAAAAAATAGATAAATCTAATCCATCTCATGCATTAAAATATTTATATTTTTATTAATAAACAATTCATATGCTAACGCATGTGCATCTGTTACAAAAATTGAATTGGTCGGTGTTGACAGTGCCAATCTTTTTTATTATTCGAACTTCGATCGTAATCTTTCTTTTTATTTATAATTTATTTATTAAATATTTTATATTAAAAAATCGGCATATATGCGGTCGATACACCAGAATTTGATAATTAAAAAGAAAATGAAACAAAACAAAACCTACATAAAAAGGATCCGAATCTGCTGCTTGTATTTGAGGCAAGCAGAATCCTTCTTGTCTCGATTCGACCGCCACGAATCGATCTACCGTCACGAATGACTGTAATTTGATTCAGAAAACAAATGCTTTAGTCATTAGATGAATTTTGAACTGTTGAAATCAAAACAAGAAAACAAAGAAGAAATTAGACCAGCAGCCGATTTGACTCCCATAAAAAGATAAAAAAAAAAGTAATTTATTGATAGGTATAAACGACAGCATATATTTTAGAAAACCTAATCCCGTGAAAGAACCTACTCATAAATCTCTGCTTGCTTTTCTGATTGTTTCAATTTTGATCGTTAAAAACTCATCTAACGATCAAAACATCTGCCTTCTAAATCAAATTACAATCGTTCGTGACAATCAAGCAGTCGGATCGAAGACAATCAGAAAAGCAAGCTGGATTTACTAGTAGAGATCCGAGTTTCAGAGGAGAATATGAGACAAAAAAAGAGTGTGTATGACGGGTGTCATGTCACAAGATGGTCTGAGATTTAGAATGCTACTGCTTTGTCAAATCAAATCCTACAATTTCTTTCGAGTTGATATTTTTCTATTTATATAGATAGATGATTACAAAGAGAATCCTCCGAGTCTGCATGAACGCATTGTCTGTTTGGAAAAAAAATTCAGTCTGACTTAAAAAAAAAAAAACTACGTTTATTATTCTGATTTTAAATATTTGAAAGTTATAATTTTATTTTTCTGCGTTCACGCTGGAAAAACAAACAACAAACACTGCGTTCTGGTAATGTTGTGAACGACACGTCTGGACGCACGTTCAAAATCATGGCGGTATAATCTTTGATTCTAACTAGAACGCTTGCATTTAGACGTGAACGTTGAATGCAGAAAAATAAAACTCTTGGTTTATACGTTTAGACGTGAACGCAGATTTCAAAAGTATTAGATATTTTTTGTTTCGTAAACTCGAGTGATCTCTATTTCTGAACGCTTGCGTCTAGAAAACATTTCTGAAAGTTGAACGCAAAAAAGTAGAGTCATGACTGTCAAATATTTGAAAGCATGGTCATGAAAGTAATTATTATTTTTGAGGGTCAGAAAGAAAAAAAATTCGATTGTTTGTTATGGAGAGAGCGCATGAACCCTTTTTCTGTATGAACGTGTTTGGTGCCTCGCAAGAGTCTTCTAATTATTTAAATTGCTACAAATTCGGATCGGTGTTGACGTGTTGCCCGTTAACTGGAATTTCAAACCCGTTAGGCTGTTACCTCAAACACACCCGGATTAAGAATTTTCATGGTGGAGGCAATTAAGGGATGGTTAATCAATTTCTACTCAGAGAGGTGGAATTTGCCTCAAAATACTATGTTTTATAAAAAATTCAGATGATAAAAAATGTATATCTTTTAAATATTTGTAATTATTTTTAAAAAAATAATAAATAATATAAATACATAAAATTATTTTACAAACTTTTTTTCACGGAAGCATCAGCTCGGACCGCCCCTCTACCTACAGATAATAAATTGACCAGTTATAACTGATCCGAAGAGCTTATAGGAATTCCGTATTTCTCATTTTTTTTTCTTGCCGCATAGACCACAATGGTACTGTGTTGTTAATGGTTTATATAAAGAGCAAGACTAAAATAATATGCATAGTACACAATCTTCTGTACTATGCGGCTATGCATGTTTAATTTGTCCAATAAATTGAGATTTAAGTTGCTCAATAAATTTTTTATATCAAAATCTTGTAGAAAATTAAATTTCGTGATTTTTAGAGTTTTCTTGCTATTTTTAAATGTTTTTTAAAAACAGCTCAGAAATTGCATTTTTGTAGTATTAAATCTGAGTTGTTCTTAAAAATATTTAAAAATAGTAAGAAAACTCTAAAAATCACAAAATTTGATTTTCTATAATATTTTGATATGAAGAATTTATTGAGCAACGTAAATTTTTCATTATTGCGCTATATATATATAGGCATAGTACGGAAGATGTTGTACTATACATATTATTTTAGTGTTGCTCTTATATAAAATAAACTAAATAATAGTGAAATAACGATTACTAGTAAAAGAGATTTAACTACCAAATATTTTGTTTTATAAGTTAAACTATCAAGAGTTTCCTGAATGAATCAAACGGTATAATCTCTGATTCTAACTAGTTTTAAATTAAGTTAGAGGGATCACTCGACAATGTTTAATTTGATAATCTTGACTTTGACAATAAAAATAAAAATACTTTTATTAAAAATTGAAATAATATATATATATATATATATGAGGAGGGATCCGTAGCCGCCAAACTTCCAACCGCTCGCAACCGCTCCATGATAGCAAATATAAATGATCGATCCGGACCGTTGAAAACATTCTCCATATTAATATAGATGTGGAAACCAAATTTTATATTTTTTTGATTTTTTTTACTATTTTATCGGATGGATTGAAAATTTATTTATCTAACGATTTACAAACATTTAATTTTCAACCCTTCCGATAAAATAGTAAAAAAATTCCAAAAAATATAAAATTTGATTTCCAAGTCTACATTAGTATGGAGAATGTTTTCAACGGTTCGGATCGACTATTTACACTTGATATGATGGGGCGGTTGCGAGCAGCTACGAAATGGATGGCGGCTACGGATCCCTCCTCATATATATATATATATATATATATGAGGAGAGATCCGTAGCCGCCAAACTTCTTACCGCTCGCAACCGCTCCATGATAGCAAATGTAAATGATCGATCCGGACCGTTGAAAATATTCTCCATATTAATATAGACTTGGAGACCAAATTTTACATTTTTTTGAATTTTTTTACTATTTTATCGGATGGATTGAAAATTTATTTATCTAACGATTTACAAACATTTAATTTTCAACCCTTCCGATAAAATAGTAAAAAAATTCAAAAAAATATAAAATTTGGTCTCCAAGTCTATAGTAGTATGGAGAATATTTTCAATGGTCCGGATCGACGATTTACACTTGGTATGATGGAGCGGTTGCGAGCGGCTACGAAATTATTGGCGGCTACGGATCTCTCCTCTATATATATATTGGCGGCTACGAAATTATCAGGAGTGCGTTGAGACACTTTGCTATAAAAATTGAGTTTGAATACATTACTGTAAAGTCGGACAAGAAGAGATTTATAGGAAAATGTAGAAATTCTGATTGTCTTTGGAGGATTTGTGCTTCTATCATTCAAAATAGCGATGCTTTTATGGTACGAGTTCATAACTTTAAAGTAAAAACATCTATTATTTGTAATGTTTCAAGGCTTTATTTCAAATTTCATGTATTTCACGTGAAGGCATTACCACACGAACATAGGTTTTTCTGATCTGTTGTCTATTTTCCTGATCGTTTGCCTATTCTTGCAGGAAAAGATGAAGAATTGACACAAAAGAGGTAGCTAATATTGGAGAGGTTCCACAACAGATCTAATTTGAGAAGGTATGCAACTGGTGCTGTTAAGAATTTCTGGTGCTTACCGATCTGATTCTGTTAAGTATTAGGTACATATGTTACATGTTTCTGGTTTCTGCTTACCGATCTGATTTCTGGTGACAGGTTTCTGGTTCTGTTAAGTATTAGGTACAGATGTTACAAAGTTCGGACAAAATTTGTGTAACGCAGCTTACCGATCTGATTTTCAATGGTTCAACACAATTTTAGCATACCGATCTGATTTTCAATCTTTGCTGCACAACAAGTCTAACAAGGAGTTTCATCTTCTTCAATCTTTGATCGCATCTTATAACCGAGCTTCAATTCTTTCAACAATAAAATTCTGCTTCAGCTCCAAATCACGTGGCATGTTCCGCACTCCTAGTTCACGAATATAGTTCTTGTATCATTCCTCCCACATAAAAAAATCTACATTGGGGAAGCACCTACGAAATCAAAACAAACCAGCAATGAGACGGTACCAGAATGTACCAGGTACAACAGGTACAGTAGGTACCAGTATGGAGAACCCCCAACAGATTGTCAAATTTCTATAATCAATTTTTAACCTCGTAATACGGACGTCTGTAAAACACCCTTTCGGGATTCTTTGGGGTAATCTATTGATAAATCGTATGAAATATCGTTAATAAATAATAATTGATAAATCGAGTATCCCTGAGGTAAAAATTCCAAACGAATAACAAAATGATTAGCACACTAGTACGAAACAATTTTGATGGAATCAAGTCTTATGTGGCGAATTGGATGTAGCGATTTGTCTTAAAATCTTTAATTGATATAAGCAATTGCTCGATTGATTGGATCAATATATATGACTTCGTCTAAATTAAACAATAGAAAGATAGAGTTAAATAATTTTCTGAAATTGAAAAATATCTTATAAATTGTTAAATTAAGTAATTAATTTTTTAACCAATTTTCTGAAAGTTGACATTATCTGTAAATATTGAACAGTTTTTTTTAACAATATTAGCAAGCAATGCAGCAGTAGTCATACAATGAACCCCATGTCATGTGCCACAGAACATTTGGTTGCTAGTTCAAGGTTGCACAAGGACAACTCTTCATTGGTTGAAACTTGAAAATAAGAGGTTAGCTTCTCACATCACATGCCTCCTCAAGTAGGGATCAAATCTAGTATAATTCCTTATTGTTACTTGATTGTTTTGATCTGAATCGTTCAAAATTCATCTAACGGTCAAAGTATCTGTCTTCTAAATCAAATCACAGCCGTCCGTGCGGTCGATCGATTCGTGACGATCGGATCGAACCAAACAGAATCTTGTTCGCCTCAAATACGAGCAGCAGATTCGGATCCCTCAAGTAGATCTCCTAATCAGATAATATACTCTGTCATCCTACCTTTGGATGCATGTTGGTGGATTGAACTTAATGTCTGTGGTCCCATGCATTGCATTATATGATTGAATCATTTATGCTTCTGCTTTTTTTGTTTTATTTGCATAATTATTTTCTTGAGGTAGACTATATTGTGATGCTGATATTTTTTTTTGTGACAGTTCCCTTTCAATATGGATTATAGTAGCCTTAGTGACTTAATTAACTTTCACTTACAATTAATTCTAAGAATGACTTCAACTCCTTTCCTTGACATCTATCTAGGTTCAAATTTATCATAAATTAATCTTTATTATTTGATCAAACGGTCTAGTAGTAGTCTAATAATATATAGCTAACTAGGAAAACTTCAATGAAGTCATGTGTTAAAATCTCCGTGAGCACAAAATTTACATTCCGTCGAGAGGCTTTAGTAATAAATTAAGGCTAGGTTTCTAAAACCTTATATGTTCAAAAAAAATCTTTCATAGCACGTTGATCCCAATATTTTTTTGTTAATGTGTATATATATAGAGGAGGGATATGTAGCCGTCAAACTTCCAACTGTTCGCAATCGCTCCATAGTAGTAAATGTAAATGACCGATCCGAACTGTTGAAAATATTCACCATATTAATAGACTCGGAAATCAATTTTACATTTTTTTGAATTTTTTACTATTTTATCAGATGGATTGAAAATTTATTTATCTAACAATTTACAAACATCCAATTTTCAACCATTTCGATAAAATAGTAAAAAAAAAAATCCAAAAAATATATAATTTGATCTCCAAGTCTACATTAGTATAAAGAATATTTTCAACGATCCGGATCAACCATTTACACTTCGTATGATGGAGCGGTTGCGAGCGACTACGAAATGAATGGTGACTACGGATCTCTCATATATATATATATATATATATAGAGAGAGAGAGAGAGAGAGAGAGAGAGAGAGAAAGGCTAGGGTGCTCCATGGAGCACCAAATCGTTCGTGCTCCACATTCGTTATATCCAATTTGAAAATTTCAACGACCGATCTGAACCATTGAACATGATCTACATATTGAAATCTACTTGGAGATTGAATTTTATAATTTTTTGAATTTTTTTGCTATTTTTTTAAAGAGGTAGAAAAGTTGCTAATCAAACGGTTTCTGAACCAACAAAAGTTGCAATTTTCCTACCTCTCTAAAAAATAACAAAAAAATCCAAAAAATGTAAAATTCAATCTCCAAGTAAATTTCAATATGTAGATCATGTTCAACGGTTCAGATCAATCGTTGAAATTTTTAAATTGGAGATACGATGTAGAGCATTAAAGGTTTGGTGCTCCATGAAGCACCCTAGTCTATATATCTCTCTCTGTATATATATATATCTTTCCTGGCATGTGAATCAAAACCAAAAATAAAAAGTAAACTAGTTAGGTTGAAATGAACAAGTGGTCCAAATAACCTCACCAGGCAGTAATAGCTAATTAATAAAGGTAATTTGTATATTGTTGTACGTCCCTTTCCGGGTCATGAGGAATCTAAAATCTACTAGATCTGATTATGATACGAAATCTAACTAGTTTTGAAGATAAAAGTTTATGATTCAATCGAGTACTGATCGTATGAATTTGGTGGTCGGTTTTGACGTAATGACTACGTGAATCAAGTATGCAATGCAACCGATACGAAGAGCGAATCCCAACATTGATATAGCTTTACAAGGATGAGGACTAAAATGAGCAAATTTAAGTAGTAATTAAGTTGATTATAAATAGTCGAGTTAAGATAATGACTGATGCACCTTGGGCTTTGTGAAGAAGATTAAGATCTCACAGGATCTATATATATATATATATATATATAGAATCCGGCTAACGTAATAACGTTAGCAAAATCAAAACCGTGCTAACGGATGTTTATCTCGAATCCCAAATAAAAAACGGCCGATCCGAACCGTTGAAATTGTTGTCCATACTAAAACCTACGTGGGGACCAAATTTTACATTTTTTCGAATTTTTTTACTATTTTATCCGAGGCATTTAAGAATGTGTTGAAATTGTAAGTTTTTCTGAATCGTTAGATTAATTCATTTTCAATGCCTCGGATAAAATAGTAAAAAAATTCGAAAAAATGTAAAATTTGGTCCCTACGTAGGTTTTAGTATGGACAACAATTTCAACGGTTCGGATCGGCCGTTTTTTTATTTGGAATTCGAGATAAACATCCGTTAGCACGGTTTTGATTTTGCTAACGTTAGTACGTTAGCCGGATTCTATATATATATATAGAGGAGGGATCCGTAGCCGCTAAACTTCCAACCGTTTCATAATAGCAAATGTAAATGACTGATTCGGACCGTTGAAAATATTCTTCATACTAATATAGACATGGAAACCAAATTTTGAATTTCTTTACTATTTTATCGGATGGATTGAAAATTTATTTATCTAACGATTTACAAACATCCAATTTTCAACCCTTCCGATAAAATATTAAAAAAAATTAAAAAATATATATAAAAAATTTGATCTCCAAGACTACATTAGTATGGAGAATATTTTCAACGGTCAGGATCAACGATTTATACTTGGTATGATGGAGCGGTTGCGAGCGACTACGAAATGGATGGCGGCTACGGATCCCTCCTCATATATATATATATATATATATATAGAGAGAGAGAGAGAGAGAGAAAGGCTAGGGTGCTCAATGGAGCACCAAATCGCTCGTGCTACACATTCGTTATATCTAATTTGAAAATTCCAATGACCAATCCGAACTGTTGAACGTGATCTACATATTGAAATCTACTTGGAGACTAAATTTTACATTTTTTTTGAAATTTTTTGCTATTTTTTAAAGAGGTAGAAAAGTTGCTAATCAAACGATTTCTGGACCAACAAATGTTGCAATTTTCTTACCTCTCTAAAAAATAGCAAAAAATTCAAAAAAAAATGTAAAATTCATTCTCCAAGTAGATTTCAATATGTAGATCAAGTTCAACGGTTCGGATTGGTGGTTGCAATTTTTGAATTGGAGATACGATGTGGAGCATTAGGGGTTTGGTGCTCCATGAAGCACAACCTTTCTATATATATATATATATATATATATAGTGAGGCTATGGTGTTCCGCAAAGCACGTGCTTTGCAATTGTGGACCATTGGATCTTCGAATATCATGTTGGCACGAATCACAAAGCGTGATCCAATGATCCACAATTGCAAAACACGTGCTTTGCGGAACATCATAGCCTCACTCTATATATATATATATATATATATTCTATGCAAGATTCTTTCGGACGAGGATATGTAGGGGTGTCAAAAGTGTCAAACTTGCACGAAATTGTGCTGTTAGTCTGTTACGTAACAAAAAAATTGTGTTGCATGTTTCATTTAGCATGAAACGTAAAATTTCGTCAAAATTATACTGAAACAAAAGAAATTTCATTTACGTCGCACGTTTTATTTCTAAAACGTAACAAGAAATCATTGTGTTGCACGTCTCGTTTGAGCGAAACGAAACGTAGCAACGTAACACATCGTTGCGTTGACACCCTAAAGATATAACACATTTCACACGCCGTAGCTATAAAGAACCAGCCAGATCATGTCTAAGAGTTCATATTTCGAACAAGTCACGTTCAATAAATAAAATGACAAAATGATGAGAGGATATGTTGAGGATGTGGTTAATGGAAGTATTAATTGCATGTCCAAATCACAGCTAAAAAGAAAATTCATAAAATCGTCTTGTAATATATTAGGAATTCATATTCTCTGAAATTGGACAGCATAGTGGGCTCTCCTGCAGTCTCATCGTTGCTACAACATCGAGAGTTGTTCGCACAGTAATTTGCTACAATACTGATCATTTTACAACGTTAAGAGCTGCTCATTTTTAACTAATTTCAGCTAACCATTCCGAGAATACGCACTCATATATTAGAACGTGAGGTGCATGACGCTTGAAAGTAGTACAAAATTTCTATAGCTAGCATTTACGTTAGACCCCATTGCACAAGAGAATTATTCGACTTCATGTGGGCTAAAAGCTATACTTACAAAGAACTTGTATATATGCAGCTTTTCTTGATTTATTTTCTCAAGATCTTTTTCTGTACATATTCATTAATTAAGAATAGTCGGCAGCGGGGACTACAAAGTTCTCTTCAAAATTGAAAATATCTCCTTTAATATATAAACTTCTCAAGATATATTTATTCGTTTAACATATATTTTTGGATAATGTTTCGTAGATATCAAATTTGATATCAACTATTGATATCAATTTTATTATGCACATTTAGTTGAATTATTCTGCACATTATTTGAGTTATTATGCATGTTATACCATAATTATTTCAGTACAAAAAATAACATGTATAACTATTTCAATACAAAAAATAACGTGCATAATAACTCAAATAATGTGCATGATAACTCCACTAAAGATACATAATAAAATCGATAACATGTATAACTATTTCGGTACAAAAAATAATATGCATAATAACTCAAATAATGTGCACGATAACACAACTAAATGTGCATAATAAAATTGATATCAATAGTTGATATCAAATATGGTATCTACGTATCAGCTCCCTATATTTTTTTACTACAAAGTTCTCTTCAAAATTGAAAATATCTCAAATTTCTTTAATATATTAAGTTCTCAAGATGTATTTATTCGTTTAACATATAATTTTTTTTACCCTCGTATAAATAAAATATATCTAAAAACAATTATAGTTGGTAATAAAATAATATATATTAAATAAAAGGTTTATGTTTTTAACATAATAATGGATAGACTTTTAGGCTATTTTTTATGAACGATATATTTTTCAATTAGAAAAGACGAGGTATCATTGACGGAAAATATCTCAAATTTCTTTAATATATTAAGTTCTCAAGATATATTTATTCGTTTAACATATAATTTTTTTTTACCCTCGTATAAATAAAAATATATCTAAAAACTATTATAGTTGGTAATAAAATAATATATATTAAATAAAAGGCTTATGTTTTTAACATAATATTGGATACACTTTTAGGCTATTTTTTATGAACGATATATTTTTTCAATTAGAAAAGATGAGGTATCATGACGGAAATTTTTTGTTTGATTCTTAAAAATAAGAAATACATTCGTGATCTTTATTAAAAAATTTGACATCCATGACTCATTTTCAGTGTTTGCTGTTTCAACTAAACACTTGTGTTCACGCTGAAAAACAAATGATAAAAGAACTAAGTATGATGCAAAATTTGAAATTTGCGGTGCGTTCTGACGTGAAATGGTGGCACACAACGCAAAGGAAAGATGAAGACTTATATTTGTACCAAGAGATCTCTTTAGATGGCGATGTGACATACTCTCCTTTTTTTTGAGGTTACATACTCTCCTTCCCCCATGTATTCTCTCTCCTCATCAGGATAGTAGAGAGAGAGAGAAAGCAGTTTTGAATAAAAAAAAGACCTTGCCTGCTTTGTAGTTTCTGCCAAGTTCTAAAAAAGGAAAAAAAAGAGAAAGGAGTTATACACACGTAGATTAGAGCTGTCGATGGGCAGTGCAGAGTACAAGTGAAGTTATTTTCATATTTTAATTTACAATTTTATTACATTTTTGACAAAAATAAAATTATTATTGTCAAAAACATGAATCGAGGGTTATAAATATTATTCTTTATTTTTTCAGGTCAGTTATAAAAATATTTATATTTTAATTTATGAGTTGGATTGTATTTAGATAAATTTTTGTAATAAATTTAGTTGTGCTCGTTGGGACAGTAATTAAATTTTTTTTACCGTCGCAAGTTATCGAGTTGTAGATATTCGAGTCTACTTCCACCGCGTCGAGTCTGATTTGTGATCGAAGGAATGTGCATATCAATTTGGCTCCATCTTCAACTTATGTTTTAATTATTAATTTTTATCACGAGTTTGCGTCAGACTCAATTTTGAATCGCTCGTTTCTCCGATCTCAAATCAGACTCGACGAGACGAAAGTAGACTCAGATATCTACGACTCGATGACTTGCGACGATAAAAAAAACTTAATTAAAGTTCCGACGAGCGTAGCTGAAGTTTGTAGAAAAAATGCTAATCATACTTAATATTTTTTTTGTAGCAACTTCAGCTATGCCCGTCGAGACCGTAATTAAGTTTTTTTATCGTTGCAAGTCATTGAGCTGTAGATATCCGAGTCTATTTCCACCGCGTCGAGTCTGATTTGCGATCAGAGGAATGTGCATCTAAAATTTAGTTCTATATTCAACTTATATCTTAATTAGTAATTTTTTATCATGAGTTTGTGTCGGAATCAATTCTGAGTTGCTCGTTTCTCCGATTGCAAATCGGACTCGACGCACAAAAGTAGACTCAGATATCTACAGCTCAATGACTTGCGAAGATAAAAAAAACTTAATTACGGTTCCGATGAGCGCTGTCGAAGTTGTTATGAACAATTACCTAAATATAATATAATTCATGGATTAAATTAATAATATTTTTATTAATAAAAAAATTAAAAGAAAAAAGAATCTATTGGCCGGTGTTGTGAACACCTGC